>QEWY01000293.1:103266-560770 GCA_006503575.1 Baylisascaris schroederi
GGCATCGAAATGTATATTTATTTTCACTCTTTTATATCCGTTTCCACGCATCAAAAAATTGTGCTGTATGGCATTCTAGACACCTTTCTAGACACCTTTTTTTTGATGTTCTGAATAGAATAACCGAGGGTTGGATGGGTGGAGGGGAGAGGAGGGAGGGTGCAAGGAGGAAGTGGGATTCAGCTTCCATAAAAAGTTAGTTGGGGGAACGGGATTTAATTCTGGTATATTGTGATATTTGTTCTCGAAATTCTCTCTCGTAACAAATCAGTTTTCTAAATGAAAATCTCTTAAATTAGCATTGTTTAATACTTTGAAAACCCTTTCACCCTCTCCCTTGCAAATCTTCCACATTCAAATTTAATGAATTTAGAAATAATAAAAATCAAGATAAAAAACTTACGTGCCACCATCCGTCCCACTTGTTCTAAACAAATATATATATGTAAATTTTTAGGCAAAATCATAAACCCTAAAAAAAACCGTCGATGAACCTTTTATACTATGAGATGTTTAGAGGAATTGTCACAGCAATATTTCAAGAAAAAAAAATAGTATTGTATAGAGATACGATAATATGTGATAACGTGATAACATTATACAAAAATCAACAGTTGAAGTTTCAAAAAGCGCCATACTTAACAAGTGTGTTAATCAATTAAAGTAGCTAGCATTCACGGTGTACTTTCATTCCTACCAGAAATGCATTTCCTTATAAGGATACCTTTTAATGCCTTTATGTTCTAAAAGCGCATCGGCTCATGTTTATTTCCGCTTATAGGAAATGAAAAAAAAAAAACAGCATACTTTGCCTCCTCACTAGATTCCGTTGATCCCTTTTTTGTATGTGGCTGAAAAAAAAATTGAAATATTATTCGATATGAGTTTTAAAGAAAAAGCTTTTCTATTCGATAAAATATTTGTAATGCTCGTGGTTATATGATAATATTTGAAAATGATGGAGATTGCTTTATATGGTGGCACATAATGTGTTTTTTATTAGAGATTTTTCAAAAAAATTTTTCCAAAATAATTTGTAAATGAGAATGTTTTTCGATATCGTTAAAAGAACTTCCTAATCAATCCTTGCTTCACTATGACAAAGTTTTTGAGAGCGTTTTAAAATCGCACTCACTACTTAATTCCATGAACGAAAGCATTTCACAGTTTACCTCATATGACCTAATATCGTGACTACTAACTGCTCCATGATAACAGAAGTTGTGAATTGTCGAAATCTGGCAATGTTCCAAAGACAGGGGATACCTTTGGTACCATAATCATGAAGTAAATATGTCCTCAATTGATTTATGAGGGATGAGGCGCTCGGAAGAATGCAAATCGGCATTCAGCAAGTGCACCGCTTTATTTATCGAATTGAATGTGTTTTATAAAAGAATTTTTTTCGCTATGAGGATTTGAACTCGAATATTGGGCACAAAATGGAATTGAAGAAGTTACAAAACAACGAAGTCAGTGAATAACGAGGGGATAATTTTCAAAGATTTGGTCCGCAATTAGCCTCTATATCGACTTTGTGAATTTCATTTAGATTTCTATAGTGGGTGTCGAGCTTCATTGCCTTAACAATGGAACACTTTAAATAATTGTGGAATTCCTCCCTTTTAATAACTGTCACAAGGAATATGTTGGCAGTGACAAATGACAAATAATGTAGGAATCAATTGCTTATTGAGCCTAAGAATTACTACAATCAAGTCAGTTATTTGCTTATCAATGCCTCAGAATTCATAACGATTAGGTTACTTCCCCGGAATAGATACTATTGCCCTCTATTCATAGCTCTACTCTCTAAGTTTTAGTTGCAGAAATTATATTATTTTCGCTAATAAATAATTAAATCGTCATTGATGTAAATTTGATATGAAATATATCAATATTATCATTTTATATCCCCTCATATAAATGAGAATCAAAAGATTCGCTGAAATGTTGAAAGAGGACGGATAACGAGAACTATAAGCCGATTTTCTACACAAATTTAACGTATGGAGAATCTAACCAAAAAAAAAAACTTTTTCGAAAATTAAGAGGACACGACTTCCATGACTTGATGGTCCGTTTCACAAAGCAGGGCAAGCGAAGTGAAACGAAAATTCTCGCATAAATCCAAGTGATGTGAGTCAGAAATTTATAAGTTAAAGCTAACGAAATGAGCGGAAGCATTCGCATCATCCGGTGCTCTTTTTTCCAAAGCTTTTTTGGTCTTTTAATAGGCATAGGGAGGTTGAGTGCCTAATTCTTGCCGTTCGATAGGTGGTGTCATTTACGAACCAACCGTTTGAGATGAATTAGCCAACAAAAAGATTCTGCGATGTTAAGAGTGTGATGCTGACCTTGGCAGTTGCAGCATCTGTTGTTGTTTGAAGTGGAATCGCTGTGACCGTGCTATCAATGTTTGCATCACCTTCTGGAGTCATTGTAGGAGGAAACTGAAATCAAAATGTTTCCCATCGTACCTTATGATTGAGTTCGTTTCATTCATGCTTTGTCATAGACAGTCAGCGATATCATTGCATACTGGATAATTAATTTGGCTATATCTTGAGGTTATCATATTCAACGATATCGAATAGAGTTATATGTGATATAAATGATTGCTATATTAGCATTTTAATTTCAAAATTTGATAATGCAGTTATATAAAAACTCCTCAAGGTTCCAATATTTGCAAACAATATTATATTTTGGAAATATTCTGGCAAAAGTCGCCATCTAAAAGATGAAAAAATAATAATAAATCAAAAATTTCAATACTCAATTATAAAATATGTACAGTTAAAATGTGTATTCATGCGTTTCTTGCAAGAAAGAATGATGACCATAAATGAAAGCTAATGAAATCTGAAGGTCCCAATTGTTACAAGTTATAGTTTAACCGGTGAGGATCTGCCAAAATGAAAAGGTCCTTTATGTAGTAGATCAACAACTATAATGCTCAAATGTTGATCTCTCGTCGTGGATGTGCTTAACTCCCTTATAGCACAAGGATTCGTTATGCCCAAACTAATCTTGAATAGGGAGCATTGCGTCACGGATGTCACGGGTTATTTCAATCATCGGTTTTTGGCTTGACAGTTCGCATCAGAGAGGGTCGTTTGTTTGAGTTCACCTGCGTTAAACAAGGTAGCGGTGTGCTAGTCTATGTTTCTGGCCACTGAATGAAGAATGATGCAAATTTTTTAGCAGCTAATGAGATGCGAACCCTCGACGGAGGTGTCCAGAGGCGAAACAAATCCAAAAAGGAAAAACTCGAAAATAAACGAATCAGATGCGAGCGATGCTCGTTGAATGTTGATCAACCACCGTTTCGTTTTCCTTAATCAATTACTTCCTGGTTGTAGATCCGGAACGGGTGTAGGTACAACTTTAAAAAATATCACAAATCTAATTGCTTATTAAGAAGTTGGCTTATTAAACTGCTTAGAAGTAATGACGGCGATTCATTTTCGCTATTTATTTAAATATGTTTGTATCTGTGCGATTGTTGTTGCGCGCTGCTTTTTCCTCTGTTCTTTATATTGTTGTTTTGCATTGCGCACCAACTATACTATTGCTAATGTCATCGCCAATAAAACCATCTGCAAATTTGCGATACGTTATTTATGAAACGATTGTTAACCATTGCGATGGCAACTTTAACGGTGAATTGTTAATAAATGTGCACTACCCTTTCTTCCAACTACGTGTTGACCATATTGGCCAACAAAAAATTACGTTTAATATAACCGTATATCTACCATAATTTCTTTCTTGAAGAGCAAGAATTCACCGATAGTTAGCGCCTTAACATCTTTCAGAGGCGAAAGGGGGAAAGCTCTAATATTTGAGCAATTTCGTTCAACTGCATTCTTTCACAATGCTGTCGAAAGCGGATATAACATGCACAATGACCAACCAAGACATAGCGCCTGTAAATGTACAACGAGACGCCGATGATGATCAACGCTATCAGCAAGCCTATCAGCCCGGCCATTTCCGGTAGCTGCCCACTCGATAGCGAACAAACAATGTGCAATGCCGATTTGATAACTCTTATACATTACAAAAACATCGTTATGCATTAAAACTTCTCTAGGCTTGACCAATTTCGCATATAATCTTTTTTTTACATAATAAATAGCATAAAATGAATGCTTCTACTATATAGCAAAATTATAACTGCGAAAATATGTTAAATATTTTTTTGGCGATATTTTTATAATCTTTTAACGAAAGTGGAATCAAATAAAATCTTGAAAAAAAAAAAGCGTAATTTATAGAGTTTAATGAAAATTCAATGTAAAAACCTGAGAAGCTGGCAAATTGTGGATATATGAAATCGATGAAAACTCATTCAGTAGTTCTAGCGGATTCCTATTTTGCAATATTGATGGCTAGTAAATAAAGAACACCGTAGCACAGATTTATTTCGCAATAATTAAAGATTTCTGTTGCAAAGTTTTCCTATTGAATCCAAAGTTACAAGGAAAACATTGATTTTTAAATGGAAACACATAGGAAGTTATTGATAACTTTCAGTTTTTTCCACATTATTTAGCATCTGTTGCGTAGTTGGATGGTGCTAGAGAATAATAATTCCTATACCGATTTCACAACCGAAAATTTTAGAATTGTCTTTATACCTCTTCCTGAATATTAGGGAATTAGTATTTTTACATCACAGCTCAACACGTCTATACTGTATGCAATGAAAACTCGGAAGTTTCCTATCTCTAAGCTACCTCTATCATTTATTAACTATGCAAACTCTGCTAAGGTTTTTATGATTTTATGCTAATTTTTGGTGAGCAAATTATGGCGATCTGATGTCTGCGTATGTATATGTTTGTCTGTGTGTTCGACGATTTCAACTCACAAATAACAATAAAATTTAGCCGATAGTATTTGCATCATTAAGTGATCGAACGCCAGTTTCGTCATGACATATTCCCTATCGTTTCTATTATTGAAAATTAAAGATGCGATGCATGAGAAATCCGCCCTCAGATCCTTCCAATGCAACTCAACAGCAAGATTTCCAATTCACGATTCCACAAGATTACGAAGTTTCCCGTTATCTTTTATTTGATATTTAGACAACCGGCTGGCTCGATACAGCCAAATGCAAAAAAAAAAAAAAATACATATCGTGCTTTACCCTTTGTATTGATTGTCATTTCCTATATTAGGATGATTTAGCTTGCTCACTCCAAGTAATCGGGAATTTACGCTTCAATCAAGAATGCAACTGTCAACAATTGCTACGGCTTTCATGTGTAAAAATTGTGTATATGGTCTTAAAACGAAAGGCTGCATACGCTATTCATTTAATGTCGTTATAAAATTGCACAATGGTATTTCATAATGATTATTGCAACGTTAACCGATTGGTTCTCTTCGAATGGGTTCAATTTTTTTGCAATGGGTTTGCCGAAAATTCTGGCCATAAGTTGGTTTTTTTGAATAGTGGTAATTGAGCTCGTTGATTATATATTTGTAGTGTTCGAACAAATTGTGCGCAAATATCGGCTTTATTTTTGTCCATTTTTTATGTATTTGAAATATCAGTGAGAAAACAGATAATTATATTCGGGTTCTTCGAGCGATCAGAGTGGTAGTGCTGTGTTGGAGTATGCCTAAACGGAAAAGGTTAGTCGATCTTGAATGTCATACAAATTTGCCTATTCATTCTATAATTGTAAAATCAAAAATTGTGATGACCGTCACTCTCCCAGGCAGGTTTCCCTGAATGTCTAGAAGCCAAAATTGTGAGACTCGATGAATCTTACTTGGACGTTGAGTGGTGCAGTCAAAATGAAAAATAAACGAAATATTCGCGTTGTGCATTCTCGGAATGCTTCTCTATATGGCATTCGGCGGTTAGAAACCCTGGAATAGGTCACGACGAACTTCGGAAAGAGAGACTGGAGTCGATATTCGTATCCAGCACATCAGAGACCGTTCTTAGCGGTAGTTTGAGACTAAAAATTCCGGCCCATAATTGAACGTTGATGAAATTTCTGGTTATTTTCAGTTATGAACTTTTGTCGAAAACGTTTATACCTTTGCTTAATGTCGAGGAGATTGGGTTAACTCCTAAATCTGAGGCATATGTGAGCATCTAACTGTCCCACAAAATATATAATATTCAAGATTATGTACTCGCTTATGCGTGCACTTAAACCCTGGAATAGGTCACGACGAACTTCGGAAAGAGAGACTGGAGTCGATATTCGTATCCAGCACATCAGAGACCGTTCTTAGCGGTAGTTTGAGACTAAAAATTCCGGCCCATAATTGAACGTTGATGAAATTTCTGGTTATTTTCAGTTATGAACTTTTGTCGAAAACGTTTATACCTTTGCTTAATGTCGAGGAGATTGGGTTAACTCCTAAATCTGAGGCATATGTGAGCATCTAACTGTCCCACAAAATATATAATATTCAAGATTATGTACTCGCTTATGCGTGCACTTACGATAAACGTCGTATTTATCCATCGATTCATCATTGCTGTTTGTGTTGCAAATCGTACCCATACAAATGTTCAGCCTGTATCAGTTAACGGATGGATATATTTTAGAGCTTACGGATGCGTTCTCGAAGCTGTACCGATTGGAGCCTCTGAATGGAAGCGGCAGATTTGGCTAGCAGTTTTCGTTCTATAATACTGCAACGTTTGCAACGGCGAAATCTCATCTGTGGCCAATTCGAATCTGTCTTCACTTCTTGTATGTTTATGTTTCCCATATTTGCTGGTGCAACGAAAGCGTTGCTCAGACAACGTACAACTGAGGCACTTTCAATAGGGTAATTGGGTTTTCTCGTTCTAAACGCAGTTTTCAAACCGGGGTCGGTTCTTTTTCCGGTAACATTAAAAGGGGTACAACACCTCTTTACGTTCAGTTATGTTTTGAAATTCGCACCATTTTTTCATCCCCACCCTTCCTATGTTTTGTTCCATCGCCTGGCATCTAGGTTTTATGCCTGCAGTCCTCAAGCAAGTCATCAGTACCTATTAATCTGATTGAAATGCATTCGGTATTTTAACGAAAGAGAGGTGTAATATTAGAAACTGGTCGTGAGTGTAGTGAGATCATTTAGGATCGACCTTTCAATGACAGTTGGATGCTATGTCAGAGTTAAGTCTTTTCTTCGTTCATCTCGGAAGCATACCAACACGTAGTGATTTTTGTTTTCTATGATGTCAGTCCGTGAATACAATCATATACGATTGCTGCCAGATGTAACGAAAGAAAGGATGTGTGTGATGATGCGCGATGGTCGTTTATGATCCTTCTTTCATTGCTAATATTTTGCCATCCAGTTCATCTTCACACCTGCTGCTATAACAGCTAAACTGCTTCGTGGGTCCATTCTTATATAGGCTGATTTTAGTGCACCTAGTTATCGAAAAGTTTGCGGCAGTTCTTAGTTCGACGTTGCAGGCAATCGTTGAGCCTTATCGAGAGAAGAGTGGGCAGCAGACAGCTTAAACGACGATAATAATAAAAATGTGTTATCTCAATCGGTTCAGTATGCTGTCAGTATTTTTGATGAATGGACTATGTAATTTTCAGATAACGAGCTTACTGAATATGTCACCCATCTCGCTCGAAATAGGCCATTTCGATCCGGTTCAATCAGTGCCGAGTATGCTGATTAGCTTTTCCTTTCGTTTTTCTTATCACTTTTAAAAATTTACTTTGCAAAAGAGTGTTACGTTGTCCGTATCTGCTCATATATTTGTGTATGTTTATGTGTCTGTCTATTCGGCAGTTTCCAACTAGAAACGCTTAAGGTTAAGATAACGAAATTCGACGAGTATAATGTACCCGCAGGTTGACCTCATATGCGATGGTCCACATCGATCTCTGTAAACTCCGCAAGAAGCTGTAGGCATTTAAATATGAGAAAATTTGGGGTAAACTTTATACTGAATGGATTGATATTTCGCATTGGTCAGCAATCCCCAACAAAATATTTCTTACGACCTAAATAAATAGCAGCTTCTTTGTTTTTGCCATCAAAAATGAGTGACTGAGTTGATTCGAATGGACGCGTAGATGAATTCACGCAGACTGTTGTGCTGAGGGCAGATTCGCTTGGGACAGCAGTGCGCATCTTTGTTTATTACTTTATTTGTATTTGTATTTATAGTTTCATAGACTCATGTGGTTCCTGAGAGGTGTTTTGCATCAAAAAGTTTGGCTGCAAATGTAAAAAGTCGCCAATGATCTTAGATGTGAAGTCCGAACGTTGTAACTACTCGAAAGTTTATTTGTTAAAGGGGTGTTGGTGAGGGAAAGATCAGCGAGTTGGAGGCATCGTTGGCGGAGTTATACCGCAAGAAAGAGCAAAACGACCAACAACTAATTGAGACCAACAATCGACTCGCTCAACTACGTCGTGATTATGAGGCGCAGATTATTATGTAATGCATAATTTATTATATATAATACTGTTTATTTATTTACTTTTCTCATTTATTTCTTCATTTCTCTGTTGTTTTTGGACTCAACTTTTATGAAAATTAAAATTTTTTTCTATAAAAAAGAAATTAATCTGCATCATCCTCTAATTGCACTTTTCATTTCATAGGTCTCATTCATTTTAGTGTTATTTTTGTTGATTGTATTGTTAAGGAATGCAAGTTTCAGGAAGGAGGAGTTCTTAAAGGAGAATCAAGCTCTCAAAAAGGATTTAGAACAAAAAGTGGCGATCATTGCAAAACTTACAGAATCGAATCAGCTGCTCAAAGATGAATTCTTTGCATTGCAGGTCAGTATTGATTTAACTGTGCAGTGTTGAACTCAATATTGAAATGCATGGATGCAGTGTTGCATCTTGTTTTTGATGATGTGATTTGTGCAACTGATGTACAAAAGACAGAAGTTTGGGCACAGGTGATTTTTGCAAGCCATTATATCTAATGAAGAGAAGAGAAAATATTAGAGCCCTGAATGGTTGAATTGTTGAAGAGATGTGAACTTTTCACTGGTTTAAGCGTCAAGCTGAAAACGAATCGAGATAGGTGCCAAGATCATCTCTTCCCCACCCTTCGTTGTTTTTGATTCTGCAGGGAGTGCGGTTATTGAGAGTGGTAAGTAGCTTAGCAGTGCAGAGAATATTGTTCCTGTTGAAGGCGAGTTATACAAGTATCGAAGAGAGGTGTCGACGTGCTGAAGAGGAGCGCAACGATCTCATTGAGCGCTTAAAAGATCTCAAAGAGAAGCAAATCAAGTTTTTCAACGAGCAGAACGAGAGGGAAACCGAGTAAGTATTTCCTTTTATTTCTGTTCTTTCTATCCTTTTCCTTCTTTTTCCTGTTTCTGTTCGGATGAATATGGAGCGGAAGGAATAACGTTAGTGCGATGGTCATTAATATTTAATGATACACATTTTAAATATATTTATATTATCGAAATAATGATTTCAGAGAGCGTCGTCGTCGAATGCAGTCGGATATAGAGGCTGCAGTCAGTAATATCCCTCCAAGCGCCGATGATAAAGCGTTTGTTTTACTCTCGATTGCCATTGAATCTTTTTAAAATATCTCATTTCTTATGATAAGAAAACAATAAGCGGCGAAAGCCATAAACATCGATACGGACACTACTATATAGAGGGATGGAAAAAGTATTGGAGTATAGCGTATTTAGATGCTTACCGCAAATTATATAACGATTTTTTCCTAGCAACGCTTTTTTCCCACTTTTTGCTCTCCGTTCACTCAAACATAATCCATGTTTACCCAGGTACCCCCCCCCCTCCCCCCAATTGAATGTCTACAGCAAATCTGCCGCATTTTTATTCGGTATTTCTCCCTGTGGTTCAGGTGTCCGAGAAAATTTCAGTATACGAAGATCGCCTAGAACACACATCAAGCTTGTGAATAACTTGTATCAAAATTTGCAATCTCAGCATTTCTATTCCGCAGATCGATGTCATGCGCACGTAGACACCTACCATGAACCAATATTTCCACCATGAAGCGTTTTATGCATTAAAAAATCGGAGTCTATTGAGCGTAAAATACGTGGTTTAGTGAAAAAATCGGCATATGTAGGTGAACAAATATAGATAGAACATTGGTGTGCTATCTAGATGTTTCGCTTTATCAGTCCTCATCTTCGCACGGCGTCATGTCTTGCGGGCTGTTTTATGAAAAACGCTGCCCTTATCATTTAGGCGAAGGGGATATCTTATCATTACGTTTTCCGTTTCAGTTAGACTGTCTTTTCCGTCGATATTTACTCTATAGCATTTCATTCAGTGCCGTAATAGATGTAAATGAGCCTGAAATAACATGATTGCTTTCACTTGCATTTATATCAGTTTGGAATGTTTGCAGTTTCGAGATAATTGGTGCAGTCAACGATCAGACAGCAAGCGACTTTGTTGGCGATATCATCCCAACGAAGTGTGCCTCGAAATTTGTATGTATTCCTTGTTTTCGAGATCAACAGTAGTCATCACTCTAAAATTTTTTGTTCATCTTTACTTTTCGTTTTATTCTATAGTTAAAAGATAATGGATTTTAATGAGCAAATGAATTTTCTCACAATAGGTGAAACCGTGTACATAGATGCAGTATGGCATCGGATGCAGTAGGGATTGTGAGTGTTCTACTCATCGTATTGTACCAACGGGTAATTTCAACCCCGAAATCACCAAGTATTGCAAATTTCCGTGGGTATATATGCAATAGGAGATGAATCCTGCACTATTTTCCTCATCGGCTCCTATGGGTTATATTCCTCTCTAAACGGAAAAAATTTTGCTTAAACTTTATTTTCCGTTTTAATCCGACCGGATCTTTGAAACTTATCGAAACTTGCCTCTCACACTTCCAGTGAACGGAAAGCAAGCTTGAGTGCCTAATGTTTAGGAGGCTCACGATGGTGAGGTGAACGACGTTCTTTGGTTCCCGACGGGGCAATACTTTGCAACCGGTGGCAGTGACCGAAAGGTGCGACTATTTGAAATGGTCAGTGGAAAGCACGAAAAGAAGTAATTATAAAAGTTAATGTGAAATAGTCGGATTGATTTCTCTACGGTAATGTTATGTGGGATATCGCTATTCCCCCAGCCCGCCTGCTTTCTATTTTCGTATGCTTTCTAAACATATCCAGGTATGTGTATTCAAAGGGCGACATTGAGTGGTTGCAATGGATCAGTGATGCGAATTGATTTCAATTTGGAAACACGACAGGTGCTAGCAGCTGGAACGGATTTTGCGATTCGCATTTGGGGTGTTGATGATTTACGCTCTAAGGTTCGATTTTATTCCTATTAGTATATTCAACGTGCTTCAAGTATTTCCCGTTGATTTCGAATTCAAAGGTCGCACCTGAATGAGCAAGGAGCCATAAAGGAATTTCGTCAGCACTACATTAATTTGGTCCCTAGTCATTCTCTGCTTATTGCCTTTGAGATTTTATTAAACGCTTTTTTGCTTCTTCGTTAAAGACACTTGCGGAATATAAGAAAAAATTACTTTACGAAGATTTAACTGTTACATTTTACAGATTGCTTCCCTTATTTTACTTTTCAGTATATCCCCTCTTAACTTAAATTTTTCTCGTATATCATCTAAGGTTTGCTGAATTTGGGCGTTGTAAAATCCAGCCTTCTATTAGTTCCAATTATTCTTTACATTAATTGTGTGCCGATGCTCGTTTGCTTTTAAAAGATTGGCGAACTTATTTTATAATATTTTTCTGGGCAACAGTGTTTATAATAATTTGGGGCAGTAAAAGTCTTAGGTATTTGATAGTTCGCAACAATTGGGAATGAAATACTCGAAACCACTTATCCCTAATAACTAAAATCCTGGTTCTGATTATATAACTGTTTTCCATTTTTGTTACAGCATTTATCATTTTCAGCATTCGTTGACGGGTCATGGTGATAAAGTTTCAACAGCAAAGTTCTATATGGGAGGTGTCAAAGTTGTATCAGGATCACATGATCGAACCATCAAAATATGGGATCTTAGTACACGAAAATGTAGGTGCATTACCTATGATGCTGTGCCAATGCTTTCGCGATATTCTTTCTTGCCTATAAGTCAATGAGTCAATCTCATTCATGAAACTCGTTGAAAAATCTTGCAGAAAAAAAATTTTCTTTTCTGATGGGCAATCTCTTCGGCGAATAGCATAATTCAATGTATTATTTTGCTAACTTTTCATCCTCGAAGATTTCTGATATTCCTAAATGCCAACATCAAATTTTGGAATTGATCACCGTCGTGTTGATAGCGCTATTGGAAGCGAGATTAATGAAATTCGTTCGCTTTTTATTGCTTTCACCGCTGACGCATTATACGCTCGGATATGGGAAGGAAGCCATCCTAAAAGCACTATTTCATTATTCCCAGCTAAATGCTTTGATGATAAGACTAATATTTTATCCCTTTCAAATATCATTAAATTGTGGTTATCATTAAATTGTGGTTATTTGACATCAATTATGAGTGGCGCGTTTTTTCGTATTTTTTATCTGTTACCTTTCGTATCTTACCGTTACCTCTACTGTATCTCCATTTTCAATCCTTTTTAATTGGTACTGTGAAACGAGGATATTTCTGTGTTTGATCGGTGATATAATTTTCCTATTCCAAATAAGTGGGTAAACGGCGAACCGTCATTCCCATGCTCTTTGATCATCGTAACAACGGCACTTTTCGTTATCCGTCTATTGGGACTCAGTGTTTGTTCATGATGTTTCTTAATTTCTGAGGGTATTGATTGTGATATCGCCGATAAATATAGTGTTGGATGAGTTACCCGAAATGCATATTTTAGGTGCAAGGACTTTCTTTCCTGGGTCGACGGTGCTGGACATTGTATCGAATGATAAGCAGTGTGGTATGATTCTTAGTGGACATTTCGATAAGAAAGTGCGCTTATGGGATGCTCGAAGTGAGGAACCTGTCTCTATGGTGCAGCTCGGTGGAAAAGTCACATCACTAGCCATATCGTCCGGTTTGTTTGCAGATTAGATCAGTTTTGTGCAATGAAACATTGCATCAGGATGAAATCCTCCTTAGCAACCCTTCAAAGTCAACTGTCCTGTAGAAACGACGTTGACGTCGGAATCGAGGTCGAGTTTTGTAGAACCACACTACGGCATCAATATATCCATTTTTAGTGGATGAGCATGAAAGCAACAAGTGAATCACAAGTCGTGTAGTATCGTTTGATGGGAGGCATTGCTTCCGTTAAACAAAAGTGGACAAAAGCGCCACGAAATAATTCGTGCAGAATACATGGAAATGGACTAAGTGGCAAAGTGATGAATGATGCCAGTAACATTTCCACTAAATTATTCATTAGTTTATTGTGCGTTGTTGCTCTGTAGAACTTTAAGGTTGCCCATTATTGCTGATCCAGGGTACACTTGAAAAAGTTTTTATTTTTGGACGCTATATGGTGTTCCTTCGCAATCGTTTCTGTAATACAAGGGTTCATAGTATGGGAGGTGTTGTTGATTGAAATCCCATTGGGTTGTTGTCACTCTACTTTACTGCATTTCAGATTGCCTCTACTTGCTTTGTTCTTCCCGTGATGAAACATTGTCACTGATCGATTTACGCAATTATCAAGTTGTCCATATCTACAGGTAATTCAACTTAATCTAACGCTAGTGCAACCATCCCCTTTGACGGATCAGTAAAGCACTAATAAGCTAACTAAACACTTAGTTCCACATCGGATCTAAACTTCTTTTTCATTATTTAAAGTTCCTTTTTTATTCTATACTACCAACTTTACCGGGATTATAAGTAGATTCAACTGAAGTCGTTTGTTTTATGTCTGTGTTTTTGTGGTTTTTTGGTCGAATGATCTTGTATCGAACGTTAATTGGGGCATCGTGATGTTCAATACGTCATTTGATTAGAGCTGCTTTTAGTTTGTTGATGCACACTAGTATTGGCATAACAAATGGGACTTGAATAGGAAAATAACTCCTTTCTTTTATGAGGTCGTTGCTTCGTGTAACTATTTAGATATAACTCCACTTTAGCTGTTCTATCCTTGTTCGTCACCCTCGCGTCCTTCTCCCTTCCCATCCGTCTATCTTTTCCAATCCTTTCAAATCCAGATTTTCATAGCAATGGTGCAGGGCAGTTCACTCTTTTATTTGTTCAGAGTGAACACTCATATATGCTTGTGTTTAATATATGTTTAACTTAAATGTTTTTTCTTTTAAAAAAGCCCTTAAATGTATTTTTTTTCCTAGCAGAGTTGAAAAAATGAATTGGCGAACTAAAAAATGTGGATGAGCATGCAATAATTATCACTGACATTCAGCAACATCGAACGAGGTTCGAGCCCTCAAATTATAAAGGATTGATGAAATCGAGTGTCATGTTGGCATTCAGGTCTCAAAAGTCGGCAGATACGTCCTACTTTCGAGGACTTTTTAGCAAAATTAAAGGCTTCCACGGAGTTGAAAGTGCCACAGCATGTAGTTTGAGGCTTGTCGAAAACTAGGGCCCATGTGGATTCCTTAAAGACCCGAATGATTTCTTTGAACGCTAGCACTTGCAATAAAAGGAGTTTTTTGCAGTGCAGAACAGTATCGCACGTCATGTGATTACAGTCGTTGTGTGATAAGTCCAGGAATGGAGTATTGTGCGGCAGGATCGACCGATGGGCATATTTTTATCTGGAATACACACACCACGAAACTCGAGAAGACTCTTTCGAAAGGCGGGCATGAGTTCGTTTATTTCTTTTTATTTCAAAATGGATCTAAAATCTTATATCAGACAATTACCAGATACTGCCTTTAATTTTAGAAATACATTTGAGATTGTTGTGATAGCTGCGAGTCATTTATTAGAATACTTATTAGTATATGTTGTTGATGTCTCACGTCGTTATATAAAAGCCACGCAGCACCAAATAAATTCGGGAAGTGATCTGAAGATTAAGGAGGTGGCTATTCAAAGTCACAAGGCAATTGTTGAACGATATGATTCTTTATAGGTGTCATTTCGGTGGCAAGTTATATATCTGTTAGGTGGCATAATCTGTTTTTGTGATTTTGAGACCGTTTCGATTTTATATAGCTCTAACTGCAGTATGTCTGTCGTAACTGTTTTATTGGAATATTTGACTTCAGCTGTTTCTTTCGTAAAAGAACGCAAAGATATGAGGCTGCGCTAAAGTAATTTGTAAGAGGTTTTAAATTATGTAACCATCATGACTTGAATTAAGCAGGTTTTTTCACGAATCGATGCAGCAGGTGGGCTTTCATCATTTTAGTGATCAAAAGGATCGGGAATGGAAGTTGGGAGGAATGCTTTTGAAAAATTTTAAAAAGCATATTAGAATGCAATGGCTGCATGCAAATTTTCTTTCTGAAGGCTGTTTCGGAGTTATTCTGCAATACTGACAAATTATAGGAGAAGGCAAATAAGGAGGGGGAGGGGGATAGTGATTTTTCCAATGAATAACAAAAAATTTGAGGAGATATCAACCATCATGAACATAATTCAAGCAGTGTTGTGCAGTTCATATCAGTTTTGTTGCAGTCGTCCGGTGTTGTCACTATCATGGCATCCCAAAGGGCATATGCTACTCTCGTCAGATAGACAGAAGACCGTGTGCTTATGGACATCGTAATCAATCATCAATGCTTCCGAAAGGCTGCCATCTTAATATTACAGTCATTCTTGAGCCTCTATCGCCTCCTTTCACTCTTGGTGTTTTCTTAGTGCTCCTTTTTAACTGACCATTCGATCCAAGTGTCCATTTATTTGTCAGGTCCTTAAAAAGGTGAAAAACTTGCTATTTTCCTTGAGAAATCCTAGAAAAGGTTCCACTGAGACAAAATATTTAAGGTTTTTTTGTGTTAAGATGGTCAGTTCATTACCTCCCTACGAATAAGGAGGTGTGCTGTACGCGCTGATTGTGTTGTTATTTTATGGAATGTATTGCAGATTTGATACTTTCAAAACTTTTTTATTGGCAGAGTGTTCTAATCGTTGTATATACTGTAACTAAACGCAGTTCTCAAAACGCTTATCAGTAACCAGTGAATGATCGTCCCACAGCGATTATTTCCAACTTCGGTATAGTATTCATGTTTGAGCGTCACATTCTCATCTAGCCTCAAGGATAACACGAGCCGAATCTGGCCATACAGTACCCATTTCGCGGAGTCGCAGGTGTAACTGTAACAAAATGGGCTTTTGCTCATCGAAAAGTCGCATCTAATCATTACGGTTCGACTTTATGTTTAATTGCTATAGAAATGGTGGTTCTTAATAGCTGAATCGTCTGTTATATCCTTGCGATCCTCTATTGCGCAAAGAAGGAAAGGGAATTTCATAGTGCTTTCACAGCTTTTGGCGTTATTTTGTGTTGAGGACTGTGTTACTGATTCATCGTTTGCAAGTAAACGATACTTTCAAACGAATAGTACATGTGGAAGTATTATCTAGAGTTTGTCTCAAGCTATGCAGGTTGAATTTTCATATAGGTTTTTGTCGATTTCGAGATGTGATTTGCAATCATTGCCTTGTGGGATTTTAACTGTGCTATGATGTTGGATCTAGTCACTTGATTTCAACTACATAATTCACTCAGAGGATTCAATTGCAAACGTTTTCGGTATAGCGAAACAGAATGTGATATTTTCCAACAGCAGTCCAATTAAAAGTGGATGTATTATGAGTCAGATACCAGGAAAATGTTGGTGTTTCTGTTGGATTATCCTCTAATAGTTGATGTCGAAATTAAATGGCAAACTGAATCACCAGTTCGCTGAGATGCGAGGTGATAAATCACAAATATGTGTGGGTGGGCATTTTATGAGGGGATTTCGAAAGCAACTTAGGGTAGGACTTACCTCATTTGTGCCATCAACCTTTAGAATACGGAAATTCTTTAATAGCTGAAACATGGCGGTCTTGGCTTCGAGTAGAGCGAACCTCATACCGATGCATTGCCGCGGTCCGACTCCGAACGGCATCCAACTCCTCATCTGTTCAGCCGTTCGCTCGCCAAATCTGCAAATTTACGAATGTAGGAAGCTATTTTAATTCGGGACGCAGACCGAACCAAAAATTCGGGACCAAAAATTTGGGACGCAGAGATTAGGATCGATAATTTGGTTGATTTTAACCGAGCGAAATTCAGTTTGATTTCCTCAATTTTCTGTGCTAGCAACCGAAATTCGGCTTTTACCGAGTGCATCCGATCAGTAACCGATCGACGTTCTTAAAATGCGTTCGACTGCAACCGAAGTTCGGTTTCAACCAGTAGGCGGTAAATTCTTTCTGGGAGGTCAAAAAACTGCGTACGATTTTTTTCCGACAGCGTTGTCATCCGTGCAGGACATTATGTTGCAGTATCTAAAATTTGTAAACATGGTCCGAAAATAACTGCTCTCTCAAGAGGTGAGCAATCTTATTTGTGCCAGTGGTATGCATTAGCAGGAAGTGCAAACCAAGCCAGGTATTGCGTATGTTTGCCGCTTTCTTGCAACAATGCTGTTCAAGATTCAACTCCACTGTGTGCACTATTTCTTCTGTATGTTTCTTAAAGTTGTTCTTCGACACAAGCTCAAATACAGCATTTCGAAGTTGGTGAAGGGATTAATTAGTGCTGCAAATGGAGCAATAAAGCTAGTAATTAGCTACTAAGAAAATTAGTGAAACAGTATCGAAAGCTAGGGGCGGTTAATGGGTAGTAGCTACTGGAGGCGTGGAGGAGGATTCCATAGTCTCGACTTCTTCCATTTTCTCAGCAAGCAACTTGACCAGTTGCCTTGAATTCTTGCAACATAAACGCCATTTCTGAACTAGGAAAAATCTGTTGATCGCTCGTACGAACTTCTCTCAGCGGAACAAAGTGTGACCTTCAAAAGGGGTGAACTCAGAAGGGAAATCAATCGAAGTCATGCAGGCATCTGGCGGTTGGCAGATGAGGCATCTCGGCTAGCACCGATGACAGCAAGTGTGAATGCGCATAAAGAATGATTCGTATACGTTAAGTGTGGCTAACGCTATCGTGTTTATGCGATTAATGCTTAAATCAATCTGGAGATAAGTGGTTGTATGGTAGCAGTCAATGTTTTTTCTTTGAATTACAAAAAATGTTGTGTACGGAAGATTAGAGTGGAAAAGGTACTCATTCAGAGGTGAGGCAGTGTGTGTATAATACACCTTTCCAAGGTACAATAGTTCACGTTATGTGAAAAGGTCCAAAGTACGAGGTCCAGATTTCGCGTGGCGTGAGGAAGTCAAAGTAATGTTTGTTTCCAGGTCGTGATGACATGCTTGGAATCGTTCACCACGTCTTCGATTTTTCGGAATTTGGTGGGGAGGGGGGGGGAAGGGGGCAAGGAAGGAAAGAGGATTTTCGTCCACCCTATCAGTAAAACAAGTTGGCAGCATACCGTTTTGCAGCCGTTGAAGTTTTTCTCGTTTCTTCGTAACATTTTCATATTAGAACAGTGATTATTCCTCTCCCACCGAATGACATTTCTTTCAGTTGCTCTTCGATGGAAGAGGTTGGCGTGTTCCTTCTAGTCATGCGCTTTGTCCATTTGCATTTTGCAGCAGTTTTGAAGTGGTATTGAGTTGGATGCGTAGTTAATGAATAACAGTGGATGCATTCGAGCTCTTCGACCACGAGGAGGGATGCAGAAAGAATTCAGTATTTTCAAGCTGCTGCTTTGCAACAATTTTCTAATTTTCTGATATTTTTAGAATGAAGTGCGGATACGGTAGTCAAGTGAGATTGCTTGCATGCTTTGTGGCGAATACCTTTTAATAGAACTTCAGTTGAAAGCGGGAACTTGAGTCGCTTTTACCAGCCGAGGTCCGGTTCCCATTTATTTCATTTCTTTTCTCGACTGCAGCGCAACTTCGATCTTTAACAAATGCATTCACTCGACTGCTTGACATTGTCGAAATACGTTCGATGCGACTAAATTCTCTTGCAAGCTATTTTCCATAATCGCAGTTCCATGTTGTAAAACTTTTCACCTTCAACAGGCTTGAATTGAGTGGAGAGCAACATATCTTATGAATGCACAATATTGCGATGGTACTAAACGTATGAAAATTTTTGTGCATAGCGTTGCTTGTGTTGTTGAAAAAGTGATCGTTAAATTAGAGATTAAGGAGAGATGATGAACTATTTGCTTTATGTTACCTTTCAGGTCGGAATTCGTCAGCGTCTTGTCCCCACACTTCAAGGTCATGGTGTAGACTCCACGTATCGAAAACAATATTAATTCCCCTCCGGAATTTATATGCACCAACATCACAATCTTCAACACATCGACGCGATTGAAGCCTGCAAATAGCCCTCTAAAATAGAATGACCAAATGTTGTTACTGCTTACGGATATATAACGCAGCATAAAAAACAGAAATAATACGGATGCATGGAAGTCATAGACGAAGTGGAAATGTCCTGAAGGTATGGTACCACATTTCAGAGATTTTCGATTGTATCTCAAAATATGTAACGCTTTCAAATTTCACCCAGAAGAATTCCGCAAAAAATCCGAAAGCTGTTTCTTTAGTGAAAAGAGGGAACGGGCGATTTCATCTTTTTCCTTATAAAAGATTTGTAGTAAAGAGTGAGAACGGTAACGCAGCAGGATAAAACGAACAACAAAAATGGAATTTAAGTAGTCATGCTTATTGCACAATTGCACCTATAACTTTAAGCAATATTGGAGACATATTAGCGGAATATTTCACTCCAATCGCTGACACATTAATGAGCCTTTTAAATATCAAATAAGGTGGTTTTCATAAAACTTAACGAAGCATGACGTCATTTAATCGTATTTAGGGATGTTGAAATGAAATGCTTTAATGGAGGTATGAGTAGTCAACTTACAGGGAGGCATGAGGAAAGAGACGAAGTGTTTCAGAAATAGCCCAATGGAGATACTCCATTTTCTGTACTGTATCGAAGCATGCATCACCGGCGTTATCGATTTCCTCGCGAAGCTTCTCTTGCTTTTCGGGATGAGAAGCCAACAGATAGGTAAGATAGGTGAGTGTGTTTGCGGTGGTGTCGAAACCTGCCGACGACATGAAGCGCATTTGTGCGACAATCTCCTAAACTGCTTCAAACATCGGTTATGCGCTAATATCGCTTTTGGGGGTTGTGATTTTTGCTGAATTAACCCTGAGGTCACATTCGTCGACAAGTGTTTCCTAGAGAAATATGCTATGCATTGCGCTTTAGTGCTTTTGTAGTCAGATACGCTCAGTGGAGCAGCTTGAAATAATTACCGTCACCCATCGAATGGCTAAAATTTTGGTGTTTTTGATTTCACAGCCTGCATTCCACTCTTGCCCAATGATGCGACTGAATCTCAATACGTGCGACGAAATAGTGAACAAATTTAAACAGATATATTAGATGAATATATTAATGATTGCTTAAAGGTGTTATGTAAATACTGAAGAATAGAAATTAATGAAATTGAAGTAATGATCGGATACCTCGCGAATCATTTTCTTCGAAATTTTAACGGTATTCATATCCGTTTGCACATCATTCACTGTCATCCAGCCTTTCCATTCGTTATCCTCGACGTTCTTCAGGAACTGCAGAAAGTCATAGTGTTCCTGGAATAAAACGTTTTACTGCTATTAGTTAGTTTTGTATTCGACTATTGTTGTGATGGTTGTCAAGTCTCACTATACTGGACAAGTGTAATATACGCAAGTTTGCACTTGCGTAATTGCACTACATTGCAATATTTTAAGCGATGGTAAGCAACAATCCAACTCTAATATCTATCGATCTTTTATGCGCCAAATAGAAAAAGAACATTTACTTACATCACCTCACACATTAATTTAGTTCAGAAATACTGCGACTTACTCAAAAGTTGCTTCCTCTATGTTTTGTTTGCCTTAAAACTTGCCATTTTTCCTCCTTCAAAATTAACTATGGTTTTTTATAGGCTCTCACACTTAAGATTTGCTTAAGCATTTCTTCTTTGGCTAAACATCCGCTTTGCAAAGTTGTGGAAGACATATACCCTTCCAGATAGGCTTAGCTGGCTTTGCTAAATCCGAATATAAATCTCTCTAGGAAGCGAAGCATACTGAGGCCCTCTATGATAGAAAAGTGGTACAACAAGCCCGGAGAGATTATCGGCAAACTTCTAAACGAAGAGCACGTTAGCAGCAGGGATATAAAGATTGCGAATTTACACGCTCTTCCTCTCTAATTTTCGAATCACATATATCCTTCAAGTTCTTCCTCGAGCATATGCCCTTCTCAAAATTCACGAACCGCACAAACTTAACACCTCTGCTAGCATATCTACTCATTTTATGAAGTACTCATAAATCTTTGAAAAATGAAATAAACTAAATGTTAACGTCGGATTTCTCTTTCCTCTCGGCGATCGCATACAAGTTTCGAGCGTATATTTGCAGTGGATCAGGTTCTAGGTGTAGCATTTTACGAATCTGAGAACGAAGTGAAGAGTAGATTGAAAGCAATACACTCCACTCTGGTAGACACCCTGCAAGCAATTTGAAATCACACTTCATAGCAAATTTCAATGTCGCATTGATAGGTCAATTTGAGGTTGCATACCTATGAACTTCGTCATCACTCGGAAGCCATCTTCGAGACGTGGTTAAGGTAGAGAAAGGCGGAGGGAATAAATGGTGATATGGGAAGTACCATTGTGATTTAAAGCATCATCGGAGTTTATAAAGCAATTTTTTGAAACCAACTCTGATCTAACCTGAATTCAAACATTTCTTATTACATCGTCTCCAGGAGTCGGCATATGATGCAAATTTGACGCTCCATTGTTCTAGTACCATTTTAAGGTAAAATATATGTAAATTACTTTGGATTAGAATATCACTGAAATCTTTTCTATGACAATATTATTTTCACATCCCCTCACAATATATTCTTTCTTTCGTGGTAAGCAATATCAGCTTCTTAAATAAATTTCTTCTTTAAGTCGATTTCATTAATTTTTGCGCTGCAATTTATTAAGGTTGCTCATTCTTGAGAAAACGAATAAAGGGGTATGCCGTGGAATTGGCAAAATATGTGCTTTTACATTCCGCTGATGAGGCACCTTAATGAACTGCAAACAAGTAGTAGGATGTAAGTGATAATGCATCTGCATTTTAATCGACTCGACCACTTATTGAATTTCTTATTTATTTATTTATTTATTTATTTATTTGTTTAATTTATTTATTTATTTATTTATTTGTTTATTTATTACTTTTTGAAGATTCTTTAATAAGTGATTCGAGTGGGATGGAATGCGAACCCAGTCGATACGAAACACAGATGGATTTTTGACACGTTTGAGTCTACTGTTGTTTTCGAAATACTGAATCAGTGTGAATTATCAAATAGGAAGTCAGCCTACCTCGCAAGCTTCGTATCTCTAGCTTGCATCGTTCTTCAGTTGCAACTATTGCACAGACGGACATATGCACACATACTTATGCACGGACTCGATCTTGTCTTTATGCACTTTTGCGAAACAAATTAGCAAAGGTGCGTATATTCGGGAAAAAACAAAATACATAAATATTACAAGAGAAGGATACGAGAGAAAATCGATCGAATATTTGATGAGGACTGAACTTCTTGAGGAGAAGTTCGAGGTTAGGGTCGTTCTTCTGACAACTTTCCGCTCTACCCAGACAACATCTCGAGATCACGTCGTATGTGAGATTCTGAAAGCGACTAAAACCATTCAATGAGTATCCAAACTTCATCTAAATTTACCAAATACTTCCCAGATAATTTACAGAGCGTAAACAATGTTGTTTCTTCAAAAATTCGTTAGAAAGTGCCCAATTTTTTGAGGCGTCAAATGCCAACAGCGTTCGCGAATAGTGCTGACCATCAGAGAAATTTCTTTTGGGGACCTACGAACTATCTTCGGAAATTTGCGACCATTATAGGTCGCAGATTTTCAAAAACCTCTAATTTCGTTAGCATCCGAATTTCGGGTGCACCAAGTTTTGAAGGCAGTCGATTTTTGTGTCTTCCAACTAGTACTACATCTAAACCGATGCTTTAAAATTAAACATCAAAAGGAAGACCATAACTTGCCGTTACTTATTTCCTACTGCAGTTATGCTGGTGCTATTTGTATTTTGCTCATTTGAAAAGAATTTTAAAACATTATCTCATAATTATATTTGCACAGAAAAATTTTTACAGTTAATAGTCGTATTTTATTGAGGAAAACAGCGTTATAGATGAAACATAAATTGCGCTATAAGAGATATGGTGAATACTATATTAATGTTATATTGATGAAGTATTTAGATTATATCGGAGTAATAGGAGTAATCAATTAAGTACTAACATTAACCTTTTAGCATATTCGAAATGCTTAATGATTTATAAATAATAAAAATGATTTATTTGAGAAACGATACCGATGTAATTCGATTGGTGTCGAGTTGTTATTATCCTCTAATAGCCCATTCACAAAGCGACACACTGAGTCGTTTATGGTTGTGAATAACCGAAATCAAATTCCCATTACAACTTACATATGAAAATTTTCGCTCGGATTCGAATATAGGATTGGGCAAGAAGTGGTAAATAAATATTAGTAATCATAAAAACATTAAGAGAACGAACAAAAATAGTGGTGGTGGTGGTGGGGAGGGGGGGGGGGGGGGGGGGGGGGGGGAGGAGGAGTGCAAGGGTGAGCCTGTTTATGCTGAATGACTTGAAAAGGAAAAAGTCTCAGGAAATTTATGAGATAGTTATTCCTAAAATGTACTTTCAGATGTTAGCACGTCCACTTGGTAGTGCTTCAAGAATAAAAGAACATATCAATCATCATCACCCTCTCACTCACTGTGAGCATGCTATTTTTTAATGTTATTTGGGCAAATGGCATATAATTTATTGCATCTGAGGCTATCAAAAGAAATTCTATTCCTTGTCAAATAAAGAACCGAAAATATTCTATCCTAGCACTAATAAAAATATTCTAACATAATAAACAGTATCAATAATAATGATACTGTACTGATAAAATTAGTACAGTAATTTCAGTACAGTAAAATAAACAATTTTTTATAAAGTTCTACTTATGTTAATAAAACAAAAATCTGAATATAACGAGTAGCGTTGAAAAGAGAGAAAAGATAGAGATAAACCTGACTCCTCCAAAAACCAATTTAACTAAATATTTGTATTTTATGTTTCTT
Organism: Baylisascaris schroederi; assembly: GCA_006503575.1. NCBI lineage: Eukaryota > Metazoa > Nematoda > Chromadorea > Rhabditida > Ascarididae > Baylisascaris > Baylisascaris schroederi. The sequence continues at coordinate 127,493 of QEWY01000293.1, forward strand.
AACAAGCTATTCCATATTTTACTCAAATAATGCAGTAAGAGTTTTATTTACAAACTTTTGGACGTGCGAATCTGGGGAAAACAAAATACCCTCTTGAGATTCTGATTTGAAAGCGCCGGTGAGGTTAGGCTACGGATTCGTTTCCATCGTTCACCTCGTGCTGCAAACACATGCACTTCTCGTGATTTGTCAGGATCACCACTCGTCGGGTCCATCTAAATCAGTGCTCCTGATAGCAAATTAGAAACTAAATTTTACCCATAGGACAGTTTTTTCCTTTATACAGTATCCAGTGCGCATACTAGTTCAGCGTTTTCATAAGATACGAGCTTTATACCATACAGTTTGGTTACATTCATACATTTAAGGTACCGCTCCCGTTTTCGCGATATTCTTACCAAGTTCTTCCAAAATAAATTACAAACGAGCCAGTGTCTATTGTTGGAATTACTGCATAAAATATGAGATCGTAGAGGAAATTTCACGATTTAAAAATCATAAAGCCAGTGTCTATTGTTGGGATTACTGTACAAAATATGAGATCGTAGAGGAAGTTTCACTATTTAAAAAATCATAAATTTTAATCATAAATCGAAGTAAGTCTATTGCTGAAAACTAGTTATTTGATTGGCATTAACTTATATTTTCATGTTCAAGCACTACATAAAAAATTTCCACTAAGAAAAATGTCTTTAAAGCAAGGTGTAAACTCAAAAAAAAGGTTTACCATTCTAGAATGGAAGAAACGAAATTTCTTCAGACAAACATCCTGAATAACGTCAACATCTGAGGTGACCACAGTGGGGAAAGCACCCTGCATAATTACATACGTCTTGCCATATTGTCTCCTCAACTCTTGAAATCGGAATGGCGTCCTTTCACTCTTCATCATATCTAAGTTTCCAATGAATAGATCCGATGATGGTACAATTGGAAATCCACATCCTTCTATAGATCTTCGTAATTCAGCTCTTCTGAAAAAGTTCGATTTTACACTCCAATTTAGACAGTTAATAAGTGGGATTTAAAATGTTTTATTTACTAATTTTTTTGTTTAGATAAGAGTGATTTGCATATCTCGTTAATATAAGAGGACTGCTCATTCATTATTCACCGAAGATTTACTGTGTTTCCTTTAGGAATAAAAAGATCGACGTACGCAATATTGAAGCGCAAATTCATTTTTCTTACTGATGTGTTAAGATCATCAACACGTTCGAGCCTTAACAACCAAATAGGTTAGTGCTTTTTGAGCTTTATATAGTTGCCTCGATGCATAGTCGGAAAAGACTATCGATACCGTAATAGTTAACAGATGTCTTTCATCATCTTACTGTATTGTCAAATTACTTTCAACAGTTGACCCGCAATCATTTAACATTTTATTATTACTCTGTATAATATAGAAAATATTAATTCGGGTTTGGAGAAAATTTTATAAGAAGCCCTGTTGTATCATAGATATAACTGTCGTTTGAGTGTAACACATGATTGTTGATTGACTTCGAGAAATTAGGAAACAAAAATAGGCCGCCTGCAATATAGGCCGATAAAAAAATTTGTCCTACAATGAATTTTCAGGGCTCCCGAAGATCACTGAGATCCTAATCCCAGCCACCCACCCAATTCCACCATTCTCCAAAGCAGTATCTCAATTCGACAATTAAGTATTCTTGATTTTGCGACCTTCGTTGATTTAGTTTTGTGGAAATAACGTGGAGGGCCTAAATTATCGACTAGATTCGTTTTATAGCTACCTTGTCGTACCTCAACATCTTCCTATAATACTGTAAGCATCATCTGTCTAACTTTGGCAATGGTAGTGATTAGATTTTACTGAAGTTGGTATCGTAATAATAAGATTAAAACAATTCTTATAAAAAAATACAATTCATCTACATCGATATCATTGATGATTTACATAGTTCCTTACCACTAAGATCGCTTCGATTATGGAAATGCGCATAAAACCAATGAAACGAAAAAAGCATTCTAAATTTAAACTACGCCTATAAAAGTGTTAGTGATGTCTCGTTCTATTTTTTCTTAATTTTACAGCATTCTGCAATTAAGAATTTGAAGTTGTTTATTATTTATGCCTATCAATTCCTACTTAAAAAGTCACAATAAATGTTCATTTTCACTAAAGCGCTTAAATATTCTGTGCAACAAACAGATTTTGTGCAATTTTTGTTGTTTAAAATATTTTAAATGTTTCAAATATTTTCTTGGTCGTTTCGAAGCTTTTTCATCTACAATCACTTAAGTAAATTACGATAAATCATAGAATGCAAAATCTATTTTTATGATCGTGAGGTGAGAGATGATCAAAAAACCTTTGTAGATGCACATTTTATTAATTCAGCCTTCACAAAAAGAGAATAGGGAAAACTATACAATAGTATTGTAGCATAGCATAAAAATGTGCTTGTTTTGGTGCTTTCACTCTTCGAATTGTTGTAATCTCAGGTGGAATTTCACTGCTGCTATTGAGGGATTCTGGATGCAACTAGGCACGGCAAACAGACTGACTAGGACAGCAAATGATGAATGTAAGCAGCAAACTATGAGTCCAGAAGAGGTGGATTCCGAAAGCGGAAGAAAATGGGATTCTTCATTCTTAAGTAGTGTAGCGATGTCACCGTAAAAGTTACTATCGGTCACTTGTTGCGCGAGACGTTTTTACAGTAGTTTTAGTGCCCCTTCTGGCATGTCAGATGCATCCATTGGCACAGCCACCTTAACAACGAAAGAAATATGTGCGAGTCTTGTGTGCATCTCTGTGCCCAGACTGCTTCAACTCGGCAACAACGTAAGCTAGGGTCACGAAATTCGATGGCATAACTGCTATATCATCTACACCATAGTGAAGGCTGCTACATCAACTTTCACTCCGATCCGTCTATTCGGAGGAAGTTATACACATATGAAGGTGTTAAAAGGTTTGATTGCATAGTATTAAAATAGTTAGATTTTCAGTCGTGCAACAGAAAGGCAAAACTTTTATAGAAACTTTTTGCACACTTTCACGTCAGTTACAATATAATTGCCTATATATTATGTTTTAGCTATTATTAAGCTGGCATGTATTGTCCGTGGAATGCAAAGAGGAACCAACTCTTCCATGCCTCTGAACCTGTTTTATTTATGGATACGTTATTCAACTGTGAGATTGTTGGTTGTAATGGTTAAAACTAAACCAACATTTTTTGCATAGAACTTGCTCATTTGACGAAATATGTGCCATATGTTTTCCCAATGTGATGCTGCAAGCAACGGTCTTGAATAACAACCCATTTATATAAATACTGTCATCTCGTTACGAGTCTTCGAGATTCGTTAATTATTATTGCATATAAAACAATCAAACTATTTCTCATTAAAAATGGAGCCGGTAAAGAAGAGTGACAGGCGGCTGGCACCATACGCGCCTCTGCAATTCACCCATCGATTCAATTTCACATGTTACGTATTTATGTGTTCAATACGGACTTTTGCGTCTTCTTCTTTCTTCACTTTTGTGCTCTCTGTATGCCACATGCCGTGATGTCATGCATTGGATAGTTTCACATGTGAACATAAATAAATTATTCAAATTGTGCGTCGTGGAATGGCTCTTAGACCAAACTTCAAGTTGATCGAATAATTTCCGATTGAGTTATAGGCATTTTAATGCGGCCAGAAGCTTAGATTTTTTGGTGGGCTGAGCCAGATTCTACACCGATTAGCTTACAATTCTGCAACTAGCAGGGACCATAAAGACAAATTCTTCCTAAAATATTTTTGCGCATTACATAAACGGTTGACTCGACTAAAACTTGAGGACATTTTTATGTTCAATTGTTTCTTGACAGATGAACAGCGCCCAACTCCTTTTCAATGCTTTCCCACTTATTTCACAAAACGACTGGTGCTAAATGCGTAGAACTTCTCGGTCACATTTAAGTGTCCAAAACTCATTTTAAAGTTGAAAGCTGATATAAATGATTAATTTACATTTGAATATACTTATTAAATTCACTAGCTGCAGACTCAGTGGTTCACGAATTGAAATTACACATCAGGCAGAGAGACAGACAAAAGACGTGCAGCCGGTTTAGAAGACACGCATATGCACTCAGAGACGTTTCGACAAATGGAAGTTTACAAAAAAGAATAAACACTCGAATGAGCATCCAGCATACCAATCCAATAACCAACTTCCGTTCTCTAGGTCGACATTGGAAAATTCTCTTCTAATAGAGAATTTTTGTGGCATGCAGCTGCCAATACGTTACAAGTAAAGATCAGCGAATATATTGGACTAATTACCATCATTCAGACAACCTAATGCCAAGAACTACAGATGCTGTTTATACTGCTTCTGGTTGTTTATTTGTTTATTGTATTATTCCTAATTGATGATTTGTCAAATTTTGACCTTTATTTCGTATTTCGTATTTCGTATTTACGTTGCTTCGAGGAAGACGAATTGTACTGTTTGCTGTATCAGCTGTCGACAGCGACCAGTGATGTTCCGGTATTTTACGCGGTGGCGGGTGAGCGCTCTCACCTTGTGTTAATTTATTATACACTAACATCGGCATTGAAAATTGTTTAGTTGATGATAGATTGTGCGATGAGATTCTCATAAACCGAATTTGAAACAGTTCTTATTATTCTAAAGAAATAATTCGTGACCTTCTTCGAATATCTACATTAAGATTTATCTCATGATAGCAATATTTCAACTCGATTTTGGAACGACCACATTTAGCAACATTTTTGAAAACAGTCAAGAATATTTCTGATCGAAAAGAGTAAAAAATGCATGGGTAGGGAAAAACTTCCCAAAGAACTATTGCAGAAGTATGTTAAAGAAGCTGGCGTGATATGCGTTTTTGCATGTTATTCACATGACTAAACGCTCTCAGAAGTTATCAGTAAGAAAAAACAAAATATATAGCCTTAATATTATTACTAATTCGATCACTCGTACAAAGCCTCTTGAAAGGATTCGTCTTTCTGTCACCTGGTCGCTACAAAGTGAAAACCTGAGAGGTATAAAGCGTATGAAAATTTTTAGTACTTTTATATACCTCCAACTTCTCTTCGATACTGATCTATCAATGCGAGTGTAACCCATACTCGACAAATTTCTTAGCTGGAGCTGCGAAGCTTTCTAAGTTAAAACAGGGGGATAGACAGACAGACACACATACATAGGAGGCGACATAATATCGCCACAGTGCACTTTCAATGAGCACATTTGCAATGCGCGCAAAAACTGCAGGACGTTTCCGCCTAATTTGTGGGGATGAAACGCTTAAAAACAATTTCAGTGTTTAGATTCGTTAGACACCACTAACTGAAACCATTAATGCGGGGCTGCAAGAGAATGTCGTATTCACTCGAATATAAATCTCATAAAGTCATGAATTTCAAAACGACTTGTATTTGAGAAGATACGGTGATGGCTAAAAAGCTACGGTAATGGTTGTGTTTACTACGAGTAATCACAAGATGGCATCATAAGACTCGATTCTTACAATGAATGAGTGATGAGTGACTGCACTTAATAGTTGAATGCACAAGTGACGGGCCGTTGCCATCTAGTTCGTGGCAAACGGCTTCAAATAAACGAGCCGCATTTGCACTAATATGAGCTTGCAGCTCCGATGAGCACGTATTCTCATAATTTGGCAGTCGCCGACTTACAATTAACTACATATCCTCTTACTGTATTTGACCGTGGCCAATTACAGGTGACCTTAAGAACTGCCAGGTAATATACGATTCATCAATGTTTGCACAGTAGTTATGCTGCTAAAGAATGTTATAGCAAAGGAGGAAATGTCTGCGATGAAATGCATTATTGTATAAGATATTTGCTAATACAATCGGCTTTACAAGGATATTTTAGGCAGATCACTGCAGCTGTATACTGCAATGACGTTATTTGTGTTTATATTTATTTCAACTTTTTAAATTGGCAAATCATAAAAAAAGTATTCAAACGATGAGAAAAAGAAAGAGCAAAATATTTACAGAAAAGTCAATAGGAATTTTTAGAAATGAAGAAATGAGCGCATAAACGATATCGGTGAGGAGCAGATTCCAGGGTCGCACAACATGAAACCGAGAGCTGTGCAGAACATTGCTTGTGATTTTTCGGCGACGTGCAACCAATACCCATTTCTAATGGTGTGATTTACCCATGTTGTGCTATTGTTGCTCATAGTAGTGTATGGAATGACGCATTTTATAGTCAACAGATGTACTTCAATTCTGCTATAATACATAGTAGCGCATCATATTTCATGGGTAAATACTAACCATAACCGGTTATTTAATTAAAAGTCTCAAAAATTCGACTGGTCGAATAGCGGCTATCCCATTTCCAATTATGAACCTTAGATAAGATTTAGGTTTGTTCCTATATCCTTCCCGTAGGGTAACTTTGTATCACAAACTATCCACCGCTCAGCGGTTGCATTAATCAACGGCAGGGTAGTGCAATTATCGGGATGATTCGATAAATCAGGTTATGCAGGATACCGTCCAATAAAGAACACTTGGAGGCTAGAAAGAAGTGCGGATAGTGAAAATTTGCAACGACTGCTAAACACCTCTGATGTGTAACAAGTGACTGCATATATTTTGCAAATGTTATAGAAAGTATGTCTCAGTGTTGAGTACGATGAAGGAATTCTAACATATATATAGGTGTATTGCTGAATTAAAAAGTGGGAATCTTATTGATTTTTGAAGTTCGATCTATAATATGGGGACGAAAAAGTTCTACAGAACTTAAATCTCACTTCTCGAAAAATGCCAAAATAAATAATCTGATAAGTACGAAATTAAATAGTTCTAAAATCTGATAAATATCGAACTAAATGGCCTATTGAACACCAAACATAAAGTACTGATAAAATTTCATAGTTTCTCAATCAAAACTTTTACTCCCTAAAATAATTTTTATTCGGTTTCTAAAATAAAGTTCCCACACTTCTATTTGTGTAAAATTTCACTCATTGTTGTAATATTTTCACTCACCGTAAAATAATATAATGCTAATTGGATCGTATGGCGTAATATTACCGCGCAGATCACTCACAATGCCTACTGCCGTAATTTTTGTTCAGAATGTCTAAAAATAATTATCTGTTGAAGGACAACATTGGTTGCTTGAGCGGTTGGATACTTACGATGTTTCCACTTATATGTAGCAAGCACTCTGAAGAAACTAATGTTAAAATTCCATTTTCCTCGCATAATCCCCATGTTTAGAATTGTTCAGCAAATTGAACAGGTTGGGGCACATAGTTTTGGGTCCTTTTTTCGAGGTGACAAATTTAAGGAGAGGCAGAGGAGAGAAATGCTCAACTGACCGAAGAATTAATATTACTATCATTCAATTGTTGAAAAAAGTTGAAATTCAAATTTGATATGAAAAATTGAAACCTTTTGAGGAAAGAGAAGAGAATAACAAAGACGAAAAGTAAAAATAGTATTGACGCAATGAGAGGAGTCATCGACGTATCGGATAGCGTTACCTTCCGTTTGACTGGTGAAACGCCGTCGCCAAAAGGGGCCGATCAACTTGCAGACATCGCTCGCGATGCAATTCAACGAGTTCTGCGATCAAACACATCAATAACCTTTCTACTCAGTTTGTATGCAAAAGAAAAATTCTTTTTTCACCGCTTGGTGCTAATCACTCTCGAGTTGACTCCACTATGGCTTCGAATTTACTCTCTCGAATTCTTGCAAATAACCTCTGCCTTTTAAATAACACCATTTCAATGCTTTAATGAGCTCCCATATTTCGCTACATGATGACATCATAAGAGAGCTAGCAAGTTTTCATATACGTTTATTTTTCGAATTCTTAAAAGAAGCGAATCTTGAAAGGATGCCTACCTGCAAATATCCCCGTACATATGTTTTGTATGTTTCAGACACTCTAAGTAATCTTAGGTGCAAACCCGTTGATTGGAAAAGACATTGCCATAAAATTTTGTTGAATTTCGACGGTGAACTATACAGTAACGCTGTGAACCTAAGTATATATCTATGTGAATCTCAGCCTCTTTTTATAAGGCATTAACAATCATTACAACAAAATCTGATAAGTATTAATCTATTTCCTAGATTGACTACTTTTTGCCAAACTCTTATCGTTTATATCATATTTTGTGTTGATTTTTGCTACTTAAAAACGCTATGAAATTCGCTTTGCAATTTGTTGGGTGTAGTTGAAGAACGAATAGTCGAATTCAATGCTGATATAATCTGCCATTTCAATCAGAAAATTCAATATTAAGTTTTAGCTCATTTCCTCTGTATACAGGTGGATTGAGATGCAACAAGATATAATGTGCCATCATCCTCTCAGACATAGTTATTTGAGTGCAGCAATGTGCAGTGATGAGTCGAATTGCAGAAATGGCATATCGCATCAACGCTTATTGATTGCACAAATCAGAACGACTCTGCAACGAGCAGATTATTTGCAACGTTGTTCTCGATCAGATTGTAATAAGTGAGATAGCATTCACATCACTTTACCTGTTGATCGTTCCCCGCATATAGTTAAATAAGAGATAGTATTCTAAGGTAGTGGTATGAGATCGCGTCGAGATAGTATTCTAAGGTAGTGGTATGAGATCGCGTCGAGTTATGCGAGGAAGCATTTTGTCACAGATCACGTTCATCTGTCATATTGCTGCTAATAACCTAGATACAACGAGAGGGCACCGACGTTCCGAACAAAGTTGTGTGGGGATCACCACCTGCAGAGTTCTCTAAGGCGCAAACAACCTCGTCACCGTTCTTCTTCCACTATTCATTCGGACCAGATGGACATCACGACAGCAAATGCAATTTTCACATATGGTATTCCACTCGCATGGGCAATTGATAAGGAGTAAGCTTAGATAGGTATGGAATCCCAACTCCATCGCAGACCCTGGGTTTCATTTTAAACGTTATCCTCAACGGCTCTCACGGTTGGAACCCCGTAATCCACCGAATGAGTCGTCGTCTTTGCAAAGGGAAAATGTTGAGATGCATATCCTATCACAACTCTTGCAAGCCACAATGGAACGCCTCAAAATTACTTTATTATGCCACAATGTTTTATCTGATAGCAGAATCTATCAATCAGTTAGTTGCTCACACAGGTCTCCGTATTATCCAGCTTGTGGTTCACTCTGCTCACCGAATTTTGCTGCTCGCCGTTTCAGGAAACCGAACAATCCAAATCCACCATCAAATGGCCGACAAATTAGTATATTTTCCTCAAACTTCCGGTTCAGTAGTTTTAAAGCTTACTCTGCAGTCATTGCGGTCTACTATATTGGCTAAAATTTGTGGCTTAATAATGAAGTGAGCTGTAAAAAATACTCAATTTGAAATTTTGGGAGGTGAAGGAAAGCCTTTGTCAAGAGAGGGCCATATTAAAATATTTGTTTCATGGTATCATCACAATGAAATCAGCATTAATTCATTTATAGGCTGAATAAAGCAAAATTAACATATTTTGATGTATTACAGCCTAGTATTGAACTGTGATCCATAAATTCCTCGATGCCTTGCACGTTGTTTCAATTGTGGAATACCCGCGAATGCGAACGAACCCATCCAACGCCGTTTAGTTCTTGGTGCATTCTGCACAATTGACACCTGTTGCATCGAATCGCTGAAAGAAATTGGCAACGGTTGTTGTGAAGAATTTTCGAGACAAAATCCACAGATATCTCTTGCAAGTAGATACCTCATTAATATCATCAAATAAAAATTCCCCATTTAGAGATTTCATTCAATTAATAATGTACTGACTCCTCTAAATGATTGCTAAATTTAAGTGTTATTAAATATGCAAATTCTGTGAACAGTTCAAATAAACGGACGAATCGATCGGTGGATTTTTGCTAAGCATATGCAGTGATCGGACAGTGAAAATACACGCAAATACATAAGAAAAATTACTGACAACAAGGTTATTTGTTGATTTTTCATTGGAAATGTTGTTTAAGAAATAAATAAGAAATAAGAAACGTATAGTTTGTTGATAGCACAAAAGAGATGTACTTACGTTTCGTTGGCAAATGAAAGGTGAAGTGCAAAGATGAGCAACGCTGCAATGAATGCATAATGTGACGTAAGCATTCTGATCCGATGCACTCTTCTGTTACGAAAAATTCGTTAAACGTCGATGAAAATAGACAACTTCGTTAACCGTCTGAACGATATTCGATGGATTACCTTTAATCTCTATGTTACCCTTAAATCAAATGAGCGAGTGGAAGTGAGAATACTCGTATAACAGATATAGTATTCACATAGGTTTTTTATTACCGATAGTGATATGAATATAAAAGATAAACGTATTTATGAATACTCTCCAACTCTTTACCTTTATTTCACTGTCGTAACGAATCTCTTCGTTTACTGCAATAAAATGGTACTACAAGTTATAGCGCATCTCCTCCGTTCCTTCCGTAACAAATTCTAAGTGAAATAGAGAAAGATCAAGATGCTGTATGCAAGTGATTTACTGCGGATTTCTTCATGATGCTTTAACTGCATTTCTATTATCCTTTTTTTTCCACGTTGGATTTATTGCATATGTAATAAACAAAATGATGAAATAATTGCACCACATCTGATAGATTACTGCAATAGTCATTTCTTATTTTTTATTTGGATGCATCTTATTAATGTTTATCGATGAAGCGCATAAAAACGGGTGGAAAAAATGCGCCAGAGAAATTTGCTTATATTCGCTTTTATAGTCCCTCAAATCGGACAAACATCTTCATAAACTGCCAGCAAACAAAATCGTTAGACATCCACAATAGCACATTTATGTTTAAGCGGGACTGTTTTACCTATAAAAAGGATCGAAAAATTCCCTCTAGTTTTCCGAGTGAGTGTAATATTTGATTGGTCAGGTTGAAGTAAATTTGCATATAAGGCAAAGTTTCAGGTAAATTCATGTCGAAATTAACATGTCTATATGGAAATTGTTCGAAGTGATTATCTCTTAGCGCAGAACATATCCATCTCTAGCTTTGTAACATCAGTTTTATTCGTACAAGTTCACGTATCCAGACGAGCTTTGATAATGCAGATATGCAAAAGAGTGCAAAGAATAATGTTAGGTTAAGAATATGAATAAACAAATGGAATTAATTAATAAAACATTTCTTCGCCAACAGAAAGATTCCATCAAATATGGCCTAATGAGAAACCGTTATGTCATAACCACCGTAGCGAAATTTTTTCAAAAAGAGCGAAATTTTGTCATAGTGACCAATGTAATGTTTCAGCAAAATATGGCGAATACACTGTTCGTACAGGAAATGAATAATAGTTCGTATAAAATCAACCACAGCTAATTCCAATATAATATGGGAAAGGATGTCAAGATGGCTAATATGACGTGCGTTTTTGCAATTCATCCATCATTTGAAGCAGTTGCATACATAAACGCAATTGCAAGGCGCATTTTTTATTTGGATGCATCTTATTAATGTTTATCGATGAAGCGCATAAAAACGGGTGGAAAAAATGCGCCAGAGAAATTTGCTTATATTCGCTTTTATAGTCCCTCAAATCGGACAAACATCTTCATAAACTGCCAGCAAACAAAATCGTTAGACATCCACAATAGCACATTTATGTTTAAGCGGGACTGTTTTACCTATAAAAAGGATCGAAAAATTCCCTCTAGTTTTCCGAGTGAGTGTAATATTTGATTGGTCAGGTTGAAGTAAATTTGCATATAAGGCAAAGTTTCAGGTAAATTCATGTCGAAATTAACATGTCTATATGGAAATTGTTCGAAGTGATTATCTCTTAGCGCAGAACATATCCATCTCTAGCTTTGTAACATCAGTTTTATTCGTACAAGTTCACGTATCCAGACGAGCTTTGATAATGCAGATATGCAAAAGAGTGCAAAGAATAATGTTAGGTTAAGAATATGAATAAACAAATGGAATTAATTAATAAAACATTTCTTCGCCAACAGAAAGATTCCATCAAATATGGCCTAATGAGAAACCGTTATGTCATAACCACCGTAGCGAAATTTTTTCAAAAAGAGCGAAATTTTGTCATAGTGACCAATGTAATGTTTCAGCAAAATATGGCGAATACACTGTTCGTACAGGAAATGAATAGTTCGTATAAAATCAATCACAGCTAATTCCAATATAATATGAGAAAGGATGTCAAGATGGCTAATATGACTTGCGTTTTTGCAATTCATCCATCATTCGAAGCAGTTGCATACATAAACGCAATTGCAAGGCGCCTAGTAATACAACAGATTGCATAAATCCTGATTGCAAAGATCTCTTTTTTGCTGCAAATATAGCATCCGAGTGGTATCAGAACAAATTTGATTGGCACTAAGATTGCATTGGATATGGTTTTTGAAAAACCAGGACCAGCAGTGGAAGAAGTTTGAAACACAAATGATGAGAAGTGGACTAAATCGGAAAAAAAGAGCACTTGCAATTTTATTTCATTATATAACTTTTTCGCTTGCTTCATTTCTGTTGTTTCGAATTGTTTAAGTCTGCAATTTCCTTATTGCTTTTCCAACTGTAAATTAGATATCACAAAACGAACCAGTAAATAAATAGTTTTAAATAATATCAGAGATGTAAGTGTTCCCAATTGATTCGGTTTGATCTTTAGAATGAAACGTTTTCTTCAAGAAGAAAACTTTTTCTAAGAAATTCAAAAAATGAAAAAAAACTAATTTCTTCAAGAAACTGTCCAATAGAAGAAACTCGAAAGTTTCTTGTATCGAACAATATGGCCGCTCAAATGTTCAAAAGTTATCCGTGTCTTCTCCCTCAAATATAATTCACCTCTATGGGACGTTTTTGATGTCAAATCATTTAGTCGAACTGCTCTCTCTATTGGGCCAACATGGTTTCAGTTAGACCCCATTTAGGTTTTCAAGGTTGTTGTTAGCTATGATGGTTATCTAAAATTCAGCAATTATTTTCTTTCTTGTTCTAGCAACTAATGCAACATGCTCATACAATAATTATTGCATTTTTAGGGACAATCGGATGAACAAAAATTTTTGACGCATCCGATTATTGGCAATTGAAATCCCCTTCTGTGGCAATGATTAATTCAACAAATCCTAAGAACTTCCTTTTCCCTCTTTGAAAAATTTCCCCCAAATGTAAGAATTTTTAATCGCTGATTTGATTATTTTTATTCGAAAATATACTGATCGATTATTTTTTATCTTGACTAATTTTTCATCGTTGCTAAATCATAGAGATGTTTCCCATCACCTCACCAATCTCTGTTCTGACTCGTGTCGATTCTATTTTATTTTTTGCCGACGGTGATGGCCGAATAGTCGAAGCTTAAAATCAGCTGACACCCCACATAACGACTTTACATTTATTCAATATTTCCGCATGAATTATCTCTTATAACATTGTTTCATGATTTTAAATCAGACATTTGTCGGAGTAATCGATGGGTAAACTTTCCCCCGAAGCAATCTTAGGTTCAATCATCCAGCGAGTGCACTTTGTCGAGAAATCTTTGCTTTTCGAGAAACTTTTCCACTCTCGTTCCTCTCTTTCCATATTCCATACAAGATATTCACTTCACACATGTTCAAAGAAAAAACACAAAAACAATCAGGCAAAGATAACTAAAAACATAAAGCATATGTCATATATATATGACTAGAGAAAGTGAAACATGTAAATCCTCTTCAGCACCAGCCCACACCCTTCAAAAACAAATGCAGCTTTCAAGAGTACGATAACTGTGAATAGCAAAAGATGATTCTAAATAAACCTCGATGAGTACTCTTTCTGAGAACTGCTGAAATATATCAGCCCTTTCAAAATACCTCATCCCCCGATAATAGACCCGCTTTCAAATACGTAACTACTATAAGTCCTGGCAACTGCTTCTGAGACAATGGGAAATCATAGAAATGTCCTCTTTTGCACTTTCATGCGGCTGCTCCACACTTCCTCGAACATATATGTTTCGGTTGATTGCTACTATTCATGACGTCATTTCAAAAAGCCTTTTTCCAGGTAATTTAGAATTACAACTTAGAAAACGGTCAATGCACTTCAACAAATTAAGCAGTAAGAAGTAAAATGTACTCAATTTTCGGATCGTGAAACATTGACTCATAGGGGATCACTTCCACCTTAAATCACTAAGTACATCGCTTAAATGAACGTACATTTGAGTCAAAATAGAAAGACCTTTTATAAAATAAAAAATAAAAATTAATGGGTCGTTATCAGAGATTTGGAATTTGACATTCAAATATATTTTTATATTAACAAATTTTATGATCAACTAAATCAACTATCACTCGAATGATTTTCAACGAATTATTAAAATAAATTTTTATGCATTTATTTTCATTCATCAATTCTCGACTAGAGATGTTTATTAATAATAACAACTATCGATGCAAAAAAAAATCTCTTGAAGTATTATATATCAAAGAGATAAACAAATAAGCGTCCTATAGAAGAGAACAAATATGCAAAATCTTTTCAAAAAAATATTTGAGATTCGGTTTGCCAACTTTTCAACTGGCAAATGTGTGCTGCTAAATGCAGAAAATTTACAGCCCTTTACACATACCACTTAAGACATTCGAATTAACGTCAATGAGATAATTGAACATTTGGGTGTTAATGGATGGCAACACTGAGCAAATGGCGAGTGTATGTATGTGCCATCCTGGACATTAGCGCCGAATCTGAAGTGAGTTCAGAAAAAGAATAGACAAATATTTGAGCGTTTTAGCTCTTTAAGGCACTAATGAGCTATTGCAGAATTATTTCATACAAAATATAGCCAAGCACTTAAAAAAGCAATTCACATTTTTGATCTTAAATCCTCTATTAATAAAACTAAGAATGTGATGGGAGTGCTCTTATTTTGCAAATAAATTTACGTATTATTTTTTCCATCTCTAATTTTCATTCATTCATTTTTTTCTTCCTTCTTTTGTCTTTCTTTTTTTTTTCATTTTCACTTCATATAAACTGCTCTTCTTCATACACATCTTTTCTCTAAGTTCTCTGAACTTTCTGGCATATCTGAAATTTGCAAAAGCAAAAAAGCATAAACAAACCACTGAATTCGTCATGAACACTGTATATGATCTTCCCTAATGGCAGCATCAAGTCTACATGGATTGTTTCCCCATCGTTGGGTGTTTTCTACCTCTCAACAACAACATCAACTCACCGCTCTCGAAAAAAAGTTACTTTCATATGCATTATGCAAATTAGATGATAATTCAAGAATATTCCACCAAACAATTATGCATAATAAGAAATTTAACCAACTCAAATTAATGTGCTAACTATGAATTATATGAATAGTTGAGTCTACGAATGCTAAATAAATAAATAAATAAACAGACTACTCGAAATTATTCGCATATTTAACGTCGATTATCAACATGGATGAACGTGGATATGGTCTTCTGAGGAAACAACACAGATATGCTTGCATCCCGAAATAAGTTTGGCATTAATTCATTATGTAGTGTAAATCCACAAGTGTTAAAACAAGAATTTTATAATCAGCAAGTGCAAAAAATAAAAAATAAAAAAAACATTTGAGGAAATCTTTTAGTTGTGATGAGTGAGGATTTCGAACACAGTGAATTAATTATAAACCTAAGCGTTATGATGTCAACAAACCCACAATGTTTCCAGCAATCTTTAATGAGAGCTTCATCCCTCAGCCATTCTCATCTGATCAAACGTTAAAATACCATACAAATTGTTTTCAGAAGTAATACTTATAATGTCTAATTGAAATTGATACCAAATACATCGTTGAGTAGAATTTGAACATTAGCAAGTGGTATGTTAATAAAAAAATCAGTGTTTTGAAAAATTTTTGTTTCTTTATTTTTCAACTTCATCTGAATGAAAATATTGCTGCCAATTTTTTTTTACGGCATAAAAGTTCCCTGCGAGATAATTTCTTCTCAAATGCTCTACGGCTAAATTACAAAAACCTAAGATAGCACTGATGTGCTTATGTTTGCTTCCTCATGTGAAAGAACTTGAACTTTCTCACTCTTCGCTTGCCTTCGGATAAGAAACTCGACTTCCTCCACTTTGCCTTTTTCTCAAGAAAAGAAAACTCGATCCCTCTTCCCCTTTCCCCAATTTTTCGTTTACAGAAGCATTTCCGACTAAAGAATATGCACAAAAGGTCAATCAATAAATATAAGTGGAAATTAAGAAAGCGTAATTAAAAGAGCTAAGAAGCCGAAGAGAATAAAAAAGCGAGAAAAACAAAACGATAAATGAGAAAAGAACATTCCCTTCTAGCATTCAATCATTATAAATGAGCATGTTTTGTCACAAATTCTATCACCAATTAATTACCAAATTAAATTACTTATGATCTCGTCAAGAAGATGCAAAAAATATAATAAATAAAACAAACAAAAATTTTCAAATACCAATGTCGTCCTTTCTGAAACGGGAGGGAACTTCTGCTAATGCAATCAAATTAATGAACAGTAAAATGAATTTTGCCAGTTCTGATGAGAAAATGGGCATAATTCGACTCAAATTTTAGCTGATGGAAGAAGGATGGGTTAAAAATTTTTTATTTTCAAAGAAAGCGATTGGAACTTCTATACATATTTCAATTGCTAGAAGGTAGATGTATATTTGCAGTTCGAAGCAAAGTATGATGACATCCTTTCCTACTCCCTTTCTGAAAGGATGACCTTACAATTGTCATATGCTGGCATCCAGTTCTCTGAGCATTAATGTAGCAATTGAATTGTTTACATGGAATATTCGACAAATGATTCAATCAAATGGCTTACCTTTCCTACTCCCTTTCTGAAAGGATGACCTTACAATTGTCATATGCTGGCATCCAGTTCTCTGAGCATTAATGTAGCAATTGAATTGTTTACATGGAATATTCGACAAATGATTCAATCAAATGGCTTATTTTTCATTGCTTTTATATTTGTGATATTCTTCAGCTATGAAACAGTCATCGCTTATGCCTCCCTTTCCTCCCTTTTTTCCGATATTTGAGAAGCTCGAGCTGCTGCTTCCTGAGTTGAGAACTCGAACCAATTTTGACTCAGTTCTCAAAGTTTCAACAATCATTATAACGTATGGTGTCCGTTTAAAAAATCAAAAAAAAAAAAAACAGCATACATAACAAGATGCATAAACAAAACAAAATTCATAGCATTTCCTAAATTCCTTATCAAACAGCATATGGAAAAAAGTTTAGTTAGAAAACCATTTAGATAATACTGCAATAATGTAAGAAGAAGAGAGATACTTTAACAGTTTAAAAGAAATAAAAACTCTAAAAACCATTTAAATTGAAAGCGATAATAGCCGCAAAAATAGCAACAAGTGTTGCACTCGTTAAAAGCGTTCCAATAAACCATAATCGAGTTCTCTGTTTTTGTTCGTGCAATCGTTTGTACAGCATTCGATTCTTTTCTTCAGTTTCATGTAGCTTTTGCTTCAAATGTTTATTCTAAATGACAGATTTATGAGAGAGGATGACTAGCGAATTAAGTCGATTTATGAGTGAGGAAATTGAGATAGAAGAGGATATATCAAATACTACATAGAAGATTCATTTAGAGTTGATTCTAACACATTAAACACCGCTTCTAAGGAATGCCAACCATCGCATATGGCAAGAATAATTAAACGATTTTCTTAAATGTGAATCAGGCTGTTCATTGAGAAATTAGATTTCATTGATGGGAAAAGATAGTATAAAATGCCAATACTACAAAGAAAAAAAAAGAAACCTCAAAAATTTCGCCAAAGTAGTTGCAGCAGGAGTTTCTACAAAGAGAAACTGAAAGAGACAGAGGTATTTTCTGTCCCCAAATGGAGACAAGGCTTAGATTTGCCGGAATTCTAACTCTTAATTGTACATGCAACTATCTATGCTATTGTACAAAATACCTCTCTTGTTAAAGTAATGCAAAGAAAAATTCTAACTCTTAATTCAAACTGCCAGCCTATTTATGCACTTATTTATGTTTTTCTTTAACAAGACAAAAATAGTAAACAATGAAAGGCAAATAAGGTTTAAATTAGATAGCGATAATCAGCTCTAAAGAAAAGCGTCGTGCTCGTAAATTAACATACGATACGAAAATTATTTGCGACTTTAACTTTAACATAATTCATAAGTAGCATGTAATGTTACTTCAACGTAAAAAAATACAAGTAAAACGTGAAGTATATGTAAACACTACTTCAACATTTACCTCAATAAGCACAAAAATAAGAATATAAAGCTATGAAAAATACAAACGTCCTCCTCAGGAAGTGCAAAAAAATAGAAACTGAGCAAATAATTACAATTGCTTAAGGGTTCAAACAAATACGATAGCCAGAAATAAAGTATAATTGCGTAGATTTTGAATAAGGAATACGTCTTGTAGGACAAAAATATTGCAGAATATTTTTCTACAAAAAACAAAAAATATTCTTGTAGGAAAACGTGCAGAAAAACATTATTTGACAGACTTTTAGTTTATACTATTTTCAGGTTTTCAAAGACTTATTTTCACACTTCTTTTCTATATATTCTCGCCCTCCCTCCCCTAGATCTCTGCTATTCTACTTTCTTCGAGATTGTCAGTGGCGAGATATAAGTTATAATAAACGAACCGAAAGCTTCAAGTTGAGTTCAGCATGAGGGTGATCGTCGAGTGCGGCGATATCGACAACTGATTGCAGTAATGCATCGACAACAAAATTCTTAGTGAGTTGTGCATCGCATGGATATTGCTCCCTGCATAGTGCACATTCGAATACCTCAAAACAATACACTCATTCATTCATTTAAGTAAACAAATGCAATTTTTTATGAACACAGTTTAATGGTAATACATTCGTACGCATAGAAAATGAATATCTTTTAGAGCATTCAACTCATTTAGCAACTAACTATTATATACTGAAAATAAAAGGTTAATCTACAAATTAACGAGTCATAAAAACTGAAAGCTGCAAGAAATAATCCACAGAGTATTAGTGAGAAGATAAAACACCTAGAATAAAAACCTTCGGACTGCAAAGAGGCTAAGATTTAAAGATTCTTTAATGAGATGGCTTTTTTTTATTGGACAGGAGTTATTTTTTCTCTCCAACATTTGTGCCCTCCCATAAATGCAAAAAAAGTCAATTTCTCGAATTTTGCAATTGGGTGGTGGAGAATTTCTGTGGAGGAATGTTTTTCTCACCGAAAGTTTAGAAAGGGGTATGTTATGGAGAAGAGGGAGTAAGTAACCTCATTGAAGGAGACAGATTTCACCTGAGGTAATACAATGTGCTGAGACATTTCCAAATGAACGTTTGAAATGTAAGCTTTTTAAGCCCGAAAAAACAACCTCATATTAGGTGATTAATAAACGACGAAAACGATCGCAAACCGGTTGGTAGAGGTTGCCATGAATGTGGAAAGACGTTTCAACAAGGCGTCGTATACATGTTTGACAGAACGAATGTCCACACGGCAATACTACTGGTGTCGATGCAAAAACGCACAAACAAATTGGACAGTGCAACGCCGAAGAGTCCACCACAACACGACCAGCATCCTCAATTTGTGCCGCTATAACCTGAAACTTCAACTTTCAGCCAATAACTTTACTTTGAATAAAAATTTGAGGGAAAATAATTGTGCTTCTATTTGAAGAGAGAGGGACAAAGGTTTGGGATGCAACTCCACGCCAGCAGGTGGTCATAATCGAGAGCTCTGCTCACTTGCGGAACCTGTTTGTTAAGTTGGCAACTTCAGAGATGCCTTGCTTACTTGTAATGCTCTATTAGTCCATAAAAGCAGGTGGTAAAAGTCTTGCTCTAGCTGCAAACATAGACAACAACCTTAAAACATCGCGATTCGAGCGTATCCGGACGTCGTATATGAGCGCTTAGGTACCTACGCATACTTGTTTGGAAAGGGACCCCGCGAAAGGGGTAACTGCCATGTAAAACGGTAAATCATACTCCCTGAGGTGGAGAGGTTATCATCCTCGCGAGGGAACACAAGTTCCCACAATCGCACGCCGAAAGCAGGGGAACTCATTAGAGCTGGGGTCCCGTAGGGGGCTGAAGGCCAGAAAACGGACGGTTCTGGTAGACTTTTACATCGTTCATGCTGTTGTGCTGTATCGTTTTCATGGGAAGCTGCAATAGAACAATTTTCGAAAAGTTGCAGTCTTGGCGCATCTTTGGCAACTCGTTTGATATAGAAACCGGGGCTGGAGCCCAGTGTGCATATTTTTGCCAAACACAGTTCTGTGCTTTGTTAAATGCAGATGGCATCAAATTTTAAGAACTGCTTGCAAAGATAGAGTATTCGCTTCGTGGCTAGTGAGGGGGGACTGTGATGATGCCATGTAAATGTAGTGAAACCAAACTTTCCTCTTGCAAAAATAATGGGAAATGAGAGGAGAAGCGGTGTCCGTTTTTGACGTGTGTGCTAAATAGTGAAGTTGTAAGGATTAGTTTGCTTTATTTCGCAGCATATTATTCGTTCTTATTTTAGTATTCTTTTTTAATGATTGCATATTCGAGTTACGAATTTTGGTTGGCGAATGATGGTGATGATGACACCATCATTCGCCAACCAAAACTGAGTTGACATCTTGAGCAGTTGCCCATTACCGTGATATCTTTATATGGAAATGAGTTTGTTTAATCTCTGCTGTGAAATGTTGAGAACAGAGTACGGCAGCGGAATACCGAACTCTCGAAGATGGTAGCTCGACATGCTGTATCACAGCTTATTGTGTATCCATGCCTTCCATAATATGTGTTTATTGATCGACAATCAAATTCTACCCTCTGTGTTCGACTATGCCTTTCCGTTCAGCTGAATGCGGATTCGCTGTTTAAGTAGGTCATGTTGGAAAGACATGGACTGCCCAAATAACGGAGGTGAACTGCCAATCCTATCGTCCGTTCCCCCATCCATGTGCCTAGAGCCGACCCCAGTGATCAGTGATTCAAAGGAGTCCGGATTGATAAGGAAGGAGAAAAGTGGAATAAGCGCGCCGTAGGAGTTCTTCATAGTAGAAGACAACAAAGGATAATGGGGTCCGGTGCAGTTTTCGCAGACCAATGCTAGCTTTCAACTCTTCATTGAACCACGGCATGATATACCATTTCAAAGCTGTCCGCAGTGATCGTCCAGAAGTTGGACGGTCTATATGTTCTGTGATTTGATCGAGATCTAACATCCTTCACAGAGATGATGAAAGCCTGCGAGATACCCGCAGAGGCCAAAGGCTCCCGCGAACGGGGATTTTTTGATCGCGGGTACCCCACGGTTCAAAATTTATGAGTCATTTTAGTGTGGGTGCTCCTGCAGGGCCAGAAGGCGATGAAGTCGGAACACTACCGAACTTCTAGTGAAGGTAAGGCAAGGTAATGCAACAGTAGTCAGAACTGCAACAATAAATTAGTGGTCACAACAGGTGGAAAAGGAAAAATGGTTTAAAAACAACCACAAGCAGCGCAGATTGCGAGATCAAATTGGCAATTGAATTTTACACAAGTCCGCACTCAGCGCTTTGCCCCGAGCGACCCACAACGTTTTTATGAATGATTCGATAGTATGAGTGGCAGTTGAGTATATGCAGCAACTGCTTTATGCGCACACCGACAAAGACATACACATACACAACACAACAGCAGACCACCAAAGGAGGTACTAGCAGGTGAGGGATAGGTACGCCTCATAGTGGAAGTACACTAAATTATATGGATTCCCTTAGATGTCTGAAATCTATTACCCATTATTCCACAAACATCGAGCGACCACTTCAAATAGCAAAATGTTTTATTTGCAAGCAGAGCAATAAGCACAGCGAATGCTCGTTTTCTTGAAAGAAGTGCTTACCTTCGCCTTGGTGTTTGCATGTCCCATTATCTTCCTCCACGGAATTCGACTCAAAAATTTCATAGACCCTGAATGCAGGTTGCATCCGCGATTATAACATCACAATTATCCCCAAGCTGAATCGATACCTCGAAAAAAAAAGAAGAAACAATTGCAACAAATGGGATAAGGCGCAGGTGAAGTCCGCACATCATGTTTTGTAGCTCGGGCTGCTTAATAAAAAGAATGAAAAATTTCCAAAAAAATGCAACAAAACAAAGCTTAGATTTTTTTCTAATCAGTTCAATTCATTCACCTCAAATAAAACAAAAATTCATATTCTCCTTGTCTGTACCCCATTTGTGATGGAATTACACTCGTGAATCTGTAAAAAAAAAAAAAAAAAATTACACTCGTGAATTCTCAATCAAATGGAAAATAAATGGAACGAGAAAATCTCGAAAGATGGTCGTGAAACATAAAAATTACCACATTCACTCAAAAGATTCCACAAGTGAGACAATTGAATAGGCAGAAATGTATACACGCAAACGCAATAATTTTAGATGAATTATAAATAATTTCTGCAAAAAAAAAGAAAAAAAAACGAATGAAAACCAATCGACGCTTTCTATTTTTCATATGACATCAAAATTTTCTGCTGATTAAACAATAGGATCGTATAATCACTAGAAATAGGGAAAGCATTCTGCTGGTATTTTTCACCACACAAATGAAAATTTGAAAAAAAAAGGGAATATTCAAATACTTTATTCAAAATTAACTGTACACAATATTAATTGTACGAGAGAAAACAGTAACAAAACAACAAAGAATGTCTAAATTTGACTGAAAAATTGGGCATAAATAATGGCGTGATGGGGAGCAAAAAAAGAAGCATTAGACGAAACAAGAGAGCAGTATAACCGACTGAGCAGAAGTGAACATATAAAAGAGTGATAGAAGGGAGAAGAAAGTTAGAAAAGTTAATTAAAAGCTAATAAAAATGATATTTAATTTATCACCAATCACTATCTCACCTCAAATATTTAATGAATAAAACGATCAACTGCTTCTAAATTTCAGTGTTAAAATTGAATATTAAAATGCGCAAAATACCGCCCATAACGCGTCAAAAAATTTAAAAAGAATAACGAAATATAAAAAAGACAACATACAATTCACAAACAAACAATTAAACAAAGAAAGGCATCAGCAGGTCTAAGAAAACATACAAATCGAGATGAGCGATCGCAAAGGAATAATATTGCCTAGATGATCACTAAGAATAAGAAAAAAAAATGTCGAAACTAAGATGGTAACAGTCTCCGACTAATTTCTGTTTGATGGAACCAGTTGCTGAAGCACGCTGCAAAGGTTTAAGAAATAACTTAGAAAAATGGTGGTCCCATATTTCATCGTTTCCTCTCGAGAAGATCAAGCCGTATCCCACCATCAAAACACTTTGCACTTAGCGAACCGTAAAGCACGTTATCTCTACTGCAGCATCGCTTTCCTCTTGAGTAAATAAGAGTTCA
Organism: Baylisascaris schroederi; assembly: GCA_006503575.1. Classification (NCBI taxonomy): domain Eukaryota; kingdom Metazoa; phylum Nematoda; class Chromadorea; order Rhabditida; family Ascarididae; genus Baylisascaris; species Baylisascaris schroederi. The sequence continues at coordinate 150,958 of QEWY01000293.1, forward strand.
TTCAGCTTTGGGTTCATCAAAACACATGCAAATGAAAAGCACAAAAGTGTTAAGAAACGAAATCCTGTACCTCAGGGACTACTTCCACCAGTTGGGGCATAACGGAGGAAGCGATCGGGGTTCCAATTTTAGACCTTCGGAGATAGAACTGGCACGGAACCCTCTTTGCGGTTAGTGTTCACCCAAAATCTAGAATGAAGCTATACTCCCTATGTAATAGTGATACTGATGTAAAAATGCTTCAATTCAATGATAATGTATAGCGCTAATCGCTGTCAAAATTAAAAAAGTGAACAAATAAACAAATAGCATTCCAACATTCAACAAGTACGAAAAACACAAATGAAGGTAAACAGACGTAAATGATTGCAACATCGATCAGCGACACGATTCGTGCAAAGCGGTTTTCAGATTGCGTGGATCGAAGATCAGAGGTGGCAGGAAGTCTTTCATCACTTTGCTGCAAACAATATCATTAATTCTTACATTCACTGTGCACAATAAAACAATTCTTGCTCACTGCATATCAGAACCATATCTCTCACCCCACTGCCAGCAATGAAAGTGATTGCGATTAATACCTCAATTGGTTATAATCTCCAGCAACCGACAGTCAGCGGTTCAATTAAAACCCTGAAGGAAATTCTGCATCATCTGGTTGGAGCAAATATTTTCAACAGCTCCATAAATTGCCTTAGGTTTAATCGAATAATCTAACCAAACAGAGATGATAGAGTGAGTTACATCCGCGCCCAACACTCTAAGAGATGGCATAAATTCTGCATCGAAAAACTCTTCAGAATGTACCCACCCTGCAGCAATCTTAGTCGCCAATTCTATGACATCTTTAAATGTAAATAACTGATCACTCATATATAGCACTAAACGGTGAGCCGTTTATTTCTAAACTTAACGAACTACGTGACGGCATCTACTTATCTCAGAGCCACGTTGCACCAACTAAAGTTCAACGTCACCGCTTCTACTCATTGACTCAGCGTGTAACATGAAATGATAAATACATGTACACATATACAAAATAGATGTGCTATGCTACTATATTGCACTTTTGGAAAAATTTAGGAAAACACATCCATACGAATTCTTTGCGATTTAGCCAAAACTTTTCGTAAAATACAGAAAAACTTTAACCCAAATGAGAGAACAATGACAAAGAATGCCACTAAGATCGCCCCTCTCAAAACATCTAATCGACGGTGTCAAATTTTACCCTCTCAAAACATCTAATCGACGGTGTCAAATTTTCGAATATTTTTTCGCGCCGCTCTTCTCATTTCAAAATTTTTGGGAAATGAAGAAATCATGGCATTTCAGTCTTAAAGCTTTATAGAAATGACGACTCTATTGCCGCAAAATACTTAAACAAGAAAAAGATGAAAATTCTCGAAAAGAACACAATCACAAAAACCTAACGACTAAAACCACAATTTAATTAGGTCGTTAACATAGAATATAAGAAAGCGATCACAAAATCCTGGATAACAGCTGCTCAGTTTACCCCATGGTTGTGTGTATCTTTTAATAAAACAAACCACTTCACCGGCTGATTTTCTAAGGGACAATAGAATAGTGAACTGCGTCTACATAGAATTAATTCAGCTGATTATTCAATTGTCATAAATAAAGAGGTAACTGCTAGCGTTGTGAATAACTTCAAATTTAATATATCATTCGAAAAAACTATATGCAAAATCAGATCGAATATTGCAAAGAAAAGAAAGAACTTAGAAGAAAAGCAGCAAACTGACTAACTTGCAATATCGGCACTTCACTTCGAAAGCACTTGCGAATTTATGAAAAATATTGAGTATATACGAAATGGTATGTGCATTCCTGATATCCATACACGGGATTATCGTCTGCATAAGATGGATATTTGCCTGTACACTCATCTTCCTATATACCAAATAACGACTCTCTTTCAGCACATCCACCTATAACCAACAATCCTTACACGAATAAATGCCGGTATCTTCCAAGCAGTAGAGTAGGCCAGGATTACAGTAATTCTGATTTATGTTTGCAGCATCTAAAGAATCTTCACACGTTAAAAATCCTACAAATCAAATGGCAACGAAAACAAGAAATGGTTAGTGGTAAATGAAAAAAAATTATTTTCTTCAGGCCCTTCAACTTCTTCATTAATCTCAGTTAACGCGGACGTTCATTTTTACCTATAAAGAGCTGCCTCATAGGCAAATTCGTAGATTATAAGAGGGAACGCTTCTAGACGCCTGCGACAACATGGCAACCTTCATGGATTCCTAATACCCTCACAGGTCTTTCACGATTCAATGCCTATGGATAATTTAGTAATCCATTAAAAAACAATACTCGTTGAAGGTTATTTGACAGTTAAATTGCATTTGCTTCTACGGTTTTCTTAGAAAATTTTTTGTAACCGAAAAGTAAGGTATCCCTGATGGTCCAATACCCCTTCCTCTAAAAAACAACTGTTACAGTATCCGATCCAGAATAAAATCACCTGTTTTTCATTGATATCGAGATATGTCCATTCCTCATGTGGGGCATAAATCTGAACAAACTCAAACAATCCATTATTGACGACCACCAACATTTTCAGCAGACATACATATTGCTTGTCGACGAATTGACCAAATTTGAACTGAAAAACGAGAGTTTGATGACGCTTCCTATTCTTTAACACCCCAGCTTTTATATCCCCTCGCTTCCTCCCCGTTCTCCATCTCCCCCTCTCCTCGCCGTATTCCAACCCAAAGAAGCAAGCGATAGCGAATGCGGAAGTGATTAGCACGATATGGGTCTACGCATTTGATCCATAATTGTTCAAAGATTCAAAACTGTCTAAGACAAGTTGATCATTTAAGCGAATCTTTGATGAAAAACTTCCTATCTTTGGCCGTAGCTTATCCAGCTCTAAAATAAGATCCAATCGCGAATTATATAGGGTTCTCTTACAAAAAAAAGGTTCTAAAAAATCTTCGGCGAATGACTGATTAATTATCGATGCAAAAATGCGGTGGACGAACGAAAATGAAATCGACATTGGACAGTTCGACCAATTATTATACTTTATCTTATTTCCACCGACTTCCATTACCGTAAATTTTACAGTAGCAAATTGAAAACAATTAAAAAATGAAGATTCGTAATAGATACAAAGTTAAAGAACACAATTTTACCATAACGTATAAGCGTGTTCCAATATTTCTACGAAAAAATGGCAAATGCACAAATAATACAATCGTTGCCAATGAGTAAAACAAACCGGAAGTGATTCGACTCATATTCTTATTTGCAGCTTATAATACAAGTAGTAAGCAACCCATCGGTCCACTGTTTTTAGGTGAATGAGGGGTTACAAACGACAAATAAATAAAATGTATAAAGCGAATTCATTGCGTGAACGTTGAATTGTTTCGGACAAATGAAAAAATAATATGAATGTTGGCGATAGACGAAAAGATGATCAATGGACTTTATGGACACGAAATGAGACATTCAGTAGATAGGCAAGTCGGCGATGAAAACTAGCAACTATTATATGCATGACTATAACAAAAGTTCGCATGAGACTTCTCATCCCACTTTTATCAACCTTCGTAAAAATTTAAATATCTGTGGTGGGCGTTATGGCAATGTCATGGCTGCAAACCAGCAAATATGCTGACCTAGGAAACTACTGAAGCAATGTACATGAAACTTGAAGTGTATATTTACATCCACATTGAATTCCAGTTTGACCCATTAACTTCTAAAAGATTTAAAAGTATTTGTTTATGTTCGAATTTGTACACAGATATTTTACAACCGGCAAGTCTCCACTATTGGTTTGATTTAGATGTGAGTCTAATACCGCAAATTTTGATGTTTTTTGCAAGTTTAATTGCGAAATCTTAATGACAATTTGACGAAGCTCTTCCTGGAATCAGCTGCACCATAAAAGCGCATACCGTGCCAGATACTTTATACGTGCTTTCCTACTTATTTCATCCGTCAGCATCACTTTCCACATCACTATTACCCATAACGTTAAAAAACAGACATGCTAAAAAGAAATGAATAGTGAAAGGCAAACCTCAACAATGGCTGAAAGAGTGCTTCTTTCAAGATATCGGCTTTGTACCATTTTTTTATTGTTCGGATCCCTTAGGGCTGTGGCTAGAGTCTGCTCGAAGATGAATTGCGGTGATTTCGCAGCAGTGAAATTCGAATAGGATATCGCCTTATCTGTCATTATCGAACGACGTCGACCACCAACCAACGAACGCAAAAACTCGACGAGTAATTGTAAGAATTGCTAAAATTGAAGAAACTATGCCCTGGAGCGGGATAATAATGTTTAAATAATACTAAGTGAATGATTAGGTGGTCTATAGTTCGGAATAAGGAGCACTGATACGAATGTACGCCTATCGAATATCATCAACGTAAAAATGCTAACAATTCATTACACATATGTCAACATAAGATACATTAAATAAATAAACTTAATGATATAAGAGAAGAGAATTTCAAACAACAAAAACGGATTATACTTTTCTTATACTACTCAATATTTTATTTCGAAGTCTTAATACTATTTCAAACGCTACGGTATAAAAGTGTTCATGACAACAACGGACGACATAAATACAAAGAAATAATGAATGATATTTTACGAATCCCTAACTAAGAAGATTAACTCTAATAAAGGCGAATATTAGAATGCAACACTTAGATCTGTTCATAACACTTAATCCCTCCTTCAAAGGACCAAAGACGGACGTGAAACATCAAGAACAGTCAACAACAACAACAACAGAACAATAACATCCACAAATAATGCAACCACTACTACTATATTACTATAGCTAAAACTACTGTAACGGTTACTGCTACAAAACTGCCATCCTACTAGAATAAATAGTAGAACATACAATGTTTGTGTCGATCCAAATCGATGCATCAAGTAGGTTATCGTAGAGCTGACTCGTGTGAGGATCGATATGAGCGTCGTGGAGCAATCTACTCAACCGCTCCATATGCATTGTCATCGGAGTCGATGCGGGCATATTCCTCGCATGATTCTCTAGTTTCCTTAATTAAGTGATAAATAAACTAGTCACCCCGTATACTGCAGAGTACACGTTTCTTACAAATTGACAAATGAATTAAGATTTCCTATATTCGCTAGATATTTTCATCGTATAAAAACTTTAGAACTTGAAAGTCATCAATCTCTAGTCGTAAAATACAAGAATCTATCTACGATCACAATAACATCCTTGGTTGCTTTACCTGTTCAAGCATCTTTTGCGCTATTTACTAAAGGTTGATGAGCAATTAATTATAGCTGAAATTGCAGTTAATAATTATTCAATCAGTTATTTTCATCGGCAATAAATTTCCAAAATAGAGTTGACAACTTATTGAAGAGGAAATAAAAACGTACTCATAGAGTTGGCCGATCATTTCCGCTTTTTCCTCAACAAATTTACGATGTTTTTCCAACGTTTCACCTTCAGTGCTGAGACCTGACCAAATTTTGCGATGCACTTCGAACACTTCATTTCGCAATAACTTTATTGCACTCAAACCTTAAAAATGTTACAATATAAGAAATAACAACGGGTCACTGTTTACAGAAAAAAAAGAGATATGTTCTGCATAGAGAAATATCTTTCACAAGTTGCCAATAGGAATATCTCTCTATTTATGGAAATATTAAATATAACCCGGGTTCAATAACATTTGCGGGGATCAACAACCATCAGATACGACTCCTAAACTTCACTAATGCATTTAAGGTTGCAATTACGCTAATAATTTATAATTACAATTACTTAAAAATTTATAGAAACATCGAAATGGAATACGAAAAGCAATACTCAGTGAAAAGTATTCTAGAAAATATTCTATGAACAATTTTTATGGAAGAAATTATACTCATTGGGAGGTATATACATATTTTAAAAAAGCATTTGAATTTCCCGCACAAATCAGAGATTACTTCACGATGACGCGATGTGAATACATTATGCAGTATATGCTGACTGAGCAACTTTTATTCACTTGCCATCGGAGGGAATCTCTTTAATCATCAACGGCATGAACTCGAATTCAAATAGGAATTTAACTAAAATTTCCCGGGAATTCATTTAGTGTTTAGGTCTGCTAAATTTTTAAATATTAATACTTATATCTAATATATCAAAATGCCAAAATGCTTTCAATTCGATGAAAATTTTCGAGGAATTTTTCACAAAAAATTTGCGCCTTTCCTTAATTACGGAAAAGCTTCGACTTGCTTAGCTATTCGAAAAGATGAAGGAAGGAGAATTGGATTAATCAGTGGTAAATATTTTCGGATCTTTCCACGAACGACTCTTTTCTACGATTGATTAAGTAGCCCTCTTTACCTCTTTTGCTAGTAATATCAAAGTGATTATCGCATTCTCTGTATACTTTCAACAATAGAACACTCTGCTTAAATGAGTATCTGTGGAGATTATATGAAAGTGAAAGAGGGGGAAGTTAAGCTACTAAAAATTGACATTAATAAGTAAGGTTTAGAGTCCTGATATGAGGTCTACTATAGTCTTTCTTTTAGTTTATCGATTATTGACCCGTAAGTCTGTGAAGTTTTGGTGTAATGTATTGTCGATTCGGGGTTTTGAGGGCGATGGTTTAATAGAACCTCAAGTGCAAGTCTTTATTTTATGGCCAAATAAGTGAAGTAAATGCACAATTTCATCTCTTTCCTCTTCCTTGTAGATTTTACATAAACGAGCTCGAACTTGCGATCCACCCTGTTGAATTCATGTCTAAGCCATTTGCTCATATTTCCTGATAATTATTAAGTGAACTTTATTCATTCCATTAAAAAAAAAATTATTTTCAAGGCGATCAAGCAACTGAGGGACAAACAATATTCATTCTACTGTTGTTGCCAACTTATTACCTATTCGTTGCAGCTGTTCTAAGGTAGAATCTTTTAACTCATAACGAGAATAGTGACGTCATCTTGGCTTATTAGACTAGAAGAAATAGTACTTACATTGGTCGCTGTGTTTAGCTAATGATGCGAATTGTTGTTGTGGTGTTGGTTGTTGTGACATCGTTTAAGATTACCTCATACCTGAGTGATCCCTCTCGATCTGAGTTGACAACCAGCGAAAATCAGCTGGCAGGAAAGGTCCGTTTGCAATCCCAATCACCACGGTGGCCTTTATTACCAGCACCCCCCCCACTGATAGCAAAAGATCTACAAAGAAAAGCCGTAACTGCCGCAAAAGTCTATGCACAATCTCACAATGTGACAACAATTAAAACAAAACTAATTGCAGGGATATAAAGAGGAACATAGAATATGCTGACAGCTGCATTGTTGAATACGAAAAGTTAGCGATACCGTATTAGAGGTATCGTTTTGAAGAAAACTTATTTTTCCTCCATTGTAACAGCTCTATTTTTGAATAGTATTGCGAGTGGATTAGAATGCGTTGTAGGATGCAACAATTAAAAATTGACTTAATTTTATTAGTGGTTAAGTTCGAATTAAATTTGTTCTACACTACTATCGAGTCGCTTTAATATTGAGGGTTTGTTTCTGTTAGTATAATATTCCTTTTAAAATACTTTTAAAGTATTTTCTCTTCTATTAATTAAGAATAAATAAAATATAGAATTGTATAGATTGTGTTTTGCTTGAATAATACAATGCCCATCTTTTCGCTTCTTTGTACTCGTCAGATCATTGTAATAAAAAGGGCAGATATGCCTCTTCTATCTATTTCTTTCATTTAATCCTCTTTGATCCCACGAAAACCTATTTTCTGCTTTTGTTGCATTCGCAATCCGAATTGAACCTTCCACATGATCCAAAATGAAGATTCGATAGCCGATAATTTATTATTTAGATTTATTTTATTTTATTTATGTGACAGTGAACGGCATGATTGCACTTATGCTAACCACATATGGCGCATAGCGTTTCATATTTTAGTTATATTTAACCAAATCGTCGACGGTGACACCCAATGCGATTCGAACTTCATTCTTCAAAGATAGTCCATCAAATGCATTTCGTTCTTGTAGAATTTTTTTATTTTTATTTCTCGATATTGTCCTAACTTCGCAATATGAAACTTCTCAACACACAAATAAGGTGTTGTAAGTTTCAGAATTTCCAAATTTTTTCAAAAAAAAAGTTGTCACATTACATCTGGTTGTGACGGTTCGATTCTGTTGGTAATTTGTAAAGGTGGTTGATCAGAATCGGGCCGGGGAGGGGGGGGAAGGGAGGTGGGGGGTTATAATCACATATCATGCGGATCTCTATGGCGTCCTTCCGTACAAGTTTGATAGTACTTTAGTGTAACTCAGATCGTCGAGAGACGTTCCTTTGATCACTCTTTTCGATTACATTGATAGTATGAATTATTTATTTTCTATGTTGATATGAATACTTGTTATGTTATCGATCGGTGTTCTCGTATGTAAAGCTGAATAAGGTGGGATACTTTTAGAGTGAATAACGTACGCTGAGATGGACTGTAGTACAGAGCTGGAAACTATGGATCGAACGGTAAGTGATTATCGATAGTGTTTTTTCGTTTTTTTCCACTGAAACCTCAAATGTGCTATTATTGTGGTGATTATCATTGATTATTCGGTTCTTATCGTTAGTGATTCGTTCATTATACGATTGTTTCACCAATGAATTACCCTATTCAAATGTTGCTTTGTTAATGTAATATATTCGCTCAGATATTTCCATCAACGGCATGGCTGTTTATTAGTAAAGTTTTTCTTCATCAATCCACTATTAGTTGTCACCTATCTATTGGTTAAGTCGATTCTTATTGAGCAATCACCTCTAACCTAAGCAACACCAAATTCAACTCAGAAAATGATCGGATTTTTGGTCTGAATAAAACAACAGTGATAAATTTCGATGATGTTTCTGGGTGAGCACTAATCTTAATGAAGTGTATATGACTGTAAAGTTATAATTGAGGTCAGGTATCGACAGAGTAAACCGAGGGCACTATATACTTAAGAGTCATCTTGCATTGTAATCTCATATGCGTGTAATATATTTATCAGCTATCATATATCACTAAATGCTGCAAATCAAGGCTAAGATTAATCAATTCTATAGTGAAGTATTCGATGAGTTTATTTGTATACTACAATCCAACTAATCTATGCAATCATTTTACATAGCTCATTTGGTTATTTCATCGAACCATTGCTCAATAATTATGCAAGCAGCCATCAGAGCAATTCTAAAATCTCGAAAGCATACCCTTTAATGCTATCTTCGAGGACGAATCGTCAGTATCTCAAAAGGTCATTTCCTATCTGATCGTAAAAATTTTGTTGTGGACACTGTCCACTCTTCGTTTTTGATGCGAAATGCTTTATTATCGGGTCTACATCTTGCAACTTGTTCATCTAATCATTTAAAATTGCACCAAAACCATTCATGAGCAATGTTTATTCTCTTAATGGACAACAGATTTGTCCTCATTTAATGCCTATTTATTTTAATAGTGCTGAATAATGAGTTGGTAATATTTCATTCTTTCTCTGCGGAATCCTTCAGAATGCATTATGCAAATTTTCTTCAATTTGCTTTATTTTGAGAGCTTCATGTTTATGAGTGTATTTAGTAGGTATGTTCCGTTGAGCGATTTTAAAGACTGCATCGCAACAGTTTGCTTGCCTTCTTTTACTCCTCCTGATTGGCCCATAATTGCAATTGAAGCGGTGCATTTAATTGTTTCTAAGATTGCAGATGTGTCATGCTTGATATTCTACTTATTTGTACGGAATAGCTTCAAATATGATGTATAAGCCCTATATGTTCACTGGTGCAAGCGTTGTTATTAACCCTTCTTCTGTAAGCATATTCGTTTGTGATGGTGATTCAAAATACCTTTACCAGTGAACATAGAACGGGTGGGAGGGGAGGCGAGAAGATGAAGAGGGGAAGCTCTAACGCCATTCGAGGCATGCTTAACTTTGTATAAGAAGGCGAAGTTTTTTCAAGCATTTCTTAAGTGTTTTCAACTTTAAAACGCAATTGAATAAACTCACACAGAAATTAGCCAGAATATGAGGAAAGTGGGAATTGAAATTAATCCAGTTTAATAGCAATATAAGAAATACTTGAGGAAGGTGAGTGTAGTATATAGGCATTTCTCAAGACTACGCCAATGAGCACACTGAATTTCAGGAGGCAGTGGAGCTGAATCCCGATGAGAGGAATATTATAAGAGAAGCGGCTAACTTCTTTCTTATTGCAGAGGTTTGTTCGAAGTTGTTGAATTGTTGAATATGATGATCTAATTCCTCAACATTAGCTTAAAACAAGATGAAACTTCACCATCTCCCTCTCCTTTTTATTTCAGTGTTTCCATGAATATTTCAAGCATTTTCACATAATTTACATCATTCAGTCACCGTCGTGTAATATGGGCAAGAAACCGTTTGACTAGATAATAGTTATAAAGTTGGGCATATGTGGGTAAGTTTATTTAAAGGTTTGTTGGATTTTTTTCTGGTAGAAAGTTACTCACTTAAGAAACAGAGATTCGCTTGCGACGTTGATTAGCGACTATGCAGTCGACTTGGGCCTAACATCTTCATCACATGCCCCGGTTCTTGTTCTTTCTTTTATGCTGGTTTTTTTCTTTCTTTATGTTCTTGTTCTTATGCTGCAAAAATAATTCGAGGAGCGCATCAAATGAGTGGGCACAATATGCGCTTTTGTAGTTTCTTTAAGTCTTTCTGAGTGGATAGATCAATATGGAAGATAATGTCGATTATTTATGTTATTGAATAATTGATTTTGTTATTTGTAATATTTGTTTAGGTGATCTCGAGAAATCGTTGTATCTAAATAGGAAAGCGTAGACAACCCCATTGGGTAGGTTGTTTTTCTTTGCTTGATCTGTTTCTGATGCCATTGTCTTCCACAACATTATCTATCTATCAGTGTTTTCAGCAGAGAAAAGGAATGGTGAAGGAGGCAGACTTGAAGAAGATAATTGCTTGTGCACAATCGACGGTCATTCAAGAGGAAATTTACTATCGATTGAAAGAATATTTGAAGGAGGTCCTTGGCTATCAAGTATGTTAATTAGCTCATTTACCCAATTTTCTTGTTTTTTTTTTTTTAGATTAGGTGACAATTTATAGTAGCACATCGAACCTTTATTATAATTGTGAAAGTTTTATGAATGTTTTGATAAACGCGGCGATGCGTATTTTTATTATTAAACAAACGGTGAGAGATTTAGGTATTTGGTAGTAGACTTTAGATGCACACAGAATGATGGTTACCGGTACATCGAAATGTTGCATCGCAAGCCATAGTCATAGATGGGTTTACGGTTTACAAGCAGATTTATATAGAGAACGTATATAATTAAGAAGCTATTATAACATGTTAGATTTCATTCAGTGCTATGACAACCAGTTCATATTTGTGTTTATTTGATAGATTTTCAAATAATTGAGTAGTGAAGGTGGGTGACGCATATTACCAACTATAGGAATAGTTGATGTAATTGTGATTTCAGGTGATTACTATATCAAACACACGAGGCACCTGGTTGGTGGCAAAGAATTTGCTTGCAGATGATGAAGAAGTTGACGATGTTTCGAGTAATTACTTATGCACAAAGGTATCCCCGTAACATATTTCTAACATCAAATAAAAGCACTATGAGGCAACATATACAGTCTCATATAGAAGCGTTATTTCGTTATATACTTGTAAGTTGAAAAGATTCTTTACTCATAGCTTATTTTAGTAGGTCTATGGTTTTTGGGATAATTTGCAGATAGGTTATATCGGTGTTAGTAGTCTAATCTGGTATCGCAACTAACTTTTGAACCCGATATCCATTAGGAAAAGAAATTTGGGATCTTTTGTAGTAGCTGTATCCTCATCTAAAGACCAACGTTGTGTGTGTGAAAGCTCAATAGGAGGGTAAATCTTGCCGTCATCGTAGATAAATAATGTCGTCGTAAAAGTTCCAAGATAAGCTCAAATGTCATTCTTAGATAAACGTCGGTAGTCAGTCTTCGTTTGAACGATTTTACATTCATTTTCTAATCATTTCTAATGTTTAGAGCTGCAAAATCGTTGATATTCGAACCTATCGAATGTCGAATTAATAATGTGGAATATTTATAGGAAAAAATGAAAGAGGGTTTCCTCAACGCTCTATTAATATTCCTATATATGGGAAAAAATCCGGCGAGTAAAAAGCAAGTCAGCGAACAAGACCTTTGGAAATTCATTGTAAGTATTTTATATGTTTTATTGAATTTCAGTTCTAACCCTGTGCTGTAGGCGCCAGCATCGTCAGGTGAATAGCTCCCCCTCCTGGCCATGCATTTTCTTTAGTTAGCTGGATCTCAGGTCAATTTTAGGCTGAGGAAGGATATATGCAATTGTCGCAAATGGAAGGCCTCACTGGTTTTCGCCCGAATCGTGCATCTCGTAGCAAGGAGATTCTGCACACAGGTTGCCACTAGCGTGGACACTTAGTGCCCACTTCTAAGAAGCATGTTTGACCACTGGAGATGGGTGTTATTATTTATTCAGATGGAAATGTCGTGGTTGATGAAATCAGTCGTCTGTTTCAAGCTTTAGTTATCATCGTCAAGCATCGTCAATGAGTTATCATTTCATTATGATGCAAAATACAATATGGCCATAGCCTTATACTCCATCCAGGGCCCAAAATTTGCGTAAATGTTGTTGCTTTCTGCTGTCTTCTATAGGGGACTATCAAATACTGCTGCTTACTAACGATATCAAATATTGCTTCTTAATTACCGTTACTCGCAAGGGAACTTTTTTAAGTCACAACTGTACGATTGCACTTCTTTAGCTCCCGTTGCATCGTATTAATCCTTCTAGCGGGGATTATCTCACTCCTACATCATTTCAAAGGTTAGAAAATTTTTGGGAATATGCGAAATACGCATTCAAATTGTTTCTTCTACGCAACATTTCTTATCCGTCTAAATGGTCGGTGATATTCGGAAGGGATGGCGCGACTTCGTTCTCTTGTTGTTACGCATAAATGAAATGGGCATCCCCTTCCCCTTCCATGTGATTCTTATTCCTCGTTGTATTATTTCACAAGTCTATTTCCAATTGAAAATAAGCTTCATCATTCCTGCTTTAATGACAATTGAAAATAAGCTTCATCATTCCTGCTTTAATGCTGCTATGGATGTAACTGAATATCGTAGGAAGGCAGTTTGCTTTCCAGTGGTGCAGAGGGCAGACCAATTTTTTGGGTTTGACCCCTTTCAGATTACCTCGCAGATCGTCTCTGATTGGCATTCGTATCGGCGAATGTAGAGAGCAGCTGTTAGTTCGGTTTGACGCAGCCGTAGGGGTTGGGTGAGGATGGGAGAACGATGAGAGTATATTGAGATGTTAATGAATTAAGATAGAAGACAGTAGGTAAACTCCACTGAGAAATGCATATGTATTTGTATAGATACTCACATTCATTTGTTATTATCAATAAGCGGAAACACAATGCGTTACATAGATATTCTTTATGTGGTAGCCATTTAAACGATTGATCGATTAGCTTATTTACAAATTTGACTGTGTTCATTAGCAAATTGATTTGTTGGTAGTTTAAGAAAATTCTATGCTTTGGCAAGTTTTTGCAAAAATAGATTACAGTTTCCTTATGTATGAGTGTTTGCATGCTTATCTACCCGGAAATTTCAATTCGTACACCACGAAGATGGAATTTAAAATGTCCTTGAACAGATTGTGACCTTCTCATACTTTGCGGCGTCCAGCTTTGATCTTTTCTACAGATTCTGTGAGATTTCACTAATTTTCCAAGGTGTTGAGTTGTGGAGCAATACTTCATTTATGGATGGTTGTGAATGATGGTAGCATTCAGCAAAGTTGTTTGTAGGAAGATCTGCGCCATACACTTCCTTCTGATTTCGGTGACCTGAAGTGTCTTGTTGGGGCGACGCCGCAAGCCGAATTTGTGTCGCAAGGTTTGTATTTCCATCTGAATCGTTGTGTGAAGGCTGTCTTCAACGAAGTTTTCTGTGAATTAACCAGTCAACGGCTCTTTTCAATACTGCAGAAGGCATCGCTTCGGTTTGCAACAAACGGCTGTCCATTGTGACATATGTAAGGCTCCTTATAGAGGCTGTATGTGTGCGCATATATGCGTATGTGTGTGAGTACCTGTATGATAGTTTCAACCCAGCCATGTGCATCTATGTGTGCGCATAGTGTCTGTGTGTGTTTATCCGTCTGCCCGGCGTTTTCAACTAATAAACCAATGAGGCTACTGCAGGGAAAATTGATGGGTATAGATACATCCATCCTCTTCCAGCTTCCAAGTCGATCTGTTAATCTCGAAGAGAGGTTTAATCATTTTAAATTGGCCGAAAAATTTAACAGTTGAAACTTTACATCTAGCTGTATACGTTTCATCTATAACTCTCCATTCGAAAATCTTATCTGTGCTGCAGTTTCAATGCACAATTCTTTGTTAAATATAAAATGTTGACAGAAGTAATCATTGAAAATATTGGGATGTTTATTAAAATAGGAAAGATTATTTGTGGAAAAGATTGCTAATAAGACATTGAATTTGCAGGATGGATTGAGTACGAGAAAATGCCTGATGCGAATGGCACTGAAATGGTTTACTATTCATGGGGTCCACGCGCTAAATGTACAGTCGATCGTATGGTATGTGTGTTTCAGCAAGCCATATTTGCATAAATCGAAGCATAGAAGATTGTTTTTTAGATATCTTACGAGACGGATTACATTCAAAAGAAATTCAGATTTTTGACGGCCATCTAATTGCTCTCATTTGAAAATATGTTTAATGTAAATTATGCTTATGATAGAGCATTAAGCTAATCAGGTGAGATTGAATGGACGTTTGATTACTTTGCACAGTTTCGACGTTTTTAAACGTGAATTTGAAATACAGCTTAATTGCAAACCATTTTTATGGAAGGGTCGCATATTCAACAAGAAACTTGCAATAGAAGCGGGCTTTCATTTAAAATGGCGCTCATCTCTGGACAACGATCTTTAATTAAAAAGGCGCTACATTAATTGGAATGGGTGGTATGTGCAGCAGTGAATACGTTATATGTGTTTCACTTCCATCAGCTTTTAATCAGTGTGTAATGCAAAAGACTGTCGCCTTAAACCAAGTGGGTAGTAATCTTCAGGGCTGCGAATTTAAAGAATGCGCCCAGCATTCAACCTTTTTTCTCTTTTTTTGCCTTCTTTTCCATAAACATAATTACGCACTACTAATGAAAGATGTTATATTCTATGCGTTTTGCATCGACAATTTCATACAAAACAACTATTGATAACTGTTAATGTAACGAAGATTTTTGAATGCGAAGGAAGTTGTTGGTCCAGTGGTGAGTAAGTTATAGGGGAAGGCAAAATGGGAAGTTCTGGACAAGAGTGACAGATATAAATGTTGATAGAAGATAAAACTTTGATGTTTTATCTTCTATCAACATTTATATCTTCTACCAGTGCAATTGGCAATAAAGGGAATAAGGTTGTTGCCATATGAATCTATTCTCTCCATTCTATACAACAATTCCACATAGTTAACAATCGATGGATGTTGTATATATGTGTGGATGCGAAATGTTAAGTTTATCTGATACGTCACATATAAGGCAGAACAAAGAGAGATTAATGTACATCGAAGTCGTTGATATTAATCATTGAGAGATGAATTTGAGAGCTGATTGCCATTTTGCGATCAGCAACACTACATGGAATGAAATTTACATGAGAATGGCAATACGGTCATTTTTACATAGTAATCTTCAGGGCTGCGAATTTAAAGAATGCGCCCAGCATTCAACCTTTTTTCTCTTTTTTTGCCTTCTTTTCCATAAACATAATTACGCACTACTAATGAAAGATGTTATATTCTATGCGTTTTGCATCGACAATTTCATACAAAACAACTATTGATAACTGTTAATGTAACGAAGATTTTTGAATGCGAAGGAAGTTGTTGGTCCAGTGGTGAGTAAGTTATAGGGGAAGGCAAAATGGGAAGTTCTGGACAAGAGTGACAGATATAAATGTTGATAGAAGATAAAACTTTGATGTTTTATCTTCTATCAACATTTATATCTTCTACCAGTGCAATTGGCAATAAAGGGAATAAGGTTGTTGCCATATGAATCTATTCTCTCCATTCTATACAACAATTCCACATAGTTAACAATCGATGGATGTTGTATATATGTGTGGATGCGAAATGTTAAGTTTATCTGATACGTCACATATAAGGCAGAACAAAGAGAGATTAATGTACATCGAAGTCGTTGATATTAATCATTGAGAGATGAATTTGAGAGCTGATTGCCATTTTGCGATCAGCAACACTACATGGAATGAAATTTACATGAGAATGGCAATACGGTCATTTTTACATTCGGTTGAAATGGAGAAAAATGAAGGGGAAAGACTTAATTTGTGTTGGCTATCCACCACTTGTGTGGTGTATATCTCCTCTCACATCTCGACTGCAATATGCTTCAATGATTCCCTTCCATAGAGGGAAGTTAGACGGATTTTTTGCCCATTCTAGGGGAACTGTATCACGAGTGAATAGTTCCACTTAGATGTCACTGGCAAATCTACTGCTTCGTGAACAAAGAATAATGCCATCTATTCCAACTCTTTTTTCTATCCGAATACCTCTTCAAATCCGCCTTTCGAATCATTGAATTGCTGACTTCCCTTCGTGGAGTTTTCAACGTACCTTCCCCCAGATTTTCATACTTGTATCTTCATTAGGTATGCCCCCTCAAACATGACCATTCAAAAATTATCCTTCTCCTCTACCGAGAGTTTTTTTTTCCTTGGCTAGTGGCATGAACGTTAATTTTGATCATGAATTTTTGTTAAATGCAACCTTGAGGAGCAAAAATTCTGCTGTATTCAGGGTGGAACTTGTTGAAAAACATATTCACTTATTCACAAAGGCGCAGTGATAGGCGACTCCGGAGTCACACTCCTTCATAATTTCATTCATCGCTTTCCCCAAGTGAACCACTGCCGCTTCAGTTTGACTTAGACATGTAAATGAATCTATAAACAGATCTGACTCCTTGAGCCACTTATCTCTGCAGAGAATGATGACTGCATTACAAAGCCATAATCTTACAGCATTTTCCAAAAAAAAAAAACGATATATCATTATCCAAATTTTATTAATATATTGAAAATTTCTATGGAACTAATTAATATATTTAAAGTGTTTAATGGATAATATATAGCTAACGGCCGATACTAAAGCAGACAACAGTTTAATTCGAAATGTACATAATAAACATACATAAGCATTGTATTAACAAGGTGTGTGAATTCTTTAGCTATTGGTCAGAGTTCATTTTTTTGAAGTTTTTCTCTGAGGCATTGATTTGTAGACAACGATTCGTTGGTGTCTGAGTGAATTTTCAAGAATGGATCTTTTAGAAAGGCAGCATATATTTTTGAGTGTTTATACGTTGAAGAGTTTGCGGTAATGGATGAAAAAAGAGGGAGGGNTTGTAGTTTTACTTATTTCTGGTTTTGAGGAAAAGGCATCAATTACATCGTTCAACTTCTTTCAAATTACTTTTTGAAGTTATCGAAGGGAACTTCAATCGACATAGAGTGGAAAGGGAAACGAAATTGTGTGATATATTTCTGCACACTTCAATGAGGATCTATTTTATATAGCTTCATTTGCATATAAGTAGAAATTACTCGAAGCAAATCTCTTTTTTTTCTGATTGCAAAAACTATTTCCAATCATCATCATAGATTTGTTTTGAGACATTACGTATAATAGCTAAGTTCAAACATTCCATTACAATGGTAAATGGTATCGTTAAGAATTAACATTAGATGAAGTTGAACTTCATTTGAATTATGGATACTCATAGCAGATATTTTTGAATGAAACGATATGGAAAAGAGATATGAATAGGGAAACAATATAAAAGGCTATTTGCAATTGAGTTCTCTACATTAATAGGCGAAGATTTTGTTGATTTGCAATGGTTCATTTTTTCTTCGAAAGTATTGGCATATTTCATGTAACATGAACGAATAGTGTCATTTGAAATAAAATTCAATATGTTGATTTCCTTTTTTTCTCTTCAATTTTCTCGAATGTAACAAATTTCAACTTACATATGGCGATAATTCCATTTCGCTTGTTGACAGATTCGAATGTTTCAGGCGGAAATTCTTCCGCTTATTGACAAATGGGACAGCCCGAGGCGGAAATGTTATTCGGTTGTTGACATATGGGATATTTTCTAGCCGAATTATCACTCACTTGTTGCTTCTTTCAACGATAATATTTAGTGAAAAATTGCAGAAAATTCTGAAGTTTTTCTTTGCAATTAGTGGTGGCAATCCACAACAATGGAAATATCATTGGAAGGATGCGAATGAATCATCGGAAACGGCTATCAAAGAAAATCTCATGTCTGAGCAGGAACAACAACCTTCTCAATCCTAACGACAACAATTTTTCATTTCTAATGGCAAGCATTCTAAGTATACCTTCGTGTGCTGTGCCTTCATATGCGCTCATCTCAATACTTCCCGATACTCGTGCCTTTTTGTGGCAATTGTATAGCATTTCGTTGATCTCCTTCCTTATATCGTTCATACATCTACAGATATTATCATCGTTATATCTGAGGTTGAGGTTTTTGTTTTCACATTCACCGATTTGCACTCGGAAATTATGCGATATTTCATTACTTTCATTAACTATATTTGAAGTTGCTCACTATTGGTTGTTTTTTCAATGTGTATTTGTTGACTATTGATGATCTATTGCATTGTGCTGAAGAATTGCGATCAACATTCTCGTCACATACTCACACTTTTCTCTATAAAATATTTCGTTCATTTCACTCAAAAACTGATTCGATTTTTATGACTCATTTCAATGATTATCTCCTATCCATATAAATGATATGAAAGATTTAATAAAAACTTTCAGGAGCTGAAATTATCTCCCATAGTAAAACGTTTTTTTCTTTTTTTTACGAAAAATTTTTCATTCTCGAAAAACAAAAAACATTTACGAAAAAAAAAAAGTTGATTTTATACTTTAATTGTTTTTCTTAGTTAAGAATCTAAAACTAAGATCACATTGCCATATGCGTTGATGTTTTTGTTGATTTTATAATCTCTTTCTTACGATTCTCTACTAGATTGAAATAAAAACTGATGCTTGAAGTTTCATATCTGTAATTTTCATTATTTTATGCAAATAAATTTTCAATAAAAATTGAGTCTTGTTGAGGATGATAAATGTTTTCATCTCTTTTATAGGATACAAATCAACCGAGTGGGACTTTCATTGATGATGGGATTAGCAGTAAACCACTTACATTGATCGCAAGGACACGTCATATTAGTTAGCTCGTCGATAAGTTGTTGTATCACTCGTTCCTGAAATCTCTATACATGTTGGGGAAATTGGGGTTTTTATTAACTAACTGAGTGAATTCAACCGTTTGAAGTCTGCTACTACGTTAATGGTCAGCAACAATTAGAAATTACAGTAAATGTCGAGCAAAAGAGGTAATGCTTAGAGTTTCGGTTGAGGATCTTTGGCGAGAGAACTTCAGCCACAAGTCGGTGTGTCACATAGGTTTCATGCTGTATTCAGTATTCTATAAACGGACGGATGGTTGCATTTAATTTGTATAGACAACGATTAGCTGCGAGGAGTGTGCTGACTGAATTCGCGCAATCAAATTGCAGCCAATTAATCTTCACAAAAACACGTTTAAGCGAATCAACAATTCGTGAGGATGAATTCGTTTCATGAAAACCACTTCTTCACGAGTGCAAATATTGCAGTTTATCGAGTATGGATTGGGTTACACTCATTTCAGTACCATTTTCCCTTCCCCTCCCTTCTATTTACCTTCATGCTTTCCGTAGAATTATCTCTTGCAAGCAACATTAAGCATTTTCGATATTTTTCTTCCTGGTCGAAAAATTTCAACTATCACCTACCTATGTTCAGTGTGGGTACTACTTCACTCAGTGAATTTCTTTCCTATTCATTACGTACATTCTGGTTTGCTTGTTCATTTCTAAACCTTCATGATTAATATAGCTGTATTTCTTCAAAGCTCAACTGTTAAAGAAAGATGAGCGAAGAAAACTAGCAAAATTATATGAAAGGTGAGGTGTACATACATAACAAAAAGTCATTCGCATGCGAAATTCTTTCAGACGTTTCATTGGAAGTAATAACAAGAGGTACTGAAAATTTTTTATGCGGTTGGTTGCAATTCATTGTCGACGTTATCAATATGCAAATATAGCGGGGTGGATTCATTACTAATGATGCCCTATGTAAATACACACCTGAGCGATCGGGTTGTAAATAGTGTCGAATGAGAGTGAATCTTTGCGTTTTGGGTTCTTTTCGCTTTCGGCGAGATCACGCCTCATTTCATTCAACCATTTATGCGCCTGCTCGATTACTAAATGACGCTTCAACCAGAAATGTCGTTGAATTACCTTCTGAAAAACATATTCAGTTGCACTTCATCATCATTAATATGCTTTGATAAGTTTTTTTAAATTGTATATTTAAGTTGTATTTGTTGGAAACATGCAATAAGAGATATTAAAGTAATAACACCCTAGTTAATTGTAAATAGGTGTTTCACTACATATTTGTTAGCATAAATTTATTCACAGATATCTTTTACCTATGGATTTGCATGGGAATTTAGTATCTTAATTTGGCTTATTTACCCGCTGAGATGCTGAATCACTAAGGAGTTAAGTGATTATGCGTATGGAAGAATTGCACTGGAAAGGTTGGTTGAAACATTAGAACCATTTCAACGGATGGTGATCAATTCACCTAATTACCTCTAAGTGATATCATCTTTTCAATACAAAAACGTGACCAATGTCACTGAAAAATCTAAGCAACGTCGTATCGGAATATTTGTCCTATGCTTGTTTATTGCAGGCTTTCCTCTCGGTTTAGGTCGTCAAATTGTTGGCAAAGTACTGTAATTACTTTGGATGGGAAATAAAGGCTAAAAGCTACCATGAAAAATACAGTAAATCATAAAGCGTTGTAAATCAAATAGGTGAAACATTACGACATTTTAAAACACATTATGTCATCTACGTAATATGCAAATTCCAAACGTGAAAAGGCAAAAAGTGCTCTCGCTCAGAAAATTTTTAGAAGAGCATAAAAACATTACGTCATTTTAAAACACTTTATGTCATCTACGTAATATGCAAATTTCAAATGTGAAAACGATACTCGAAAATATTCGGGTCCATTTCTGAGTTGATCCCGTATTGCATAGGTAAGCGTTGCGTGTTCGATTTGCAGATTGTACTTCCTTGAGTAATCTTCGCCCTTCTCTGTACCTTGATACTTCTCAAAACCCGGCTCATTGAAATACGGTTCCTTCACAAATATTAAACCCTTAAAAAATTGGGAAATTTTATTGTACGCCCAAGATGATCAGTGATAATGAAACTACTAGTGTGCACACTGATTGATAATCATTTAATCAACAATCATATCGACTGATTAATTAACAAACATATTAAGCGGTAAAAATTTAATGGAAGATTTCCACTGAAAACTTCAAATTCAAAATGCAACGATTACGTAGTGCAAATCCTCTGTGCCATAACCGAAATACGCATGCCCAATGACACGTATATTGCCTATAAACACCTAACCATAATAGCGCATTGTACAATTGTTGAAAATAAATAGGTTCTTCATACATTTATAGTGTTTTATTACAGCTTCATCAACTCATCAGTTTGTTTCATTTGCATTGTGTACTTTCATATTTGCTATCACTTCTTTAAATATGACCCATTCATTATTAATCGAATTCGGTATCCACGAAAGACAGAAAAAAAATTGGAGCATATTCGATTGTCGCTTTATTTAATATTGCTTTGTGCTTGCTTATTCCGCAAACATCGAATATTAGCTTATAGGACTGTATCATAGCAACGCGAATATGATATTGGTACCTCCCTAAAGCAAGCACCAACAAACTCTTCAGATTTAGTACCTAAAGCAAGCACCAACAAACTCTTCAGATTTAGTATTCACAAAATGAATGAAAAAAATTGAGATATATCAATCAGAAAATTTTTGAAAAAAAAAGATACCTATAAAAAGAAAGCAGCTTTTCAGTGCTTACAATAGTTTATAAAAACGGAAATAATTTAAATTATTTTATTTCTCATACCACCTATTGAGAGAAAAATATTTATGATTGGATTAATTTGATTTTCACATTTTCAGCTAAACATATGTTTTCAACTAGAAACCATAAATGCTAAAAATAAGCTAAACAATTGATTTGCGGCTAATTAGTTGATTGAATGTGAATAACTAAAAAGCACAGTTCATTTTCAGCTTATTTAATTAGTTTCTAAAACCAAATTTTCATATACACGATGTTTTCTTTGAGAAAGGATTGTGTCCACATATGTGATCAATTGTTCACTATGGCCAATTTTCATTTCTGCCAAATACGAGATGGGATGATCACTACGATAATATGTACCAAGTAGAAATCATTGTGACCATATATAAAGCCTATTTAAAAACATTAAAGCTGTGAAGGCGTTCCTACTCATTGAGAACAAGGAAGTGAACAAAAAACAGTAAAAGCACCAAGTAAAAGAGCATGAAATTTGAATGTGACAATGTTTCTGTCCCTGGCCATTGATATAGACATGTGGACAGGTGGAATAGGATTAATTATGACCAATACGTCGAACACGAGCCAATATGGTCACTATGGACATATATGCCAGCTGCCAGTCGATATGGACAATGCGATCATGCGTATCAAATTGATGCAATTATGGTCGGTGGGATCATAATATCAAAGATGGGCCGAAATAAATATTAAAGTAGTTTGAGATCATATTTGCATAAATGACTTGTTTCAATCTCAAGCAAAGAAATATGCTTCGATAAAAATTTGCTTATTAAGCGCAACAATTGCTAAATGCAAAATTCAAATCAACACCGTCAGCGTTATCACACAATTACTAAAAAGCGCCCTATTGAATTCAATTGCTCGCATAAACAATTCATAAAAGATTCTGTGGACGAATGTGGATGCAACTCGGCCCATATAAAATGTGTCCTAATCTGTTTTAAAATGCATAAAAGTGGAAATAATTGCCATTAAATTTTACGTTACTAACTTCTGCATTTGCTGAATTGAAACTCTCGGATAGACAAGCAACAGACATACATACATTCATAGACATATGTATAGACAACGATAATACGCTTTGAAAATGTAAATCCATCAAAAAATTATAACATTGACAAAGAAAACAATCAAACCAACCTGTATACTAATAAGCACTTGTAATAATGAACAATAAGGATTCCATTTCTCTTCAGGACGTCCTTCCCATGTACCAAGAATCGATAAACAAATCTTTCCATCATTATAAAGATTCGGATTGAAGCGAACATTTCCCGCACCAGTTGTGAGAAATGCACATTTTGGGGGTGAAAAGGGATAGCTGAAATTACGCAATTATAAAATGTCTTATAATGCTTTCAAATTTCATTGCTATATTCGACAAATTTAATGCATTCGTTTTGTTCGATGCAATTTTGTGAATATATCTTTTGTGAATGTTTATTTTCTTCGCTGTGATAGTCATTTTTGTTCTAATTTAATCAAATGTACAAAAATTTTTATTAACTTTTACGGTAACTCCTTCTCTGCGGCAATAACAACCTCCTAACATTCTCCATTATTTCTCCTGAAAATTCCTTTGAATATAAGGAAGGTATAAGGAATTCCCCATTAAAATTTCAAACATGGTTATGACGATGTTGTTTATGAATAGATTTTGTCGCATTTATGATTGAACAATAAGATATAAATATATGCAACATTAACGTTGCACTGGAATATTGAAAAGTACATCACACAAACACATTCGCGTGATGCGTATTGTTCGGCATCAACAATGATGCAGGAAATATAAGGATTTTTCAACGAAGGCAAATCTGCCCCAGAGTTGGGTAGAGATCAATATTGGGATAGGGAACCTTCAAGCGTTTGGCCATCCTTAGCAGGCCTCATGCAATAAAGTGTTGATCACGAGTTTCGGTGTTCCGACCAAGCTATTTTCTGCATAGAAGACTTTTAAATCTCCCTTTTTGAGTGTGGTTGAGTTCAGTAGATAAGATGACGTGACATGTGACATCAGCAGTTCAAATATCACAATATAACTGTTTATAACTCTTTAGAGTATAGTAATCAATCGTAGTTTCATTAAATCATTCGCAACTTCTTAAAAATTTCATTCAATAAAATCCATTCTCCATTAAATCCGTAGTATTTGAATTTCGCTTTCATCGATGATATTTCATGTAGATAAGGAATTTGTGCATATTCAATAAGAGAGAACAAGCATCTAACTTTTACTCTTTCGATGATTAGTGATTCGTTCTCATGCAATATTGTTATTTAGCGATATATCTTTTCAACTGCTACATTATTCATCCCCACTTCATACCAGTGAATTTTACATCAAATATTTCACCCACTGTATCCATACGAAAAAATGAAATAACGAATTTTCATTTCAGTACATTGAAATAAACAAATAGTCATGGAAAGACTCGTTCATTTATGTGAAAGGTTTATGCTCATATATTCTGCACTATGCTCAGAAGTCTTCTATCGCTCAAACTGCTTCGGAATATGGAAGTTTATCCAAGCAAATCCCCATATGCTCATTAGGAAAGGAAGTTTTCAGATTTCGACGAAATTCTAGATATAATCACAATCAAACTTTCCTCTCCTCGAAAATGTGCTTTAACGCCAAAAACCCGCTAGTAAAGCCGTATTCCGGAAGGGAGGGATGAAAGTGGGGAAAAGGAAAAGAGGATAGGGAGAAGACTGTTTACGTTTCTAAACTCTTGCTGCAAATATCGTCGTGACTCATGAGAGCGAAAATATGCAAGAAAATTCAGTTCGAACTGTTCAGCTGTGAGGGTCTTCCGACTCATACTTTTTTCCACTGCTTTTCGCTTAAACTTCGATCTTCCTTGTTGAGCTTCACAGTGTTCGCTTGCCCTTATCGAAAGAGTTCTCGTTCCCCATGGTCGCTTTTAAAATGCTTTACTTCCACTTTTGGAAAATTTTCACAAAACGACATTGACCCTTAAATTTTCTCGGGAGGCTTCAATAATCTATTGGTTGCATATTGCTTATTAGATTCATATTTATTTCTTGGTTTATAAAATAGAAACATGAAAAAATTAATGGGAAATGATCATAAAACATGACATTTTTATTCGTCATTTTCTGCTTATTTTTTTCAAAGGTAAACAAATTATAGCCGATAGTTGTCAATAATAAACATGTCAACGATAAACAATTTGAAAATGAATGCATCGAAATATTTTGTACGAGAAACTTCCGTTCTCTGGTACATTCTATCATAAACGTTAATATATAACAATATTAAGCGAAAAGTTTCTTTATTTAAAAATTGTTTGAAAGTAAAATATTCGTTGTGTTTCGAACAATATCACTAATGATATGAAATTATAATAAGAAAATATTTGAAATTATAACAATCAATTTAACACTATTTAGCAATAATTCATCGCTCATATACAATAGACATCTGAGGAGAATTTCTTCCACTTAAATATGTGATTTGTTTACAACATGGTTAAGTATCGATAAAATGATATCCTTCTCAGAGATAAGCTTCATTCGCAGATGAAATAAGGATATTTTTTAAACATATAAATAGACACATATGGCAAGTGCTTTGCACTATGAGTATAGAAATACCGACATTCTCAAAGGCGTCTTGAGGGAATTGCAACATTGCAAGGGTGTGCATAGAAACTGCATAGAAATGCATCTGTTAATAAATAAAGAGGAAAATGAAATAGTGAAAATAAGAATAAACCTGGTTGGGAAGAAGACGTCGAACTCGAAGAGTCCATTCTGATAAGGTGTATCGTCGGGTCCAGAGATAAGCACTTTGACGATATCACAACGACCCTCATCGACACAAACGAATATGCTATTGCTTGCATTTAACGGTAATGTGTTCGGCATTGAAGCAAGCTCTTTCGCTATAACAAAATATTGCTATCAGTTAACAACTTAGCTGTATGGTGAAAAGTAAAACTCGTAAAATTTCCACTCATCCACAGATAGTACCATAAAGACTTATGAAGTCATAAGCAACTGATAGAAATGGTATGAATGAATCGATGAAAATCGCTATTACCATCAAAATTCCTCACATTCTAAGAAATGCTCACATTGAATGGATTGCCTCGATGATTCTATTTATGCATTATTATCTATATTTCTTGTTTTCTGTACTGAAAAAGGTGTCGGGGAAGTTAGAGCAAACCGAGATTGCAGGACAAATTACGTTTAAATGCTAGTAATCATAAAAATATTATGTGAAAATAATTAAAAAATTGTATTGAACTGTATTGAACTGCTAGAAGCAATCACATACTAAGACTGAAACAGATACAAAATTAAAAGGGTCGCTGAAATGGGTGTTATAAAACACTGAAAATATTGCATCGATTATTAAAGCACTGGGCAACCTTGTATAGCACTGCAATCAGTGCACACATAATTGCCATTATGTACCGATGTTTATGATGATGTGCGAATCTTCAAGCGCATAATGTTATACAAGTTTATTTGCATATTTCATTAGCAATTACCGACTGGTTGTAAGCTTTCTTGCCAATTCAACAGACGAATATTGACCAATTATTCTTCTAATCAAGCTGAGCTTTTCTAAGAATCGGTCATAGTTAATGCGCCTCATAATGGAGCGAAGAAACGATTGAACAAATATTTATTATAAAAATGGAAAAATGATTAAAATTATTGTCCAGTTGTTCTTGATGAAATTAAAATGAAGGAATCGAATGAAATTCGATTCAATACGCACATAACTTTTCGCTGAACTTTAATTTATTCCCCCTGAACGTTTCTAGTCAAAATTGGCAAATGTTATGCACACTAAATTTTAATTTTAATTTTAATTTGAGTCTATCATCTCAGTGGAAATTATCATCATTGGAATAAATTTTTAAACATTAGTAATTGCCTCTATGAAGATATAGTTGAAGGATTTGCAAACGTGTTACAAGAAGAAAAGTTTTTAGAGACAAATTTCAATGAGAGAGTTTTATTCGTATCTGAGTTTGAAGACATCGAATATCCATATAATCTTGCTAAAATATACATTGCAAACGAAATTTTTCGTTTCATTATGTAGTATATTTATAATTGAGAAGCGGTGATATCGAGCGGTACGCTGCCAAATTGAAGACAATTAATACCAAATATGAAGGAAGTGAAAGGTATGAAATATAACCATTGCTTCAAATAAGAAACTCACCGATCCTTTTGGTTCGCTCTTTAAGTGATGGCGAAAAGGGGTTCATATTACGCACTTCTTTCTTGAAGCTGAACGGTACTACCAATTTACCATAATCGCCGATGAACCTGAATTAATGTTATTATAATATAATTTGTGATTGCTTTTATTGATATTGCTTCACAGCTCAAGTTCTCTGGTTACACTTGCAGTTAAAGAGCTTACAATTTACAAATCAGCCAAGAGAAACTCCAACTCAACTCATGTGCTCCCAATGCACACCACTCTCAGTATACACTGTAATAAGACAAACCTGTAGGTTTGCATCTGAAGATGTTTGAGTGCCCTTCCATAAAGCAACGCAATATCGGCACACTCTTCAATACGCATATCATTAAGGTCGCCAAGTGAACGTCGTGACAACGATACCTCACTATGCGTTGTACGAGGTCGTACTATCGCAGTACGAACACGTTGCTCGGCGGGTAAATCCCTCTCGTAGCGTCTTGCGGCACTAATCAGTACCTGTAACGATAGGTTATGTCTATCCTGCGACTACTAGAGGCATTATAAAAAGGATTTTTGAATGCTCTACGTTGATAGAGGGGGAACAGAGAAGGAAGATGGGAAAGAAGAGGACAAGGAATTGCAAAATCCCGAGCTTTTCTTATTGGGAATGTTGTTAAAGCAAACATTAACATCAAAAAGGCAGATTGATCCGTTAAAATAGTTCGAAAGGTTGTAATTTCAATGGGAAAATAATGAAGGGATTATTCCAGCAAATAGGGAATTTTAAAGCTAAAGAGGTCGAAGAGAACCAAAAATTTGTTTGCTAGAGTGGGGAAGAAAGCCGAAAAGTTCTAGGCTTGCTGAGCAAAGAAACCAGAACGGAAAATGATATTTCTCGACGATTTTTCTTCTATTCGCATGGTTCTTTGGTTATAATGGTGGTTTTCTTCAAAAATTGCAAATGGAAGTGTTTTGAGAGGCACTGCACTCTCTCATCATTCGCCTTCATTCCCTTATCGCGTTCTCTTTCTGGCTACTCAACTGGCACATACATAAATTTACAGTTGGAACAAATTAATCTATGCAAGATATACTCTAACTATCACATCTTAAGAACCAAGTCTATTAAAGTTTAAGATAAAACGAACTGACAATAATACCCTCTGAGCGAATTATAGCAGTTTACGGTAACGTCGTAAGGCATTGCATCCCTCTACATATGGAACACAAATTCGGTTCATTGATATTTTGTATTCAATAACAATTGCAGGTAAAAGTTCG
Organism: Baylisascaris schroederi; assembly: GCA_006503575.1. Classification (NCBI taxonomy): domain Eukaryota; kingdom Metazoa; phylum Nematoda; class Chromadorea; order Rhabditida; family Ascarididae; genus Baylisascaris; species Baylisascaris schroederi. The sequence continues at coordinate 179,759 of QEWY01000293.1, forward strand.
AAAGCGATTGAACATCAGTATCATGGAACAGAGATGCTGAATATTAGAACTTCAAGTTCCAAGGCTGACCTTCTGACAGCAGAAGATTGAAGTCGTATAAGCTGCATGCCTTCTAAAACTCAGTGAACATGAATTTTTCAAATGTTTTAAACAAGTGTTTTCAATTTAACTTCAGAAAAGAAGTTTTGCAATGTCTCTTTTTCCACAAATTTTCCTCTTCTAATAAAGAATCGTCATGAAATCAAGCGTTCACCTCCGAATAGCGTTCAGTCCTAGTGATGAAATCGATAAGACGGAAATCAGGAGAACCCATTTGTCCTTTGAATGCGTTCGGGTACGATGACATCGTACTACTGAATCGAAGGACAAGATCCTTGGCGATCGACTTGGAATCGTTATGCTGTGGACGCACCAAATAAGGAACTAATGTTGGTACAACCGACATTGCAGCAGCCGTCTCCAATAATGCCTATAATGCATGAAACACTATCACTTCAACCAGCTGGGATGAATTAAATTCCACGTTGCGCAGAATACTATGAAGATCTCCATCTGAGCTTCGATTAGAGACAACTGTGCATCTCTCTCAGAGTTCCCCTCCCATCTCTTGCTTCCCCTTTCTCACCCATCTCCCTCCCCCTCCCCACTTCCGGTTAAAATATCCGTCAATAACAGTTTTCATCCGGTGAGACTGAAATAGTATAAGTTAGGAAATGTTGAAATTATGCTCGCATTTTTGATCGATTCGATATTGTTATAGAGGATTTTTACTAATTTCTGAAAAAAAGCTTTTTATTAGCAATCGACAGTTACTTTTTCTTATCTGAAATGATTTTTTTTTTTTTTTTTGCTTAACGCAAAGCAATGCAGAATTTTCCCGACAAAATAACTAAATCTGCAAAGTGCTCTTATCCCCCTTATCGGCCTATTAGACGGATATCAATACAGTTGCAAGTCACCCTCTATCATAATCAAATGCTGCTTTATCAATTCTTTTTTTTTTAAATCTGCAACGTCGGCCTAAAAAACTTTAGTAAACTAATTTTTTTGCATGCGTGCCCTTTTCTTTCTCTTGTAGAGCACTAAAGATTGAATGCAGCTTCCCTCTTCCCACCCACACTCCTCTATTTCCCCGCCTCTCCCTCCCCTTAAGGGTCATTTCTGTTGAGGTTCCTGAGGGTAGTTTACCCACACCATTTCAAATACATATCGCCAAATATATGTTTTCTATTCAACCTTTCATTCATATATAATCATTGTAAGAAATAACTTATCATATGTTGCTAAAAGGATGCATGCGGATTATCGAAGGAAATCCATCAGCAACATTGAGCTAAGAAAACCGCTCCAAACTCAATTATCATCACAAGAAGTTCACTATATCATTGCTTAAAGCTCTCTCAGGTAGTGAAATTAGACAACAAATGACTCTTCGATAAAAATTATTCACATATATCATAGAAAATTACTCCTATAACTCAATCAGCTTTAAGCAGTAATTAATGAAATTTTTCTATATATAATATGATAATATGTAATATGTAATAGGGCCTTTACGCCATCATCATAATTGATACTTTGTTCGTCTATTTTTAAATTTGCTTTATCATAAATTAAATTTTCAATAATTATAAAAATATGAATAAAAAGTCGACGAAATTGAAGAAGAAATCTACTTTCAATTAATGGAAATGAACATTCAAGAAGGATTAAACCTGATATAATTCCATATGCTCGCTAACGTCAAAGACACTATCATTATTGAGGTGGTATTCAAGTAAAGCAATAATTGCAGATTCGCCAATCTCTTTCACCACTGGTGGTCCAACGTGTACCGGATTTCGTTCCATAAAACGTAAATAGTCATCATCGGTGAAATCTGGCGATGCACAATAGATATATGCGGTCATAGCGTTCAACAACCATATTAAATGCTCTTCACGTGCCAAACGTTCTTCCACCTGGTAAAAATAGCTTCATAAATATACGAATACAATATGGAACCTCTTGAAGAGTTTCATTCCGCAACGATTAATTTCCATGCAAAGATATTTTTACATTTGGGCGATTATCGAATAGATCGAGGTTGCAGGCAGTGATATGAGCCACTGGAATGCTATACGAGTGATATATTCTGATATTCGAAACCATTGACTAAGCGTCATTTGTGTTCTCCGATGTCGAAAATCTGCAAACTTTTCCAGGATTTTCTCTGAATATTCATGTTTCCTTGTATTTACCCGTGTTCGCTTATGTGTTCAACGAGTGAAAATCAATTGCTGCATAATCATGATTTGCAAATAAGCAGCTGAAATGACTCAACAAAACGATATTAGTTGGCTTTTAAGGAGCTAGATTCAATGACTCCCGAAGTGTTGTTTGTTTGCTTTTGTTTGTTTGTTTGCTTTCCTGCAAAAACTTATGCTTTCAATGAAAATTCGTTTATGAATGTATTCAGCAAAAGTCGCATGAGAATAAACGTTTTTACTAGGGCACACAATTGACGCTTATTTAATCTACTGCAGTATCAACATGTTGCCACGGTAACCAAATAAAATGGTGTAGATTAACGATAACGCTTTTCATCAAAAATTGACACAACACATTTATGTGTCTTTCATATTTAAGGTACCTAGGTACCTAGATAATCGCGCAAATGTTGTGTTTAGTAATTTTTACAGTAGTGAATCATATGTACAGTGAACAGAATTCATTTTGATGTAGTCTATACAGTCCAATTAAAATATATGTCATTTATGGATGAAGGCTATCTTTATGGTTGGAAAGGAAATTTGCATATTAAGACGTGCTAAATTGACGTAAAAACAGATTTAAAAATTTCACCGTTTTATATTAAGACTTCTTTGGGCTTTACATTGAACAACTACGAATAAGTAATGAAGAGATGAAAATTGTTTTGTTCAGACCCTAATACCATTGTGTTTGAAAATATATTTAAGCAGATGCACTATGTCACTTCATTCCAAGAATATAGTATGAAATAGTGATTGCATGTAATCTGTCAATAAGATCCGTTCGAATTATTAAGCATCGCAGTAGTTGAAAAGTAGCTGAACGCAGTTATCGACAGCCGAACCTAGTGGTGTACAAAGTTTTTGACGAGACTTACAAGCATCAATATGTAAGCTGAAATATAATAATCACCGTTTGATGGAAAATCAAATTTCCTCCCCTAGGGGATCATTCCTGAACAATATCTTATCGACTTTTTCATTGGGATCCCTGTATCCGCAAAACACCTCACAAAGGAATTCTTCTACAAGAGATCTCCCCTCCCTAGCTACAACACTGCATGCCACTTCACTACAAATTAATTGCTGTAGTGACTTAATTCATTAATGGTAATCACATTTCCATTTGTTAGTGGACAAAAGAGACTGACGCATTGTGAACACATTTGAAATTGGGTTCATTTGTCGTTTGGAGGATTATATCCACGAATATAACGCAGCTATAATACTTTAATGAAAAATTTATGCAAGGAGTATGGAAAAGAAAGGAATAGATGGGCGTTGATCAAATGCAACGATGCATTTATATAGACCGAAATCACCCACAGAAAAATTCATAAGGCTCCTTGTTGATGGATGCGATAAACAATGTGCATAATAATGGTAAAATTAAATTTGTGTGGCACGATTCTGCGATGGTACTAGCAATATCACTCATGATTGATTTCAATATTCGCGGAAGTGGCCAAGCCTAGATCTCAAAATTGAAACGGGTTAGTTGATAAACCTAAATTCAGCGGTATAAATTTTGCTCACTAGAAGGTTACACATGCAAAGTTTCATTCCTTGACCTGAATTTACTAAGGGCCGCTAGAAAGTTAATGGATTCTACAGGTGCATTATACACACAGACATAAAGATATTGCAAATACAGACCAACAGCCTACTGCACCTTTAGCTATGCTGCAAAAGGGCATAAAATTATATGTCAAGTGAAGAATTATCAAGCCTCCTCAATTTTCACGATTTCCATAGTTTAGGATTCATTTTTGAGCGTCTCTGCAAATCTGTTTTGCAAGGTTGATTATTGCGATATCACGTCTGCATTCGTTATATGTAATTTACCGTCACAAACTGCTGACAAGAGTATCGTGAAATTGGCTGGATGGAATGAATTGTTATGAATGGACTCCTAAGGAATGCTGAAGTTGATCAATTAACTTCAAAATAGATGAGCTTACCTAAAATTGGATGAAGGACTGTGAATAGCATTGCATTTTATAATCGATCCGATCATGAAACATTGAGGGAAATTGGTAATTTTTAAGAGTTGGATGAAAATTATGAGGGTAAGATTATGTAGATCTGAAGTGAAGTGATATGATGAATTGTTATGACTGGTGCAATGAATCAAACGCACACACTGCGTTAGACGGTTAACTGCAACTATAAAAGAGTGTGTCGTAAAGTATATATATATATATATGTTTCAAGTCATCAACCTTCAATAGCTTCAGCTACGAAGTTTGGCGGATATTGTATAGAGAAAGTGAGGACCATTTGACCACATTTTGTTGTGAATTTAATGCTGACTTTTTCACTCAAAGATGCGATAAAATTTGAGGCCCAAACCTTCGTATTATCAGGGAGATGGAGAGGAGTCAGCACTGAAAAAATTTTTCCTCTTAAGAAATTTTGCTCTCATATTTCATAGAATAAGGCGTTAATAAGAGCGTGATATTGTTTTTGTGTCCTGAGTAACAGCTTTACTCTAAAAAACGCATTATGAAAGCTCGGTTATTTCTCATTCGTATGGAATCGGCTACAATTCAAGTTGAAGAGTTATTAGAAATCAAAAGAAGTGTTCCACGGAAAATAGACTTCCGTAACTTCATTCATTTGCTTCATATTATCGTGTAATGAATAGCTGCTATTGATATTGTGAGATTAACTCTCTGTGGTATTCAAGACCGGTAATGTGCACAACTTTTTTTTATTTCCCGGAAATTTTTGCCTTAAACACCACCATCAGCCAACAATATCCATCGTTCATGCTGATGGTTAACACCGAAACTTTCAGTCAACAAAGAAATTGCTGCACACTACCGCTCATATGCACCACAAGTGGGATTAATAGTCCAATAATAAGCGATGCCTATGCTTTATAATAGAATCCCCTAAATTTCCACTCATTTAGCGTATTGACAGCAAATGACTCATTCCCATTTTGGCAGTTCATTTGCTTTTCCTTTCGTGTTTAATTTTATAAATATCTCGAAGGAATGTTTCTCTGATATGTTGCAGGTTGTCGCATTAGAAGAAATTGTAACAACCACATACGTATTAAACTTCAATCTGCTATATTACAACGTTTCTTTGGGCCATTTATGCGTCGTCATTGTTCACTGTTTTCATATAAATGAACGATAACTTATAAAAGACAAAATAAAACTAACTTCTACTTCCTTCAAAATAGTGAACGAAGTAGAATTGATGCATGGTAGCAAAGCTAATGGAGGGTAACATCAAATGAGAAAGCATGATATCCGGCTTCTGCAATTCTACTGATCACATCGAAGATTTAGTAACTAAATTCAAAAAAAAAAACGCTGAGATGATAATTCATATCTAAAGCCAATCAACTGCATCGAATGTAGCGGAATGATGCAATTAGGGAAGAAAATTAACTAAGGATTGCATCCGATCGCTTCTAGGGTAATATTCATTTAGAACTTTAATATTCATTTAGGCGTCTTTAATCAGCAGCAGATGTTATATAAGTTGATGAATTTTGCTTAAAATGGACTGGAAGAGGGGTCGTTATAGAATAAAAATGAAGGTCATTTTAGGTAAATCATAATAATGAAATGCAATCGCAAAAGTTTTGTTGTTTACGAGTTCAAATTACCGGATGAATAGAAACTTACATTTCTGCGCACAAACACGCTATTGCAACAATGTTTTTTTTTCTTGCAAATTAGGCATAAAATGAATCTAGTAGAAATTTTATAAATATTAGGATATAATTATACTTGAAACGAAATTGGAAAATTCAGGCGAAGCTCCGCAACTATTTAAGTTTCGAAAATAATAAACCGAAATTAGAATCGGAGATCGGTTATAAAGATATCTGCAGCTATGTTTAATATGAGTTTTTCTATCTCAAGAAGCATATATGTTCAATAATTTGACGTAGCTCTAACAATTCGGAATAAAACTTTTATTGTGCGTCAAATTTCGCTGAACTAAGCTAAAAATGGAAAATACTGTGGAGAGGATATTTTCGTAATATATCGCAAGAGAGTGAAATCGACAAACGCTAAAAATGGATTGTTTCAAAAACACTAATGAACGCACAACGAAAAAGGGAAAAAAGTTTGCAAAAGATTGAAAGTATTTCAAAGCACTTTGAAAATAAAACAGAGAAATTGCTATGAAAGCAAATAACGGAAAATACCGTTCTTTCGATATCCCATCGGCTTCTCGTCGATCCGCGTCCATAACCAACTCCTTTGTGTGCCATAAAAATGGTTGAATTCCGCCTTTGTGGGCGTCGGCGTTTTTCTGCGTCGGTTCCAGAGTCCACTCTATAAAAATTACTATTGGGAAAAAAACTGTTTAAGACTCAGCTCAAGAGGTGCAGTTTTTCATTGGGAAGTGCTGAAACGCTTGAAAGATCGGACTTCATTTTGATGAATTCTTTGAAGAATTCAAATGCTATAAGTTTCCTCTCAGAAATCTTTTACCGGTTTTAAAAACCTGATTTAATTGATTTCCTTATGCGGTTGTAAAAAGTTAAACTTCTAAAGGAGACTTTTTTGACATTAGCAATGGCAGTTGCATGATGGCACTGGCTCAATTTTTAATACATCTTAGAAGAATACTTCATAGATTCGATAAAGCGTTGCAGAAAAAATATGTAACACAGCAATAAATATACTGCAGTTCCTCTCTCACTAACTTCAAAAACATTCAAAATGTGATGAAGGTATAAAACTTGCATACCTTTGTCCCCTATCAATGCTACCACAATCGGCGATCATCTCGCATAATCTCCGTACAACGCCTGCTCGAAATAATTGCAACTTCTCTTCTGATGTGCTATCGTTTATTATCCTTTAAGGAAGCATTACCTTTTACTTATAACCGAACTGTTTACTCTGTTATTATACTTCTTTCTGAAAATGTGAAATAAAAGTGTTATTGATCATAAATCCTTCGGCAATAGTGCCACATAATAAAGTGAAATTCTTTACTGAGCTGAAAATTTGTTACGCGTTTCGGATTTATATCATTTGCTTGCTGATAAGCATGCAAAAACTTTTTTCGAATAATCTTTAAACTTGTTTAACGGGAGGAGATTTTAAATAGTTCGTTATCCTTTCATATTTACTTACCAGCAGTCGTAGTCGTAGAGGTTGTCCCCCGGAAATTTTTATTTTATGTTGTGGCTTGCAAATGAATGTTAATGGAAAAGTGTTAATTTACAAACCATATTAATGGAAAAGAATAATGAAAGACTAATCATTTCATAGGCAATGGCAATATCTCGTTAGTAACTGCCTCAGTAAATGGTACCAATAAATGTTGAATGTTCTTTTTTTTTTGTGTATCCGAACTGAAAGATAACTTTAATCCTAAGAAAGGGAATTTTGCTATTGCAGAACATTTTTTTTGTCATCGGTTTCATTTACAGTGAAGTGCGTGGCTGAACATAGCTATCGATACGAGCTTCCGGCGACTCATTTATTGCTAATGATATTTGAATCTCATATAATCAACAAAAAATTGACGGCTGTCATGACAGCTATAAAATTTTTTGCTTTGTTCACCTCACATAACTCGTTAACGACAGATGGAATTAATCAACTGTCGATATTAACTCAAACAAGAGTGCTAATGAATCGATTATTTTTTATACTATTTTACAAGGTTGCATTTATGAATCGCCTTATGATTACGTCCTCTCAATTCGTTTATATTTGTTTCTATATCAGCCCTATCAGCAGTTTCAACTCGGTGAACAATGAGGCTAAAGCTATAAAATTTAGAGAAATTAATACACGCTCTCTGTCTGTATCGTTTTTGACGATGATTTGCTAAGTTCCAAAGGAGCCGGAGCCATTTGAAGACGCTAGAGATTGCTCTCATTTTGCATCAGCCGGATCATCAAAGATTAAAGAGGCTTGTGTAGTTTATTGAAGATTCATATTAAAATATAAGGAGATTTCATTAATTGTAGATATGGATGGTAACATAGGAAACTGATTGGCCATATTAGCCAAAAATAAAGAGGCACTAAATGCTTCCCCCTTTGGCACACTTCTAAAATTTTGTTGTGGCGTTGCGTTGAGATATCATCTCTTTACCGTCATAAATCAACTCCTATTTATAGAGTTGCGATAAATAACGTGAATTTTGTCTTCCCTCCAGCAATAATTTCGATAAAATTTGCTCAAGTAAGGATGGTTTTCTAAAGCGAAATAAACTTCAGAATTGTTATTTTGTGCTTATCTTTTCACTTACAACACCCGTTTAATTCAATGAGGCCGTTATTCAACACTTTGACGCTAATTATCTCATTCAGGATGTCACTGAATACAAATATTCCCTAAATTCAAGAGAATGATATTTGCACTGGATCAAGAGTACTCAAGAAAGATATATTTCAGTAGTTCCTTTATCAAAGCCTTATATTTTTAGATAAAATATTCAGTCCCCTCTTATATGCCAAATCTGCTTATGAAACGTTTTATTGGCTCCTTTAAACTTAGCTTGCAATCACCATTTAAACATTTAAACAAATTATGTATAAATGTAATTTTGTCGCTTTAAAATCACATTTAAATTAGCACTCGTCGATTGCATATAAAAAATTGAATACGGAAATGAAAGCATAAAATTTGCTAATGATTCATCGTTCGGAGTGTATTATTAATGGATCCCCAAATGAGCTTGCCGGATGGTTTCTGAATGCTATTTGCGACAGTGAACATATTCGTGAACGATAATATAGACGCACTTTTTGTGCTAATTGGAATTGAACAAATTCAATTATTCATCATTGAAAGTCTACGCAATTATAAGCGCTCTTGAATTGTTTGATCGAAAACATTCATATTGAAGGATTTCAACATGAATTTTTGCGATTAACATTATCGCTTTACAACAAACATTCTTTAAATGAGGACGATTGTGTTGCATGAGCTGCGAACATGTAAAGCAATTGAAAAAACTTGCAGGAAAATTGCATGTGTTTAATAAATTGAAAGAAAATAGTGCGGCTTATACTAGGTTGTTCTTCACAACTTATTTGAAAAGATTTGTATTTCAGAGCAGTCGTCAGACTACTTAACTTGGAAGCTTGGATTTTATGAATTTTATGCAATATTTTATCGCTCTAAGTAAGCATAAAGTATAGTGAACGGTTCGATCATCCAATCTGGTTAAAGGTAACCGAAGATTAGGTTGGAGAAATTAATTATGACTCCAGATGTTCAGTAATGCTAGAATAAAAGTGGTGATTTTTCAACATTTGCCACTAAAAGTCTTATCGTCATCAGGTAAAATAGCAAGAAATAATTATGTCTAGCAATTTTATGCTCACAGAATTTTGTTTCAAACTGCGTTACTATAAGATACTATGATTTATCCTTTCACTAAAAATTTGTATTTTATTCTAGAGCATAGTTGGTTCTCTTTTGGCATTTATCCCACTCTTGAGCCTATTTCATTACCTTCCATTCGATAGCATTTTTGATGATTAATTTTAGTATATTGGTATAGAAAATTAAGCGGCACTAAGAAATCGATCTCATATTTATTGTAAAAACAGACCGTGTGAGTTTGAGCATATTGGTGAGTCGAAGGGGCTTCTGATCGAGAAATGCTAGTAGACGTTCGGCGTTTGTTGCTGTATCGTCGGGCTCAGGGCTTGATGTCGATGAGACTGTTGTGCCCATTACCGTTCCACTCAGCAGTTTACCTGTGTGGCGTATCGCTTGCCTTGAACCACACACAAATGCGGCCAAACGACAACGCCCTTTGCCTAGAATTATTCAGTTATATGATTCAGTGACTTCCTACGCCATATTTCAGGTTGTCTACTAAATTCGAACAAGGTTCTAGGATTGAGAAACGCAAAGAAATTGCACACACTTTAAAACAGCTGCTCTTTTCTTTTCTACTGGTCGGTGGTGCAAAAAGAAACAACTCTTTTATTAGCAAACTTTGCATAGGTGGTTGGGTAAGTGCAAATATGAAAGCATTGTTTCTCATGTTTACTATTTGTTGCTAACTCTTGAAATTGGTTGACAAGGTGAGAAAATTGAAATTGCTCTCAATTGCTATCTCGAGAATTTTCCACTTGTTTATCTCGATTAGCAATTTGCATGGCCTATAAATGGGAAGTGCCGATTCCCAGATAGTACCTCAAAATAGCACTGTTCACATGGTCTTGAAAGCAGTCGTTGCAATAAGATGATTTGTGATTAAAATTGTCCAATTCTATATTTTTAACGCTGTGAACGTTCATCACAAGATTTGAGGTAAACATTTTGAACAAAAATTCTAGAAATCATCATTCTAATTAAAGTGAAAAAAGCGTATAGTATGGATAAGGAGGAGTCGTATAAAAAAGCAGAGGAATTGGGGGAACAAAAAAGGAATAATAAAGATATTGAACAGTTATGCGAGAGTAATCAATAGAGGATAAGATAAATTAGAGAAAAAGATGGTTAAAAATAGATGAAAAGCGTAGAAAAGATACTCTCGTTTTTAGTTAATTATGAGAAATAAAAAGGAACGAATATCGCTTCCGCTAATAATTTCTTTCCCAATACAAAGAGTTTATTGGTTATTCTCGGTGTATGTGGCGACCCTCTATTTCCATCACAGCGATAAGAAATGCCATATTTAGAGAGATCTAAAAAAAACAAAAAAAAAAACAAAAGAAACATAGCTTTAAAAATTCTCATGCAAAGTCGAAGCGACTTTCCTAGCCGACAAATGAGCTTTAAAATGATCGTTGCCTTCGATAAATGCTTCATTATTCTATCAATCCGATTGCATTTCCAAAAACTCTCAATTTATTCAATCAAAGAAAGCGAAAGGCGAATGACTTTTTTAGTTTGAACAATTAGCGTTAAGGAACGCCTCAGTGACTTTGTCTTTAGCTCATGATTTGAAATTTACGCTTACGCTATTTCTTAGGCAAACTTTACATTTTCAATTTCGACGCTTGAACTTGGCGAACTAAAAAAACCATCAAAAATTCTGCCAAATTTTCATCTCAATGTGCAGAAGAGATACAACTGTCGCGGTTCATAGACTGGGATGGAAAATTGAAATCTTAGGGTCATTTTTTTCGGCACGTGAAGTTCAGAGGATGAGGTTGGACACGTTCTTCCCATCATGGAAAAATTAACATTCTAAAGTATGGTATGCGTTAATGAAGTAACTCTATCCCTCCAACATTCCAAACAATGCAAATGACTCTTCCTAATATATAGCACTTCCTAATATGGCGTCTTTCCAATGCAGGTGAGTATATTAAGTTCTTTCACGTTATGATAGCCTAAAAGATAGAATCAGAACAATTTGAAAGGACATCACGGATTGGCAGAACATCATAAACAGGAGATGAATGACTGAATGTTTTCGAATCTAGAAAATGTATATGAGCGCAGCTTACTTGATTATCCCAATTTAAAGAAACAGCAGGTAACCAACCAACCAGACGATTTAAATGATATAGTTAGGCATTTATAACTCGGCAAAAAGTTTAAAGGAAAAAAAAAGATATAAACTTCATAGAGGAAAACACAGCATATTTCCTCAAAAGTAAAAATTTTCTTCAGATATATGTCCATAATAAATCTACATAGTAAGAAAGTGATAGTTTGCAACTCTTTGCACTTGTTACAGTTATAGCGTATAAGAGGTAATAATTGAGTTCTGTCACTGTAACGTATTCGTTGTGGAAAAAAGAATGCATATATATTTGCATAGATTTACACGCATACATGCAATGCTATGTTTGTAAAAAAATTTTTAGAATGGTGTTGATAAGAGTTAAAATTTTACATCTACGATTATATGCAAAGAATATGAGTTTAATCACTGAGAAAAATGAAAATATGACAGTCGAATTTGTTATGTTAAATTTAAGATGTAGCCATTTGCATGCGTAATACAAAGCAGAATTCGATTAGTGGATCAAGCAACACTGCAAAGTATATAGTCCAGCGTTGAAGGAGGGGAAAAGCTGTACCAACAATCGGCATCTTTATGCGACAGTAAACTACAACATCAAATATTAGACGGATTTCCATTAGTCTTCTTCCCCCCTCCGCCCCTCTTTTTTTAGCATGGACCCATGGACCCGCGATGTGCAGGAAACCGAAAATTTATCGCTATCACATTAAAAAGACAAAAGCACAACTATTCAAAGCTATTTGCTTCACCAATTTTTCTCCTCTAATCACTAGTGCTTCTACCATAAAACTCGTCTATAAGCACATTTGCAAGCAAGAATAAATCGTTTTTAACAGTGAAAATGATGTCGATTGTGAAATATTTTAACGTGAAAAGCAGGATTCCATTCAATTCGAAAAAGATAGAAATAAATGAAGCCAAATTTTCCATGCGATCGATAATTTTTCACTTCCGCTTGGAAGTTTTTTTTTCGGTTGGAAATGTGACAAAAATCAGATCAGGGCAACATTGTTATGATTACATTCGTAATGATTGCCATGAATTCTCTGTTTTCAAAGATATTATTTCTGTTGCAGATCTTGCAGCGTTTGTATCTTGCAAAATTTTGTAAGATGACATCAATCCGTCTCTATACTCTACTTAGCGCTTAATGTGAAATTCATCTTCATACAACCATCTCATCAATAAAAATTCGCTAAGAATAAAATAAAACTTTGTCATTGCTGAAACAGAAATGAGATAGACTGAATTTAATGAAATCTTCAAAGTTCGGTATGCAATAAAAGTTGTTGAACTCATCTCGCATAACGACAGTTGATCACAAACACAAAATCGTTTATTATAGGATAATAAAAGACTCGTTTTCTTTATAGCAAAAATAAACTTATTAGCTAATCATGTTAACGAATGATTGAAATTGAACTGATTAATTTCGGTGAGTTTAAGTTTCTATTATTTGTTATAAAATTACTTGCTGAAAATAATTTTTAAAGATTTAAATTTGATACAGTAAGAATGGAAATCGTCATCTAACGAAAGTGATATTCCATACGAATAGAACGTTGCCTCATCTCGATTCATCCGCAAACATTTGTTGCTATGGAAATATCAGTGATGGCATCTTTTTGCAGTCTATCCATTCATTGTAGACACCCTATCTTTAAAGCTTATAGATATGCATATTCTATATTTTCAATATCTCTAATAACAGTCTTCCTCCCCTCTTCACCTCAAACAGATTAATCAAACCATTTTGACAATAAAGTTTATAAAAACCTTTCATCTCTGCGCAAATGCTTTCAGCAATTCACAAATCAAAACTGGAAATTTAAATTCCACCTTAAATGGCTGTCAACTCTCTAGCCCTGAATTCATTTTTAAGGAAGTCACGATGTAGTGGAGACTGTGAAAACGAATGTACTCAAAGACAAAAAACATATGAAATAAACCACTCAATAATAAATAATAGATGGTGGGTAGGGAAAATGTGCCACATGAATAATTCAGCACTTGATCGCTGTTCATCGAAATAGTGAAAAATGAGGTTGCGTTGATAAGTTGCAGTGCAGTCATAAAATAAAAAACAGATTGCACCCATCATGAGCACTATCTCCAGAGTTAATAATTTAGATACGTTAAGAGGAGGGAAAAGCTTTGCAAATAAGTTGCAATTATGTGTTCTTATCCTATCTTATAAAAAAGAGTTCTCGTTAAATAAACCTGTGAGGTGAAACAATATTTTGCAAACATAGTCCATGATTTGCATAAGCAGATTTCACTATACGCATATGCGCATATCCAGTATTTTTTTCATGCGCTTTTGCGAATTTGCGTATGCAATGTCAATCATAACGACGCTAAATCTGCGGACCACTTGTGAATAATGGTTGTTGATTAGTGTAACTACGGAAGCTGGAGCTATGAAATTGGATAGGTATAAACCACAGGAGTATGACCCCTATAGGATCTCCAAACTGATGAATCAACTGCACAATAAGGCACAGATGATAGCTTGTGAAATTTGCACATATTTAACGATAGGCTATACTAGAAAGAGCAATGCGTTTGTTGAAGAGTTATGAGGTGAACGAGTTTTAGCTTGGTTAGAGTGTTCCATTCAAACGCCGACGCATTGCAATATTGTCCTATTATGCACTCGTGCAACTTTAAATCACTAAAGAGCGTTATAACAAACTCAGGATACGTGTCTACGTCTGTGGATATGTGTCTACGTATGTGATCTCATGCAGATAAGAGGCCACTAGTGCCCGCCGCTTAGCACTTGCTAAGCACCGAAATACAGTTACGAAATTCGATAGGTTGAACGGGAATACTGCCTTTCAAGCTAGTCCATCACTTTCGAGGGGAGTTGCCGAGATTCAAGAAATTCGGAAAGTTGGAATGTATTTTCGAGGCAAAGAAAGACCAGTGTTTTGCAGATTTGTACGAGCAGTCGAATCGATTGGAATATGAAGGCAATATGTGCACACTTGATGAGCGGAACTATAAAAGCCCCTATTGTGTCGGTTCCTTGACATGCTCATCTAATTGTTCGACATAACACTCAATGCTCCCTTGATTTGAGATTATTCTTCTTTCCGTAGGACATTTGAGTTCAGTCAACTTTTCAATCACATATTTCATAGCTAACGTTTAAAAGCTTATTCTATAATAGTTCTAATGTTTCTACAATGTCACCTCATTAATCTGTGGTGAACCATAAGAAAAGACAAGAAAATGTGAAATACTGTTGTAGAAACATGATCGAAATCAAATTTGATAATCGAATTGATCGAACACAAACAAAAATATTAATGTTCTTGTTCCATAGCGCTTCCAAACAAAAGCAGATATGGAAAGAAGTGCAATATTATCATCAATAAAGTTACATCGGTTTCAATAACTTTCGCAGTGATAGTAAAACTTAAAATATATGGCAGCATATCGCCGAATGTAACTAGAGGCATCAGTTCATTTGAAAATTTAAGAGAGTAAGGGGGATATTTTTCTCGCAAAAAGGTATGGGTATCAATTCCATTTTTAATGGTTAAAAATTGGTGGAGGGGACAAGTCACCCCCCTTTCCGTAACCCCCCAAGTATCACTGGAATGCACCTTTCACTAAATTGTGCATCAATATCAAGGGATACATTTGAACGCAATTCCCCCGATGCACACAAGGAGGCATTCTCATAGGCAAGTACATAACATAGAGCATTAATCATAGACAGATCACAATGCTCTTTCAGTCAGCGAATATCCATTCGTATTGCGATATGTGTGAGATATGCTTAATATACGGTGGCTGTGAAATACATTTATCGTAAAAAGTTTCGAAAAAGATCGCCTTTTATTGAATACTGCGAAATTAGTCAACACTGATGAATTTTGTTTGGAGAAAATTGTTTATACGAAGTAAATGAAAAATTTTTTAGCACTTGTGTACTTGAGAAAAGAAGAAAGTCATTTGAAAGTAGTGAGGATACAATTCATGAAATGCAAATAAAAAAAAAATGCAATATGAAGAGGTATATAAGCGTGAACACCTCATTAGAGAATAAACTGTAAATGAATAACGATGGCTCAATTGCCACGCTTCCTACTATCAAACGATCACATGAAATTGAAGAATTTATGTCATTTAGGTGAAAATGTATAAGTCTGAAGGTGAGAAAATGTTAGGAAACATGTTCGGTCATTGGCAAAACAATATTGTTGACGCATATAGATGAGGCTGTTAGGAAGTGAGCAGGAAAGTGAAGGAAGGAATGAGAATCCATTAACCATCGAACATTATGATACTGGGTGAATGAGGCAGCATTTTTGCCCCAAATCATTCAACATATGTCGTCATAGTTCAAGTGGCGCCGCAGTGGATGAGATCTTATTGAAAGAGCAATACTGGCAACCGAATTTGTATTCCAACAGGTCACTTCCTTCTCAATAGGATACGATTTAGCCTTACTCGTTTCATAGTGAAGTAGAAAATTATAGAATAGAAATCTGAATTACGGCTCATGAAATAGCAATGTGATCCTCTTCGGTTGAAGATCACATCCGGGTATCAGCTATGAGCCTCATATCTATTTCCCAACGTTCTTTTGGATTGACAGTTGAACGTTAAACAAGGCAATTAGGAGATTCTTGTCTCTTGAAGAAAAGGTGCTGTATCTAGGGCGTTCGATGGCCAAGTCATTCAAACTAATCCAACACATAGCAATGTTAGGCTTTGATGTCCGACTTGACTTTGCCACTGACTAACCGGAAGTGATTTCAAAGGGCAACACAAACAAAATTTGCTCTCTTCACAAAAATATTGCAATGTTCATAGGCAATAAAGAAAGAAAACCGAAATAAATGCACTAACTTCTACTTCTAAAAAGAAGATTGTATGACGCAGCAAACATTAATTATATCAAAACGTGAGCAAATTTAGATGCGATGCAAACAATTCTGGAATGTTTGTTTCCATAAAATATTTCGCGATGATAGCGCAATTAACGAATGGATAGCAATTAACGAAAGTTTGTTGGCAAGATCATCAGTGTTCATGATAGTCAAGATCAATATATTCGCTACGTCGAAAAAATGGGATGAAAAGGAAGTGAATAAGTTACAGACGTTCTAAGGAGTCCAAGAAAATAAGTACTTCGACCAAAGGTTTTACATGAACAAGGTAAAATATGTGAAATGGAAGCTGTGCGAGAAAACGAATAATTCAATAACCACTCTTTCATACACACTGTTGTTTAGTATATTTTAATAAGTTGTTTAGTATAATTTAATAATTACCATTGCCTTTCACACTCGAAAAACAAATTCATTTATTATACTCATTAACGTAATGTTATTGCACAACGATTTCTTGAATGAGGTCAATAAAATACAAAAAAAGTCATATTATATAAGCATTGATTAAATCATTAAAATTTAATGCCTCCAACTTTGTGAATGACAATGACGAAGAGTGAGAATATATACGAGATACCTTGCTCAGCTCATCAAATGAAGCAATTTTCATGGAATTTGGCACAGTTAGGTTCTGAATTTTGAGGTGGCATATCGCAATCTCTTCATGTTTGAGGGAATTCTGACGGACATATTACAGAAGTACATGATGAAAAATTCACTCATGTTCTTAGCGAAGAGAAATACTTTGGCATTATAACATTAGGAAGATACGTTTCTTATAATTTTGATTTCCATTCTGTTAGTGGCAACACCAATATATATAAATTTATATTTATATTTATATTTATATTTATATTTAAATGGCTTATTCAATGGTTCCACTCAACAATAAAAATTGAGTTGCAGCAGCAATGAACATCCTCCGCAGCTGCAGTGCGTCGGTGTATGAGGTATTGGAGCATATCAAGTCAGGAAAATAATTTCAGATCGGAAATGGAAAAACAAACCAATAGTTGGATTTGTGTGAGCGTCGTGTACGACAGCCGCTCTCTCTGTGGGTTGCCCGTGGTGGACAGAGCCACACCTAGAGCTGATACACCACCTTAGCGCTTCAATCGTGAACAACCTTCAGGTGATAGTCTCCAAGTCGATATCCAGTCGTCCCGACTTTTTGCACGCAAGTTGCTTTCCTGCCTATACACTGATGAAGCTTTTGTTCACAGGTGCGCATACACAATAAATTCCACACAGTCAATTCACCTGCAATCTGCGTCAATCACCTGCCAGCACGCCAACTGGACAACGAACGACATAGGAGACAGCCAAGTAAACAAGGGAATAAAAATTACCTACTCATTTTGGACAATGATTAGACATGTTTGCCGCATGCGCAGTCGAAATTCATTTTTTTATATGCTGTGATGTAATGACTTCGTCTCGACCGGCGAATGACAGTAAAATTTATACTCAAGTCTCCTTTCCTCCATCTCTCCCTTCCCTTCCCTCCTTATACCCTCCTCTTCCCCAGGAAAATTATCAACGTATCACAGCAAAATTCGACGGTTCTTCAGCAAATGTGTTGAGTATCTTCACTGATTGAAAATTAGTATAGTTTTGATAACAAAACCCTGTGGATTCATTCTATTCCGACACATACTGAAGCATAATTGCCCGCGGCAACAAACAGAAACGATGCAGTTATAGAATAAGAGGACTAAAAGATTCATCTCGAGGTAAGAGCAAAAGCAAAACGAAATATTTCGCTGAACAGGTGTTTTGAAAGATGCACCACCTTAATAGAGGAATCGAATGTGACATGACACTCGATTTAATTGACTCATTGCCCTTTCAGTAAATGTTGACTTCATCAGACGACTGACATGACATTATTCACGTCACCGCACAAATTCATAGAACTCACGAAATGAATGAAGCATTCCGCTCATTCCAAGATAAACATTTTAACGTCTTATAGCAAATCAAATTCATCAGAAGAGCGCCTCGAGGACATTGCATTCAGTTGGCTTGGATTTTTTGGTGAAACTAGAGTTGTTGAATTAGTCGCCTCACTTCTGAAGGGTGCAATTTAGAGTGCACTTGTTAAGAAAGCTCCCGATTCTGAGTCGCTCAGAAAGCCACCTTCTGTAATCGCAATCTTTCATAGCAAATCATGAAAGCTTTTTAGTTACGAATTGTTGACATTCGAAAAGTTTAATACTGAAAACCTCGTTGCATTATTCCAATGTTTTGCATATAAACCATTAAAATGTTGTCAACATTCGAAGCGTTTGAAAAGAGCTTTCAGTGGAATGTTATTGAGAAAAGAGTTACATTTATCACTCATGCACAAATGGAAAGGGTGATGCTTTATGAATGGTAGTGATGGCTTGACAAATAGGCAAAACTTGGAAAACAACGAGCATGAGCCAAGCTGAGGGGCCCGTCGATGAAGCGAGTAGTGAGATGACGCGAACCGACCAACTAACCAACCAACCAACGAATCGATTGCAGCGCATGTGAGAGCGCTATGCACTAGCTAGGCAATGAATGCTTGTTGGCCATTGCCCCTAGCTTAATAAAGAAGAGCATTCAAACATCATCACCAATTACACGGACACACTCTTCAACCTGAGAGCAGTGTTGGAACTGAGGTAAGAGAGTAGATGAGTGATGAAGGAGAGTGGTGAAGCAATATGCTCGTTGTTGGATGACAATGCATGAAACGTGTCCTAATTGATGTGCTAGCAAGCAAGTACAGTGGCAACGCACACTCGTCTCATTAGTTTGATGTTTGAAGTGTTTTTTAGGTGGGAGAGCGATGTCATCAAAAAGCAACCGATCTCAATAACAGGTGCTTACAACATCTCCTTAGACGAAACTTTTACGCATAAAGAGACATAGCGAACTAGGCTTATAGCCACAAAATAGTGTTTTCCTCTATTTTTGTTAGGTATTAATATCCAAAAGAACGCTGAGAAATTACGCTCCTATAAAAATGTTGTAACGAAAAGTGTTCCACAGTTATGACAAAAAAGTGGTGGAATTTAGTAGTGAAAATGTTGGACAAATATTGCACAGAGTTATGACGGATGCATTGAACGGATCAACTGTTCAAAGAATATATTGAACTGCAAAAGGATATGAGCATTTGCCGTTATTACTTACTTAATATTTTAGTAACCTACTAAATGGTAAAAAATGCTGTAGCGTTATTGCAATAATACTTGTACTTGAGGCAATGAAGGGAATTCATACTAGTGGTAAGGCTGATAAGTGGGAAAGAACGTCAAGAAAGATGTGATCTTTGCACGTTAACGCTATTGTTCGCAATGATCTTGACATAGCAACGTTAGTGCTATTCTTAACAACAGTAACCCTACTCATGGTGACGGTTATTTTAGTCGTTTTCAGAGAAAATATTCTTGACTATAATAGCTCTATTCCTGACGGCTGTAACAAATTGATCGTTCTATTGCCTAGCAACAGCGATAAGAGAATCTTCTATTTCAGGAGGGAGCTAGCGATAAATAATTATGATCGCATCACTTAATTCACAAATATGAACATAAATTTGTTATGTTATAATCCTTCCCCGTCCCCACTCTCACCTCCTCTTCTTCCTTCTGCATTTATCACGCCAAAAATTATTCATTTTCAGGCATTTTAAATGTGTTCCATTTGATGTTATGATATAATCAGATTTAAACGTCATAATGATTCAAACAACAATGAGATATCCTGCCAAAGAGGCACTAATAAGTGCAGATAGATATAGTGCATTCTTTAGTAGTTCTGAATAATTTTACACAAAAGATGTTATGATATAATCAGATTTAAACGTCATAATGATTCAAACAACAATGAGATATCCTGCCAAAGAGGCACTAATAAGTGCAGATAGATATAGTGCATTCTTTAGTAGTTCTGAATAATTTTACACAAAAGTGTTCTATTCATGTAGTTTTTGAGAATTCGCAACTGCGATCTTCTATCCGAAGTTAGGCATTAAATGGGGATGACCAAGCTGAGGCGAACAAATCCCATCCAAGTAAAGCACCGAAGAATGGAACCTAATCGTTTGGATTCACCTATTGGGTTTTGAGCTCTTTTTAACCGAACTGAATTCAAAGAACCTCTGAAAATTTTCATTCGGTCTTGAATATTACATCAGGTGTAAGTGAAATCTATAAGTTTTTGAAGTTGACACACAATCTGATAATAGCACTACAACACTTAGTGGCATAAAACAGTGAGTGTACAACTACAAGAAGAGGGGCGGTGCTGTAGTATTTCGAAGCCCTTTAGCAACAACGTGATTGGTGTGCGGGTGTGTGCGAAATTCCCTAGAGAATGAAAGAATGCGCTTTCTTAATTATGAAATATTCAGACAGCAATGAATTCTTTTATTTATGAGGATATTCCCCTTAATGAATAATTTCTAAAATAAGAATTTCATTCCTCGATTGTTGATTTCTGAGTGATTATGACATTGACTCAGATTAATATTAACTGCTTTGTTTTGTGCGTATTGTTACGCGTGTGAATGTATGCGTATGCCCGTTAGTTTTAATTTGGGATTCGCTGAAAATCAACTAACAATATAAGTTTGAAATAGTCGAGACCTATTAATGATATCTGATGCCAATTTTCAACTTGTTATAAAAGATTTAGCATAAATTTCATAGATAGTTAGAGCATTGAAATATGCGAAAAAATCTCGAAGGATGTTTCATCGAATGGTTTTCGCCTTACTATCAGTTTGATTTTTAAATTTACAGTTTACTACTTTGCCTGAGTTTACCATTAATATTTTAAAAAGGAAGATACGAATAGTCTGTTCTATTAAACATCTACAAAAACCTGCCAGGGCAGCCATACACTATACAAACATAGGTATTTACAAATATCGAACTAACTAATCTCAGAAATCGACATCAAACGGCTGCTGTCACAAATCTTCGGTGAAAATTTTATTTTTCGCATGTTATGCAGCCTCACTCGCTTAGAACACCTGCCGTAATTGCGCACAAATTTCGAGATTCATTCGAATATCTATAAATGTTTTTGATATCAAGAGATCGAACTAGAATTCGATAAGCTGACTTCCGCAAATTGTGTGCTATAAACAGATGTATAAAAAAACATCCATTTAGAAAGATAAGTAAACGCGGAGGTTTGACCTGCAAGGGTTTGGTAAATACGAATTTGCAGAATTGCATAAAGGTGAATGCCTTACTGCGCGATTTTTTGTTACCATCTTGTAAAGTTGGTTCTCCTGATGGGTTGAATTATCAATATGGAGCAAGCTAGCGCGCAAGGAAATTCCTCTTGTCAATTGTTCATAATCTTATTGACTAGCGAGAAGCAGCCGAATCGACGACGAACAACTAAGTGAGCGATACGACGTGACAACCTCATAGACTGAAATTTTTTTTGTTAGTCGAGCAACAAAGTTGACAGTCACCTAATGAACTCTTTTAAATAAGCAAATTGACTTGATAGGATAGATGAGAATAAGTCGACCGACTGAATGCTAATTTAGTATAGAAATAAACGGGCAGATGAACATACATTTGCATGCTCTCACGCATAAATGAACACAGGCAATTTTTACATAGGTTGTTGAAACATTCATTTACATATTTACCGAATTCACTTGCAAGTATTATAACAGCTTGCATAAATAGCAATCGTTTCGGAAGTTTCAGAGGAGTTTTAAAATTCCCCGCCACTATTTTTCGTGAATGCCATTCTGATAATAAAATAGTTTCATTTCAGTAGCCGCTTAATTGGCCACTTGCTCAAGCAAATAAAATTAATGACTATCGTTGTGCATCGATCTATTTATCCGTTCAAGCGTTTATTTAGGCGCTTAATTGCTGCTTATAAAGTTTATCGTTAATTGACAGCTATTTATCAGTCAACTTAACTGAAATATTTGTTCAAAATTCATGTTATTGCTTGAACGTTTAATAGTCACTTTGAATCGCTGCAGCCAACATTTGAAGCAGTAGTGTTGATCAGTTTACAGTCAAGTCACACAACGAATTGAAAAATAGTTAAATTATTATAAATGCATTCGTTAGCATTTTAAAAGGAATTGAGCACGATCAATGGCTCGCTTAGTTGGGACAACAATGCATGAATGTAAGAAAAATGTTTTTGCCACGTTATTCAGCTCAATTAAATTCATTTGTTTCATTCCACTTAAATTAAAGATCCCTTGTTTGTGTATTTATCAATTCGTTTATACGTAATTAATGAGTATATTGTTACAACAATTAACATGAGATGTGGTTAAGTACAAAACCCTATTTCAACAGAAAATTGAGATTAGCTTTAAATTTCGATCATTCCACCGGTCGAATTTGCGAGCCAGGTGTAGGCAGCCACTTAAAATTTAACAATTTGAGAAAGTGACAGCACAACTGGCACGATATGTGCTTTCTTAAATTTTCTTGCCATGAATCAGTTTGTTATGGGATGTTAGATATTCAAAACAATGCTTTCACCAATCAATTAATGCTCATACAAATCTTCCAAGGAAAGTTTGCTTGTAACGCAATAAGTGTAAAATATATGCGAATTTTTGCCTAAATTTATGCGTCTGAAACCGTGTAAGAATGATGGGTCAGCGTGAATTAAGGTGTAGTGGATTATAATAAGGTATGCTTTTTATTCATCAAATATTTGCGAAACGCATCCTCATCATAAAGCATCTTCATTGGCTGATTACACTTAACTAAGCAGGTGATAAAGTGTGGAATCATTTAGTTAAGAACTTACTTCGGTAAGCATATCACTGAAGTAAACTGACTGAACGTTAAACAGGCATTCAAATAATCGAAATATAAACACACAGACAAACACGCACACACAGCGATATTTGCTACTGGGTAGGTTTTATAATAATTATTCGGGCACTCGGAAATTTACACTTTGGGAATAATATAAATGTAATCATAGCAGTCGTTCAGGTCATTCTTTATTCCAAAGTTCGGGGTGAGCGCCTGCTCCAGCCCTAGCTACTCGCTTTAAAGGTTGCGTTGAAATCATTCGCTGGCGAGCATGAGTAGTCAGGGCGATTTATAGCATGTTCCTACCTGCAAGTTGAGACAGCAAAGGGAGATAGGGAGTGAGCGGGTGGCAGGTGAGTGATCAGGGGCGAAGGAGTCCTCTAGCATTTTTGCAGCTTATGAGTAGACATCTTTTGAAAAATTCACTCATAAAATTTTTAATAGGTAAAGATGAAAAAGGACGTCAGGCTTTCACATACTCTGAACTTCATTCTGGCTTCGCGCATCTCTGTCTTCAAATTAAAGTTTTGTTCCTTTTTCATGATTTTTGAGTCTATCAGAAAAGATTGACTAAATCTTCACACTTCTGCTATCCAAACACTATCGCTTCCCTATATAAGTGGGTGTAAATAGACAAACCTTAAAAAGCTGAAGTTTCCAGGAATGGCACATCCAACCGAGATTGTCTTTCCAAGAACTAATCAACGCTCATCTCGGCGACTCATCCTCCGTAACAAAACAGGAACCGATTTTGCTTTGAAAGTAAATGCGCTTCTCGCTGATAACTCAAACTGACTAATTATTCCGAGTGTGATTAATTTAACTTATATGATACCTTTCAGCGCTAAATGGATTTCCCTATAAGCAAAATCAAGCGAGTTTCCTATGATTTAGTGAAGGGTTCGTTGAGAAGCTGCGGTGTTCTTGCCTAAAACTTTAACAAGGTATAACCGTAGCAACTGGTGTTTCCGACTAATAAAAATATGTTATTTTTTGGATATCGTCTTTTAAGAGATGCAGTGTGATGCATTTTTTTTGGCGGGGAGGGGGGGGGAGGGTAGAATTACTGGTCGTGAAGAGCCTTTTGATTACCTTAAGATGGAGAGGGTAGGTAGGGTTTCATGAAGCATAAATGTTTTTCGAGATATACAATGAGGGCGCAACATCCTTTTAATGTCAAAATATTAGGCGGATAAGGGGCCGAAAATAAAAGAAAAAATTGGACGAAGTTGACAGAGGAAATCTAACAAATCGCAACTGAATTGCTAAACATTGTCACCAAAGAAACAAGAGATTCTGCAAGACGTGATTTATGTCTACATACGATTTCAATAGATTAAAGAGAAATTCGTTTCTAAAAAGGCAAACAAAGGTAATAAAAAAGTCTCAGTATCGATAAAACATATTAAATGTGAAAAAACACTGTTTTAATTCTCCAAACATTCGAAAGTTATGGCAAAGATAAGAATTATATTCGAAGCTTTCATCCATATTCTGTACTTTCTTGCCCATTATTTAGGCACAGTGAGAGACAGTATGATCTATGGGCAGATTTTAGCGTTGAGTGATGTATTCAACCATTTTCAATACTGCAAAATACTGATAAGTAGTGGTAAGATTGTATCAATATATACTTGCAAAGCAATTAGTGGTGCACATATTCGGATGGTTAATGTCGAAGTATTGTATAGCTCTAAAGTTCTATTATAAAAGAACACTAAGCACCGATCCAGAGCACTAGTTTGAAAATGTTAGCGCTCATGAAATGCATGGTTGAATTGGAAAGCCATTAAATTTTTTGATGATGAAAGGTGCATACGTTTTGTAGATTCGCGGAAATAGTCCATTTCTGTGGGTTGAACCAGCACAAGGTTTCTTACGTGCGCGATGTGTTCAACCAGTTAAAGTAACGTTCGATGCTTCGCAATCTAATCTTATTCATAATGTGAGTTCTCGAAACATCGTACTCAATACAGCAGAATCCAAAGTCCTTAAGTTCAAGACCGGAAGGAGACACGGATGAGGGAAATGAACGATGGTAGGAGCGAAAAAGCCATGAAAAGAGGTAGAAGGACTGAGAGATCTGCCGATTTTGGATTCGGTTGAGAATGTAAGCAATATGGGCTTATAATGAGAAAGTATCTGGTAATATAGAGATATGTTTGCAAAATCAATTTATAACTATAAATGAAATAAGATTTTCTCATGTTTATGAGAGAAAAAATGGTTAGATAGAAAGAAATTTTTTCACTCGAAGGTTTTGAATACGATGTCGAATCGAAATTGCAACATACGTATCAATTAAGAGCAATGTGAACAACTCAGCTAAATAAATCTCTACCGTTTTTGATATTCAGGCAAATATACATTTCATTGCTGAAAATCCCAAATTTTGGACTCTCTTATATCAGCAACTTTGTATGCGTACACTGTGCTCAAATTTGGCAACGAAGAGTTTAAACTTAGAAAATGTTCAATCATATTTTAACCAGACGAGTAATAGGAAGAGGGAAGATATCTTATTACGTACTGCTGTAAATGTTTTTTTATTTGGTTCTTTCAGTCTCCACAGCTAGTGCAAGTATATTGTCGACCTGTTAACCGAAGAACAGAAGCGATTTGCTGCAGGTGGTTCAAGGCACCTGTTGAAAATACTAAACAGATGCAACAACAACTCGCGCAGACTCTCACTGTTACATTCAGCGATGGATATGTCGCACCTGACGTATTTTTTCGTTATTTTTTTTCTCATATTGCAAAATTTACATTTGTCTTGTTTTCATCGTTTCAAGAGGTAAGAAAGCGCTTGAAAAGTTCAGGCGAAAAAAGAGGGTACTGAAATTTGCTTTCCCAGGTAACTTATTTAGTATCCTTCTCGACGTGAGCTATAAGGATCGCAGTTTGCAAGGATCTGCGGCCTCTGTGTCGAGGATACAATCTGAGATGATATAATTGCAGGTCAGGCATTAAATCCAAACTCATGTACGCATGCATTTGCAGACAATACTTGACTTACCGGGCAATTCTCTTGCCGTTCAATCGGAACCCTATCCAACGTTTTATGCTGATGACTCTGATACAAAAACAGCGCGACCCATCGATTGCGGTAAAGAATTGTTTTTAATGAATCTTAATATGCTTACATTCATGCAAAGATCTTGAGCTCATTTCGTGGCAGTATATTACAACTTCATTTGAAACGTTTAATCGTTATTAAAACTCAAAAAAAGCGATGAATTAGATGATTTTTGTGGTGATCTTTGTCATAACAATAATGAAGTAATCAGATATTCATTACAACTCAAAATGGTCGAATAAGCTGTTAAACATTATCCAGCAGATGGGGAATCGGTTATTCCCCAACCACGAATGTCACTCCTAAGCGACGAATATCTCTGTTGCTGGTGCTTGAATAACTTCTCAGCCGATCAACTGTCCCCAGCACAACGCATAAGCTAACATTGAACTAAGGCGTCCTATACAGCGGGAAGTGAATGAATGGATCCTGAAAAAATGTCTTCTGCATAAGCTATGTTCGTTTAATGGGATTTCCCAGCGTTTCCGTTGCGTATCACATACGATGCAACATGCCCGTTGATCGTTTCTCACGCGATGATTCATATACGAACCCACTCTCCAACCATGCGAAAATTCCCATCTATGGAAGCCATTATTCACTTGTTTGCCTGCCGAATGTGACACGCGACCTTCGTGCAATTTCGCAAGCGGATTTTGCACTTGTAATTTTGTATTTTCAGTACCAATGCACGCACTTAATCAGCACATTTTGCGTAATAGTGTGACTAAAGTCGCCATCACAAATGTGAAATTATGAGAAAGTGAACATTTTTCCGTGCAAAATTTTATTGCGCAGATGTGCTTGATTTAAGCTTCAAATATTAGCTCGATCAGAGGAGTAGAAACTGATAAAAGAAAGTATAGCTTGCTAGAAGCACCTAAGCAACCGATAGTGTGAATTAAATATTTCGCGCATGCAACATTTATGTAGAAGTACCTTTTCAGATACAGAGACAGCATGGGGAATCTCAGACAAGGAAATGAAATCACTTTTGGCAGGTGACGTTGAAGTTGTAGCAGAAGGCTGCGTTCAAGTTGGCGTACAAGCAAGGAGGCCTCAAAATGCGACTTCAGGTCTCACGACTGCTTGCGACTGGATGACTCGCGTTGTGAGTAGAATATTTCCACAGGAAGAAGGTCGTGACAGCGTGTCACCCTGTGGTGTAGGTATTTGAGATGAGTGTACAGCCGATGCAGATTGATCAATTGAGCGATAACTGTCGAGATGTTTTTAATTATATATCAACAATTTAATCATCTAAACTTAATTAATATAATTAATTGATTTTAGTGCCATTACGCAATAATGAAGTACTTCAATGTGTATATGAGTAAATATTTGTATGTAAGATGGAAATAATGAGAATAAATATTTAAAAGGAAGTTGATGGGAAGCTGTTGTATTCAGATATTGACTTTTCCTCGTCTTCGCTCCATTCATTCTCTCTTTGGTGGTAATCCACATGATTTGGAATAAATATGTTTCAAAACATTGTTGAGCAGTATCGGACGCCGTGGATGCTATTAATATGCAAACAAGGCATATCATTCTCACAAACAGTAGCTTAGCAACATATAGTTCATATATATGCATGTTAGAAAATAGTATCACACTTCTTAGAGTTCGACTTGACCGAGTTACATGAGGGAATTAATTATGGGAACCTTGTTTGCGATATCGCCGAGTTCATAATTTTGAACTCGCAATTTTCGTGTAAAATTTAGAATCCAATTTCGAGTGATTAAATTCACAATGCGAAGGCGCAACATTTAAAAAACTAGTGTGTTGCCATAGTATTGTTGGATACGATGTTTTTTTCTGTGCAAAACTGCACCGATTTGTGCAGCGTTGCACAAATTGGTACACCACGTCATGCTTTTTCTCAATGTACGTTAACACATATAATATTGCATATTATCGATAGCACGGTAATTTGCAGATTTTTTTTTTTGGTTCAAAATGGACGCAACCACGACTGTAATATGATGAAATTTAGCGACGTTTAAGTAAAAAATAATAAAAGGTGTAAAGAATGGTATTCGTATTTTAAGTGGTTCGATTTTGTTTATCTCTAATAGAGGGTTTGTTTATCGCAATCAGGTCGATGAAACATTGAAAATCAATTGATATGAAGTACGTTCAAATTTTCTAGCGCAATTCAATGCCTGTTATTCTTTCAAAATTAATAGATCGGCATAGAATATGGGAAATGTGATAATACGCAACAACTAAGATGAGCCCAGCTTGAGCGATTTGCCGGTTGAAAGTGCTGAATATGCAGAGAGTCACGCAAATGCGCATTAACTGTGGCTGTCATTTCTTTGCTTTCAACCAACTGTAGTGAGAACTGTATTGCAATTTATGTGGATTTCACTCGAAAAAATGATCGTAGCGAAGGACAAGGTCGGGATGGGTTGCAACAAACCTGTGGCAATCTAAGAGTGAGCTATATTGATTACTTCACTTTTCTAGGCGACATCTCCCATAGATGTCGTTTTAAATGGGTTATATGCCAATAATCTAAAAAACACCTCCTGAAGCATGAATTCTGCTATTTAGGACTGTTTCGCAGGTGAAAAATCTCTAGTTTTGTCTACTAAAGAAAAATTTTGGACTAGCTCAGAGGTTGCTCCATAATCCATGACATTTTTAGCTTCACACGATGGTACATCAAAGGTGCCTGATTCCAGTAGTGCATATAGACTGTCAGCTGTGAAAGCGACTCTAGATTGCTGTGATTCACTTTCAGTTTACATTCCAAACTCCAAAACTTTAAAACCTCCCTTGATTTCATTGGAAAATGATACGCAAATAGTTACATGGTATACTTGCACCTCCTCGATGTGCATATGTAATTTTTTGGAAGCCGCACTTCAAGAACGCTCGGCCGATGGGTTTGAAAAGGTTTCTAGTTGAAAAGGTTTCATAGGTCAGGGAACGAACTAAGAGCAACCTGCACAATTCAAGCCGATCTGACCCGCTGTTTCCGCAACATCCAAAAAATAGGATGTGCATCGTCTTGCAATGCCACAGCACTTCTGTTTCTCCTTGTTAGGATTAAAATGCACAGCACTCTTTGCATTTCATATCTTAGCTTCTAACTGCAATAGCAGATTTCATGCGTCTAACTGCAATAGTAAATGTAAATGTAAATTTTGGTTTAAAATGCTAACTGCGATAGCAAATTTCATACTTTTGATGTCACTTCCCGATTACGCATCCAACAAAAACCAAGGTGCTTAAACACCAAGAAAAATCATCTAGTGATAGCTCACGAATATTCATTTTGCGCCGAATGCTTTTACCATTTTAAACATGTACGTATGTACGTAAATTTGGTACAAAAACTGGAATAGTGTTGTCGCGTTTTTCTGTTACAACTTAAACCCTGCAGCGCCTTTGCAGGGAAAAGGAAACTTGCAGGCCATTTCAAAGTGAGAAAAAACATACAAACCCCTTCAAATTACGAGTGAACCTGCAGCGTCCTTTAGAAGTAAAGAGAATCTGCGACGTGCTTACTAGTAAAAAAAACCTGCAGCGCCTTCTCTGGTACTCATTTTTCTTAAAACAAAAAAAAACTTCAACTGTGGCAGCGTTTTAGAGCAGTAAATCAGTAGGCGCGAGTGAATGGCTACACATTACGAACGGCAGATTTTCAGACGTAACATATCATTTTATTTTATTGTATTTTATTTCTATCTTTTTTTTTGAATCTTCATAATCGCAACATTTATGCACGAGCACAGAGTTCATTCTTATCGCAAGTTGCTTTCCAGCGAAAAAACATATGCAAAGAAACGTCTATGAATGCGTATATTTGCAAACGTGTACGTTATATATATAGGCGAATACATATGTGTATACTAAAAAATTTGGTACAAAATCATTGATGATCAATATGAAGTAAATAATTTTATGAAGTTAGAATTCTGTCGGCTAAAATTATGGTATAAAACCTCAAAAGACCGGTTCCTCCGTGGCGGATATGTACACCGTTTTTGGCGTTTCATTTTTTTCGTCTGAATCAGTAACAAACCCGTCCTTCGTCATAAATTTGATGTAAATAATTATGCACCTAAAATATTGTCTCACTGAACCATGCCAAAGCTTTGAAAACAAAAATAACAACCCCTCAGTTATCTCGCTATTCTTCTGCTCTTAAGCTTCTGGGGCTTAATAACTCGAAAGGGTTTTCCACAGGGATTATCCTTTTTACGAATAGAAGTAGGGTATATAATGACACTAAAAATATTTAACTAGGCACAAAAAATACAAAGTGGTTTCACCAAAAAAGTTTTTGTAAGGAGAGGCTGAATTTGAACTGTCTTGATAGACAACAATTGGAACCATAACAACAAAAAAGTCTGGATGCAAGATTTGATCAGAACCAGTAAACTTTCCAAAAGCGTTATATTTAAAGATGGTTTAAAACTTGGGACATTTTCTTTTTTCTTCGAACAGCTTGTAGAACATGTTCTATCAATAAAAATTTGAACTACCATGGTCTGATCTACAGCTAATATAATGTTTTGTTGGCATTTAAAGAACGAAGTTGGCGTGAGATCACGATTTTATACTTCAATTCGAGATCTTATCAATAATCTTACATAGCACTGCACAATTTCTTCATTACAGCTGTGATTCCTCTCGAAGAAATATACAGCTCCCGTAGGCGACGAACCTCAAGCGCAAATTTCAAGTAAATTTGTGCTTTTCCTGCCTCAAAAAGCGGCAGAAAAGCACAGTTGTCGGAGGCATATTTATCTGATGCGCATTTGTCTAATTTCGCATTTGCAGTTGAAATTGTCTCAATCATTGAAAACGCGATTACTGATGGTACTCAGTACTTTTCGATATCGGGCAACAATGCATGAATAGGTAGTTTCTAACTAAAGAGCATATCACCACATAACACTTAGAAAACTCTGAAGACAAGTCGGAAAGCGTGCCGGAAGTATAGGTGCGATCTGCGTTTCTATGTTCTTCCTCATCACACCTGCTGCTACCGTTAATTGTCAACTACTGTTATAGTAGATGCAATAATGCTTTCGTATCTGAGCAGAAATTATCGTTTGTACGAATCTTTGAAAGCTTCGTTCTTTCAACTCGAATGTTCAAACTCGATTGATGTTAAATTCGAATAGAGTGAGTACAAAACTAATGGACATTTTTGGGAGTATTTCTGTTTAAAGTTTCTTTAGAAGTTGATTAAATAACCTGAAATGTAATGTTTGATGTAGATACCGTAAGTTAGCTGCGATGCTGCCTGAATTGAAAACACCTGACAGATAGATAAACATGCACGCACAAATCCACAAACCGCACTTTTATATTTATTGTTGCAGTGAAGCCTTGCATCACTTACATCACCGCTGTGATCTCATTGAGGCTGTATGTACCTTTCACCGCTGCAAGCATGACCTCTTTGCTATCATGAGAACATTTCCGCAAGGGTAGACCCTTCGGCGACCAAGCGGAAGAAGGACCTTTTGATTATCTCTAGAGCGTTCCTCCAAACCCTCAAAATAGTGGTATTCTCCCTTGCCAATTTTTCGGAGTTCTCGAGCATTAAGAAGCTTCAATAAACACAATCTTAATGATCGACGTGTTCACAGTGAAGTTATTTTATTAACGAAATACAATGAAATGAATGGGGAAGTATGTGCGTAAGACATGCCATCTGCCGGTCGAATGAATTTCTCAAGGAAGTCTAAAAGGCATTATGCAGCAATTAACGAGAGTAATTTATTTATGAGAAATCAGTGGAGTCGATTCAATCAACGCAATAATAACAAGCCACAGCGAAGTAAAATCTCCCACAAATCAACATAGTGTACGGTAGTCGTCGATGCTCTTATTAAGAGTCGCTGTCAATTAATGTGGTGATGTTTACACTGCTGAACGCTTTCCTCTCGATGGCAGATATTGAAACCTGAAATACTCGTTTCGTTTATGCAGATAACATCTATATTTTTGGCGATTTAAGATCAATATGATTGTGACGTGATAACGATTTGAATCTCGTCCTTGATAATCGCTCTTAATCGCTGGTAATCGGTCAAATCTCAACTAATCACACGAACTGAATTGTACATTTTCGATAAGTTAATTATTTTACTTTTATTCGTTCATTTTTTATTCTTCTCAAAGATTACGGTCGCTGCAAATTTAGATCGTATATATTTCGGCGGATAAGTAAGTATACTGTATCAAACAAACATTAATCGGCAAAGATGATAAACGTTACAAAAGTCGTCACCTCGAAGTAGATCTTCTAGAGTGAAATCATTTTCATAGTTGTGAGGCAGTGGAGGTGAAGGGGAACGTTTCTTTGCACTGGATGCAGGGTCCTATATAAGGAATATGTCGAATAAGCTGGTTGCAATGGCACCGAAAATGCGTTATCACGATGAAGTGAAATACTGTGAGAGCAGGAAGATGGTTTTCTCGCTCAATTAAATTATATTGCTTCTGCAATATTTCTTCATCGCCTGTACTGAAAATTATGACCTCACAGATGTGAAATTTGCAACTGTGAAGTCATTTACCTTTCTTTTGCCCCTCCCCCCCGTCCCACCACCTCCTCAAATGGAAGTTATTAAATCCTCGAAACGGCTGAAGAATTTTCTCAAGAGAATTAAGTAATTTATGCAAAAAAATTGGTACATAAGAAAATCCCTCTTTCTATCTACTCTACAGAACTCCTAAATATTCCGATATTCTAATATTCTACTTGTTATGAATCAAAGGGCACAAAAATTGTGGAATGGCAAAGAATTGAGTTTTTTTTTATTTTGGAGTAAATGAGGATTTTCATGACTGCGATGAATTCGACTTGAGTTGTAACATACATCTCAATGCTAAAAAATTATAACGAGAAATTAATACAACAAATGAAATTGCTTGAATATCGTTGCCTGCAATCACATTCCATATTATGTTTTAAAATTGTTGACAATTATTCTGATATTGTATTTAATTCAAATTTCTGATATTCCAATTGACGTAATTTACCACAATTTAATCACAATTTACAGCTTTCAATTGTTTGCGCGAGTCTTTACCTTGAATTCAGTTTATAATTCCTTTCCTTCTCGGACCCTTAGAGCGTGGAATAAATTTCCTGTTGATATCGTTTTAGCGCGTAATGTTTTTACCTCGCTTAAATTATTTCGACATCGAAAAAATCCATCAGTTTATGTCTCATAGCCATAGTATGTTTTAGTTTTTCTTTTTCGATTGACTTTGTTTTCTGATCGTTATTTATCATGTTTATGAAAGAAATGCCTACAGAATGCAGCGGATGGGGAAAAACGCTTTATGGAATTCAGAGTCTGCTTAGGAGCGCATTAGGCTGCAAAGATAAGTAAAGTGAAACTAAATTTGTTTGCCTTACGACTCTGAGGTTTGAATTACTTGGTTAAGGTAAAAGGTTGTAAAAATTGCTACTGTGAAACTACGCCTATAAGCACTACGACTCAGATTTTTATGAAATTCTTTTGAAGAGGGGTGGGGATGGACGGAAGAAAGCGGATAGCAGAGGAGAATTTTGCTATGAGGAACTAAGAGCAAGGATTCCACGATAGGTTGCCCATTCGAATCAGTACTGTGGAAGTCAGTATACTCAAGGGAACACATAATTGCTCACTTAAGTACTCCTTGTTTCCTGCAGTTCATTTATCAACTTTGCGATTCAAATAGCTATATTAGAGATACACGATATTAAATGCATCTGATAGAATGAAGATATTATATAAAAGCTATTCTCTCTCTTAAATAGAAATACCTTTTGTTACTTTGCAGTGATTTCTTTCCTCGTGCAGCTTGAAACTGGAATCGTCTCTTATTCGAATGGTAAAAGTCCTCGTCACGCGAATCGCTCAGTGGTTTTACGGCATCTCTATTTTCCTCCCACACTTCCTTTAGTTCATCGTATAAACGTTGCATTTGTTCCAGCTCATTCTGCAGTTGTTTCTCGATTGAAGAGAGTGTAAAATGTGGATGGATAGAAACGAAGTATAAGAAAATATCAATTCCAATTACCGTTCGTTTTATCTAAAAGAGTAATTTCAGCATACATGGGGCAAATTATGAAACCTTTTTCGTTAGGGCTTTTGATTTTGTGGAAACTGCAATGAAGAAGTTAACTTTAGACTGTGCTTGTGTTTACTTAGATTAATGTTATTTGCAGTTTGCCATTTAGAATTTAATTATTGTAACGCCGAAAAATTGGTGCATAAAACTCAGTCATCACTTTACTTTCAATTAATCACTTAGTATTCAATCCCAAAGATTACGTTAACTGCGAATTTAAGCCGTATAAATAATTCAGCGGAAAATGCACTGCTTCCGCCAAACCTTGATCGGCAATAGCAAGAATCATCCCGTCGAAGTAGGGCTTCAAGGGAATGATTGTTGTTATTACCGAAATGGATCCCATACATACGCACATACGCTTGCATGAACGCGCACCTGGACGCACACGTACATGTGCCTTCGTATATGTACACTGCACATAACAAAGTTCCATTCATTGATGCTGAAAAAGTCTGTGCAAGGGAAACAACTAATTTGTTCCAAGAGCAAATTCTGCCGCTTGAAGCATTCTCATTCTGTGCGCTGGAAGACATCCTTGAGGAGTGACGAGGATAACGTTCCATTAGAGAGGCCGTTCCGATATTCATCGGTCATTGTTGCTGCTGCCGCATTGAAGAGACCTTCGATTTCCACGAGTTCCAACGCTATTGACGAAACTTGAGATGCTCGCTCGAAAACGGTTGTTCTCATTCCAAAAGCCCGCTGCTTGTTAGACCAAATCTTCTCAAGTTTGTTATGCTCCTCGCAACAGTCGGCGGTAGTCCACACATGCTACAGATGCCACGAAAAGCAGGAAGAATTGTGGTGTAACATATCGAGTTGTCACCTTCCAGAGTTCTGCACTTTGCCCGTAGCCTCAGATTCTCTGTTCCTTTCATTTTTTTCACCTTTTTAGCAGAACAGCGAGCTCTGCAAGTACCCAACGCCCTCTTCACCTCTGCTCCGCATCACTGCAGCTTACTATTCGAAAAAAGGCACCATTACTGTAGTCATTTCCTGCACCATCCTTAAATCCAAACTTTGTTCAGCAGCAAAAGATTTAAACATCTCATAGCAGTTGCATTGAGCCATGCAAGCCAACGAATCTAGCTCAGTCACACGTTTTGGACCTCACTCGCGACTGCCACATCAAACGAATTGCGTTTGAAGGTGGTGCCACCCTAAAACTGCCACTTCTCTGAAACTCCTCAGCCACTGCAGTTTTAAGCGAACACGATACAGTATAACATTGTAAACCATCAGATGTGGTATCGTAATAAATGCAAATCGCTTGCGAGGCCCCACGCGCGTGAAATGCTCAGTTTGAGTCAACATGACAAATGAAGGAAAATCTGCCCGTAGATGCTTCTGCGGAGACCTCGTCTGTTAGATTCCATTTCCATATATTATTGCTTAACATGCAAAAATCGAATAAAAAGCTTATACTGCGAGTTGTAAATTACACAATGTGAGACCATTGAAGGAATCTGAAATATGGTCTAGCAACTGTCGTTCTCTGCCGCTATTGTCAACGGAATTATTTTCAAAGAAAGTTTAAACATGCTTAGACAGTAAATAGTGGGACCTGTCAAAACCATATTTATTCTTTCAGAACCGAGCATAACAATGAAATCGCCTCTGGGTCTAATTCGGTTGAAAAACTAGCGAGCGTGCAACCGAATGGAATTTAATAAAATATTCACATGAATCTACGATTGGGTTTATATTCATGGCTCCATTGCCATAAATAGACGCAAAACGCATCATAAGCGAGCAATGCATTTCAACTAAATAATGAAATTTATTCATCATCAGAATTAATGAGCCCCAGGTTTTGTTAATTCTAATCAAAATTATTTAAGCTGACTGATGTAAGCACCCGCATTCAGTAACTAGCTCATTTTCAGTTTTTTTTCGTTTTCCTCTTGCAAGTTATTAGAAATGTGGATAGCAAGAAATCATTCCATTCGAAGAAACCGCTCATCTGAGCTGCAAATTCTATTTCATCCATTATTTCATTTCATAAATATTGCTGCTAAAGTATCCATCAATTACTTCACCATTTTTGTTTCGATTGAATTACTTATCCGGCTACACTCATTCTGAGCCATATTTGTTTATGGCCATCCTTACATCTTAGTGGCTGCATTGATGATATTGTAACAATGGTAATGATTGTATTTCTTATCATTGCAAATATTTCGTTGTTTGTAAGGAGAATACAAATCTTTAAAGAGTGCAACTGACCTGAGTGGTGGGCAATTCGGGATGGCTGCCTTTGTTTCGCCATCCTCTTTGACCAGCGTCCAATGAAACAACAAGCAACGAACAAACAACAAATGAAACGAATTGCGCCATGTGCATTTGGCTGTAATAAGAAATTGCTTCGTCAACAAACCATTTGGCAATTATCTCAAAAAATTCGCCAAATCACAATGCTTGTGGAACAGAAATACGCCATAAGAGAATATCAAAATCCACGTGAAAATAAAAA
Source organism: Baylisascaris schroederi (assembly GCA_006503575.1). Lineage (NCBI taxonomy): Eukaryota > Metazoa > Nematoda > Chromadorea > Rhabditida > Ascarididae > Baylisascaris > Baylisascaris schroederi. Next base: position 216,802 of record QEWY01000293.1, read on the forward strand.
CGTTTCGAAGCACTATCGCAGCAGGTAAACGACTAACACTTTAACAATGAGGAATCACATCGTGACAATTAGTTCACGCTTGAAAGGATGCTGCAAAAGAATTTGTGCAAAAGTGTGCCAACATCCATAGTATTTTGCTATGCTCCATTAAATGTTCTTCATGCATCCATGCACAAACTTCATAATTTTTCTCACTCCGTATAAGTGGAATCCAGTAACACAATTGTTTCCTTCAAAACACCCAAATTTTCAAAAGAATATATCAACTTCCTTGTGCACCTCAAATAAAAACTTCCTTGGAGAAAAACTTCCTTCAAACATTATCTACCTCGTTGTACCTCTGAGTTTTCCTTCTAAATGAGCCCATCCCTTTAGCTTCCAAAATACTGAAATATGGAAGGGCAGCAGTAGTGTTTAGACAGAAACGACTCAGCCGAAGCTTAAAAGCCGAATTATTGGATGGATTAATGAAATCGGTGAGAAGCAGATTTCTGACTGTACAACACCAAACTGGAAACTGTGCAGAATACTTTTATATTGCAACATCTTTCGACAAGCTAAAACTGATGATATTTAACTGCCGTAATTTCGACCATTTGGTGAATCTATCAAGGTCCCTTTGCAGAATATCAAAGTCGTAAGCAGGATCATGCAGTGGGCCATAAATTTTGAGCTCATCAACGAGGAGCTTGATACCACTCAGTATGTTATGGGAAACATTGGTAATGTATATGAGGAACAAAACTGGACTCAAGAAATTTCCTTGTGGCAAACCACTAGGAACTGAAAGTGGAACGGAGCAGCTGTCACCAATTCTTAGTTGAAAACTTCGGCCACATAAGAGTGCTCCAATCCACTTGAAAAAAGAAACTATGAACCACATTTTTCCAACTTCAAGAGGAGATTCACATAACAGGCCACGTCAAAGGCTTTAGCATAATCGATATACACAAATTCGGTCTGAACTCTTATTTTCAACGAGGACATCCAGTACTCTCAGCGTGAAATGAGCTGAGATATTATGGGTCAGCCAGGAACGAGTCCGAAATAGGCAGGATTTAGATGCTGTTTTGCGTAAAATGACTTAATAATGCATCTTTGACGACAGTCTCGAAAATTTTACAAACAAAGGCACTCATACTAACCAGGCGATAGCTTTCTACTATGGTGGCGACGGTTTTTTCAGCAAAATTGAAACGAAAATGTCTGCATGCGAAGCGAGCTGAAAACTATGTAGCGGAAGAACGGAAATGCTTGATCGTTAAGGTGGCCAGATCAGCCGAACGTATCGAAATTAGAGCCGTTGAAGAGAACAGTAGCGTAATTATTGCAAACAAGGTGTGCATACTCAATGAGGATTTTTTTAGTGCGACGGTCTGATGGTCTGTGGAGGTTTATGCAAGATCAGAAATAAACGAATTAGTGTTTCTATCAATGCTGTCTTAGTGGGATAAGCTGGAGCCCACATCGTCGTTCCAAGACTTTTTTTTTGCAAATATTGCATGAAATGTCGCGTGGAATTTCTCGCTGTTTCTCTCAGGCTTGCTTAGTTTTTTGTGAACTGAAAACAAACTTGGAGTGTTAACAAACAAGAGGTGCGGAGTATATAGTTAAGTTTTTACTAAAAACCACCAAACGAGGAGAAAATCTATCATAATGCAGGTGGCCAAGCCCTCAAGATCTCGAAAAGAGGTCCATTTTAAGAAAACAGCGTTATTATTGCTTCCAGTACATTTAACATTCGCCTTCTGTATTGCATTTTATAAACAGGACAACCATTCAAATCCTCTCAACATCTATGTCACTACTGTTGTTGTTTGCATGAGCTTGTTTTGAATAAATATTTGCTAACACGCTTCAATTTTCGATTACCGATCATATAGAAGTTCCATCGCGTGCTTAACCGCTCTATCCAAATGCACCCCTTACGCAAAAAGGGCATCATAAAATGGCCAACCTCATGATGATCTGAGAATGAAAGGATGATAATGTGATACGCGAAACCCGCCACCCGGAAATGCCATATATTCAATATCAAAAGCTAATCAGAGTGGCACTGCATATTCGAATAGCCTCCTCTGCAAACTCTTAGTCCTTTCGCATATGCTACACTCAACTGTAGCAGGGGTCCGAATGGGATGCAAAATAGCATTACTGTGTGGTTGAACTTTTTCTCGAAATCTGATCATATTTTCAGTAATATATATGGCTGTGGAGCTCCCTAAATATTTATTACAACATTTCCGCACTCACTGATCGATGAAGTTGAAATAAGTTCAATGATGTCCCTGCCTGTAAACGAATTCAGGTAATATCCAGAAGTACAATCGTTTTGTCGGACAATAGGGTATGACTGTTACCTTTTCTCCTTCTTTTATTTAACCCTTTACATTCTCCGAAGTGAACATTTAAATGGTTATTTATTGCTGTAAACTAAAAATCGAAGAAGTTTATACATAGCTGAAACGTAAATATTGAATATCCAAGTGAGGTGCTCAAAAACTCTACGAAACTCGAAATTTGCATGTGGAATTTCTCGGCATTGAAATTCTTCGGCACAACTGAACTCATCCTATTTTTAAAAATATTCAGTTCACGACTGGGTTAGGTAAGACTTGCAAGGAAAACAGTGTGCCAGTTTCACTCGTTCATATGCACTTTGCTTTTTCTCTATTTCAGTTTGTTTATAAAAGGAATAAATTAGTGACATTTATTTGTGCTTTGTGTGAGACGAAATTTGCTGCATAATATGATTCTGAGCTAGTAGTAGATTCTTAGCAATGCATTGAATTGCGATCACATGGACGGGAAAACTACTATGTTCCAACACATGGAAACACTACCAGCTCAGAATACTTGCATTTAACCTCATTTAACCTCATTTACTTTGTTTGAGCCGATAGGGAAGAGCCGCAAGCAGGACAGCCCACTCTTCTAACTCCATTGTGTTCGGAACAGTTTGCTCTTAAGAGGGAATATTTCGATCTACTATGAACGTATTAAGGGCGTTCTTGAAGCGTGCTTTTCGCAATCCTTAAAAGTGTTCTTCAAAAGTAGTTCTCTATTCGATTTTGAGCCTCTCCTTCTCCCCATCAAATCACCTCTAAAATAATGGGGAAAAAAGTTATCTCCCCTGAAACGATTATGCACGCTAACAAAATTGAAAGCTAGGTAATCCTCAGGCTTTTGTAGTGGTTTTTCTACTGGTAAAAATGTTGTGCAATTTCTACTGAACAAAGCAGTTGAGATGAGCCGCAAAGAGGATGCAGAAATCGGTATGGGTACCTTCATCGTTTCGCTGAAATGAGCCAGTTAACGTCGTAAAGAATGCATATAAATGCGTGAGAATATCGTGTTCCTGAACTGCATTGAAGGAAATACTAGCAAGTAAGATGGTCAATCGTTTAATGTTTGAGTCATATGCGACCTAAAGGTGACGATTAGTTATGTTCTATAAGGTAATGAAAGGAAAACATCAAAGCAGACTGCTTTCAGACTATGAGAAGGATGCGCAAGTCCGCCATATAAACGAGGTCCATGATGTAACTATCTTAATAAGCTAGTAATATCTTCTGACGTATCTTCTAACTATAATGAGCGAAATTTCCTGCTTCGAAATAAACGAATATCACAAGAGACATTTGAGCAAATCATTTTAGACATTTAAAACAGCCATGCATTATTAACAAACTATTTCCGCATATAGCCGGGAATTCTTATTTCTTCATCGATATTTTTTGTACATGTAGTATCCTAGGCATTTGAATGGTGAATGCGTGTATGCTCAAGGAAATGTTTCACTGCGAATTATGGATTATGTAAGTGGCGTTTTATATATTTGTGTATTTGTGTTCGTTAGGCTATTTAGTCGATAGTCTTAGCTCGAACATCATGAAAATAGTTACGACAATCTAGTGCACCATCAATGAAATTCAATTTCAAGTGAAGCTGCAGATACTTATAGATTATCTGGAGTTTATTTGACTAGTTTAACAGAGCAATTCTGATGATAATCCGCTTCAAATTACCGTGCTAGGGATGTCAGAGCAGTTGAGTTAAAAACTTTCAAGATTTTATGAAAATGACGGTGTTTATTGAAAATGATGTTTGTGGAGGGAGTGATTATTGTATTGGAAAATTTTTACAAGTCATAACAAAGTTATATAATCCCTCTGACAATAGAAACGAAACATTTTATGGTAGAAAAATTTTTTTATTGAGGCCGAAGTGTTCTCAGAAGGAAGAAAAATTTCTGAAAATGAGATAGTTTATCAAACGGTTTGTTTTATTTCAGTCCACTTTAAGATTCATAACCCATAAAGGGTTATGTTTCTTCGCTCAAATTCGGATGCCATATCCAGCTAGAGTTAAGCAATATGTGCTAAAAATATGACCAAAATGGCAAGAATCTTCAAACATTTTAATTGTTTCTATTTAGTGAGTGCAAGCTGTTATGACGTAAATCCATTCATGCCTATTCACAAGAGTTATTTTTATCTAAGCAAAATCTGACGATCAACGATATCATTATAAGACATTATCACAATAGTAATATCGATTTATTCCTGAAAGCGAGAAGAAAACAACACTAAAAAGAAAGTTCCTGTATTTGAGAATGATCGAGCACTATTATTCTAGCGTCACGACAAGTTCGCACTAAAATAGACTTTCGCACGCTAGATTCATTGATAATCAACGAATGATTTCACTGAGGTGGTAATTGGCTAAGAGCCTCCTATTTCGCTAAGAAAAGGTAATAATTCGAAGGCGAATGCTTAGAAGAGATTTAATGATAGTTATAACACGAGCGGCAAATGAAGCAAATAGGCTGCTATGCGGTATTCATTTAACACAAAACGTGACTATCAATGCTGTTAATTGATGGGGAGTTTTTGATTTAACAACACTTCAGAAATTCCATAGCCTTGTCGATGCTTTATTGAACTAAAATATAGAGGAGAATTTATTAAAATGTGGCGATTAGTTAGCTGCATCGATTCTGATGGCATTAATGATGACTGAATTGATCGTGTAAAAGTGATGAAAGCCTCTTGTGCATTCAGGGCGGAAATGCCAACGAAGCATGAATTTGACTGTTGAAATCAGTAACTGACAGATTTCAAATGGCCTCTCATTGATTTATATTTTAAGAATCACACAGACATAGCCAATCTTTCACCTTTTTACGATGATAGCCAAGATAGTTCTTATTATAAGATATGACTGAAAAGTTCTTATCAGTTCATCGCTGAGGGAGGAATATGTACCTCATGAGTTAGTTCGGAAACTTCTGCATCATTATACCAGAATCTTTCTTCATTATATATGTATCCTCCCTCTCTCCCAAAAATTGGAGAAAAGCCTATAGCACTTATTGTTCGAGATAAAAATTCTATCCTGCTTATACTCTTTGAGTAGCAGCATTCACACCGCTGAAACAAGGAAAATCGCTCATGCCAGTCGGACTTATATTCAGTGTATTATTGGCGTTATGGAAATTAAAATCATCGTCCAAGTTCATTGCGAAAATCGGAAGCACAAAAAGACTTACAGTTGTTGTCACTTGCTTGTCTCAATTACAGCAAGCATGAGAGGAACATGGGAAAGTATGTGGAAATTTTAATTAGGTATTTTGAATCGTAGCGAGAATTTATATGCCGGATTTCCAAACATAGCCATATTGTCGCCTCCCTTCACTAAAAAAAAGAAAACATTGCCATCTACCCGTTCATTTCAAATGCCGAAGTGGCCATAATTTTTCGCGTGTTTTCGTTTTCAGCTTTGTCGGTGGTAATGGAACGCAGTTCACGATAGGCGAAATGGATTTTTCTGAGTCATATTCCTTCATCTACTATTTGTTTCAGGCTTTGACCTTCTTTGTACGTACATTTGTCACATCTTCACAGTTTAACTGTCAGCGTATTTTTGGAGCGCCTTTGGACTAATCTCTATATCTTATTGTTCATTAGATTTGTTGGCATTTATTTATTGCATATTTTTAATGAATGAATAAATGCTCAAAAATGCAACCCTTTTCACCATTCCCTTCGTTTTAACCGTTTATATACCTTTAGTCATGAATGGCGGTTTTCCAAACTGATAGATCAGCTTGAAAGTTGGTGTGTTGGTCAGTCCATCATCGTTATCTTCAAAACCCTGAAACTCTTGTTTCACTGATCATCCAATCAAAATTGTCGGACAGAAAGACTGACAAAAACAACACACAGATACATTTAGACATCGTATTATCGCTAAAAATATAAAATTTTCGAAAGCGCACAAAAGCCACATTCCGTGATATTAGCTAACTTCGAAGCTAATTCTGATCGAAAACATTTATTCTTGAAGCGCACAAAGAAACAATCACATTCACGAAATTAAATAAAAAATATTCCTGTTGATCTGTATTACAATGTTTTACTACTATCTTCGACTTTCGATGTACGATTCTCCAATTAGAGTTGTATAGTCCGAGTTGCTTATGGATTTGTTATGCTGTTAATTAAAGCCTATTAAGCTTTTATCAGTACAGTGCTATCATGGTTGAAGATGATTCAGCGACTCTAAGTATTTTGATTACTTAAATGTACCTCTAGAATGACGACAAATTTTGTGTGAAAAAATTTAGTGATAGATGGATGAGTTCAGCCTCTGCTTTAGTTACATGCGGTAATTATCTTCGAATTGCAAGTGGATGAGACATATAATCCAAGATAATGAAAACGAATGTGCTTGAGAAAACTACTGTTTAAACTTTCATTGTTTTGGGAAGGACGATGTGGCAAAATATGGGTGTCATAACCTTTAGTGATACTACAGTAAACCATAAAGTAGCACCCAACATGCTGGTACTCACAAATAACATCCTTCCATTGTGGGTCAACATGGAACAGATATCGGGTCTCCATCAATCACCGTGCTTCTAATGTATGTAATGAAGAGATTTAAAATGCATTGGTTGAAAGTAAAATTTTACTTATCAACCTTGTAACTCTAACTCATTACAATGCAGTTTTGAGTTATTCGCTGAGGGATGATTTCTTGGAGCATGCAAAATCTGTCATAAGAGAAGCAACGGCTTGAAGCTAGGAAAGGCAGAAAAGGAGTGAGGGAAGTGGAGGAGATGGCGGACCATTTCGAATGATAGATAAGCTTTCATTCGTTGGGTAGTTCAGATAATAAAGCTGTATCGCCTGTTGAAGTTTCACGCACTCGACGTAAGCAAGTTGCGCCCACAAAATTCACGCTAAGGTAATATTTTCTCAGTGATTTATATTAACCGATGAAAGAGCCGAGATTGATGCCATTCGTACTTAACTTTGGGATAGAACCGAATAGGAGGATATTTAGAGGTGCAACCTTAATCAACTGCCATGGATGACATGGTGCGCACGCTTGCGAGAGATCCTTAATTTTAATTTGGGCCTAGCTTAAATCAAATTAGAAGGGAGGCTTTTCGTTTGGTTATAGAGATTTCCATTTCCAAATGAGGGGTATCTATTGAGAAATACTTGATTATGGAATACTTGAGGAAGTGTTGTTAATGTTCACATCACAAGGCTAGCAACAATGTGCAGACAGCACAGCCAGCTGATAAGAATTTAAGTGGCATTAACAATAGCGAAAAGTGATAGCAGATGGCACTTAACGCACAGAATACATAGGAAGCAATATCACGATGGATGGCCTGTTGCTCCATTGAAATGAGCCGTCGATTCAGTGCTCAGGAAAGCGTCTTTCAACTTATGTGCACTTTGATGAGTACGTCAAATATTTCATAAATTCTGCTCTTAGTGGTTAAAAACTCACTGACGAAAAACTGAAGACCGTATATGAAGCGATCTTTACGTATTATCTTGAAAAAGCTGTCGTTAGTAAGGAGATGGCAGCCACAACATCTCAAAGGCAACTTCAAGAATACAGAGCTCCGTTAATGGAGTGAAGATAACACAAAATTTGCTATTCAGTAGGATTCACTCGGATCCATTTTAACACAAATTCTTCATAGGGCTACAAACAACAGTAATGGATAACGGGTGTATCTCAGTGAAATGGTGACGTTTATTGCATTAAATTTGTACCATTCCAATAATTGGGCTCTGTGGGTAGAGCTATCCAATACTTTTCTTCTTAACTTCTACTGAAAACGAACGCAAAATTGTGTTTATGCCAGCAAAGCTCCTTGATTAGGTAGCAGAGCGTCGTCAAGCTGGAATGACGTTCCCGATTTGGTGGGGATAGACAGACATGCAAATACATGTGTAGGCTGAGATGCGACACCGGAAGAACTTGCTTCCGAAAATTTTGCAAACGTCATGTAAAACGAACTTTTAATGAACAAGTTCTTCATTATGGTTCAGAAGCGTCCATTCTTTGGTTTCGTTAATTACTGAGAAAGCGCGCCAAAGAGGCCAACGGAATACGCAATATGTGTTTTTGCAATCCCGTCTATCGAACCCATCAGTAGCCACAGATTGCAAAAAAATAAACTCATTAGTGCAGTGATGTTTTAGTCATAAGAACCACCCATGCGATTCTCCAACTGAATGGCTGTTTGCAAATTCGCTTCTTCATAAATTGGCATTTGCTAATCACGTTCCTGCCGGATAGTACGTGCACGTTTCTATAGGGATATTTGTGTGCGCATGTGCACTTATATGCCACTCTGTGCAGCAGTAGGAACCAATGATGCTTGAGTTCTGTGCGTGGTGAGTACAACCTGGACTGTATTTGATCTTATATAGTAGCATGCATCATGAATCTGGTGAGCCATTTCTAATCTGAATATGCCTAAGACCTGAATGCATTTTATGACTGCTCGAATAGCATTTTTTGAACTTTCTTCGATTGATATAAGAACGCAATTCTTTGTTTGACAAATTATAAAATCTACTCAAAATTGTGTTTATACTTGAGTATATATTGGTGCATTAGAGGCTGGTGGATGAAGTTGAAAGCTAGGCTAGAATGTTATCACATATAGGCTATGTTTACATTGAATATAGATTAGATGATCAAATTCTATAGCCATGCTTCAACCATTTCCCAGCAAGAGCAGACAGATACACACACTAATCTATACATAATAGCAGACACACACTATGCATGTTCAGGAAAGCACAGACAGTACAGACAGACAAAACAGTACAATGACGCGCTTTGCATGCAATGGTGCAGAATGAAGATTTGTAATGGTGCATAATGAGGGACTTTAAAATGCAACGAAAACTGCTGCAAAGACTTCAATTTCATGGAAACGTCCATCTTCTCGAATATGCAAATTTCAGCTCACAGTAATCGGAACAAGAATAAATTTTTGAAAGCAATCGTTAATTCAAATGAATTACAATAACAGATGCTTAAGACAATCGTTATCGAAAAAATTTCTCGAATATTTACTGATTATCAGTGATCCGACAACGTTTTTTATGCTGACTGATCGTAGATCACCAAATACACAATCAACACCTCCAGCATGTATATTTGTGCTATTGATGAAAAAATTTTAGAAGCAATATAGCTGCAACCAAACCTACTTTATTTCCACAGCTGCAAATTTGCATGCATACGAATAAATATTTTTTCCTTGAACTACTGCAAACCCAAATTTTGCAGTTGTGCGGAAGATTATGTTGATTTCTTACATTATCATCGTCGGCTAATTTGTCTCATGAGTGGGAATCTAAAATGCAGATTGTATCATAGAAGTTTTGCAGCTTTCTTCACCATTTGTTATGCAGTGTTGCAAATTTACTAGTCGAAAATGCATTGTAGCAACGGAGTGTTATTTCATCTGTAAGTGCCGTAGTTTCAAGTCGGAAACCGCCAAAACTAATTTTTCCATATTTGTTGCATATATGAACACCATCATATTTTATTTTTATTAGTTAAATTTGAAAAAAGTTATATAAATTTGAAAACAAGAGAAGACTATAAGCATTCCAACTGATTCGCTTTTCATTTTATGCCACTAATATTGCAAAAATCGAATCATTTATAAATTTATGCTAGTGATCGGCTTATGTAAAAAGTGAATACATCGTTTCGCAAATCTCTTATTTGTTGGTAGCATATGAAACTTAGTGGTCAATGAACAGGATGCAAGGGAGCATACCTTCCAACTATTCTCGTATGTCTCACCGCTTGTTTATTTTCCTATAGTAGCGTTGTTATCTTTACCTTAATGCCAAAATGACTTCTCCAATTATTTCTTTAGTCATCGAAATTATGCCATGTGTGCTGAGCTTACAATTCAAGGTAGACTTGCACGCCACATTCTCTATCCCTCTTGCAAATATGGCCTCACGTCAAAGCTACCAAACCCTTATTCTACTTTATTCCTACGAGTAAAACCAACGGTTGCTCCTTCTACCTAACTTAGGATTTTGCATCCATAAAGAAAGGTTATTTCAGAAACAATCCTTCAGTTCGCATGCACCTTTGCAGGATACATCAATTAAAATGGAAGATACTTTCTGTTTAGTTGAGCAGGTAAAAGCACGAGCGCGTTACCCATCTTTCTTAGATCTTACAGATGTGGGCATCGAGTCAGGCAGACTATGCCAGTGCTACTGCATATCGCCGCCTCCCGCTTCTTACAATTTCCTAACATCTTTAGGTAATTACTTGACCTTTCTCTGCCTGCCCCACAAAGAACTTCTCACGCAGAAAAGGCAGTTGAACAACATCTGTTAAGAAAACAACTACTTCGCTGTTTCAAATGGCAGCAATGACTGCAAATATTTCAGATTTCCTATTTTCACTTTTATTTGCATAACTCTGAACTTATGGATGACCATAATAGGTTTATTTTAACTATCAACAGCAAAGGATGTATTGTTATCAAAAATTTTCCCTCAGAGTCTTACGAAACATGTGAACAATAATAAAGATCGATCGTAACTATGCATGCATTGGACAGCTTCGCGCTTACACCCATGAAAATAATAGGTTCTACATAACTGACGTGCTCGCAGCTCTAGTAAATATGACGGCATCTAAACTTGATCCTTGGAGCTTCGCAACCACCTCAGATATTGCACATGAGTGCTTCAGAATAAGCATTCAGCTGGCAGACATAACGAGCATAAGCGAAACAGACTATTACAAAGCGCATAGTTAGAAGGCATGAAGTCTTGAGCCCTTCTGCCACATCGCCAACAAAAAGTAAGGGCAGTCAGGGGATCTCCTTCAACCAAAATAAGAAACTGTTCACTTCTAATAAGAAAAATAAAGCTGCTCGAATGCTCACTTCTTGCGCGACCGATATCATTATAGTCAGCTTTGAAAATTGAACTCGCTTCAGTTGCCTAAGAATTGCATTTCCGAATTGCTTCCTTCAACCCTCAAAAAATACCGTTTGCTTCGCTTACCTGTTCTTGAAATTTCAGGACGCGTCCTTTTTACTTTTCAAACGTTTTTTATCGATCGTTCGTATGCTCGATGAAAAATTTCTGGCTTACTTCATTCATTCTAAGCCTCCAACATTTTTCGACACCAAACTTATGGGTTGGAACCGAAGTTGTCTGCAGAAATCTTACAATTATTTCTAGACGTGCTAAACAACTTTCTCATATCGAGTAGAACGTCGTGTGCAGCGACACCTAAACTGGCGGAGTTTAACATAAACATACTCTGCAACTAAACGAGCATTCATTCGACATTATTGAACGCAACAGTCCCATCACTTAAACTTTGTAGAGTTTACGTGCTTGGATCTCGTCTACGGAAAAAAACGCAGCCATAAAATGCTTATTAATGAAGAATGAGGAAGAATAAAGTTGGCTTCACATATGATGCACTGTATAGTGGACGTCTTTCAGTAGATTATTGCATTTTGTTAATAAGAGCATAAGGCACATCGAACGACTATCCGACATTATCGAAACCACATCGTACAATTTCCTCACCAATTAATAAATTTTCAAATTTGGCCGTTTTCCCGTAAATAACAAAAAATAGATGAACAGAGACAAGAGATCACTGAAGCAAAAAACAAAAAACAAAAAAAAAACAACAAAACGCTATGCAAGAGATCGAGACTTATCCAAACTTTACGTCGACCTAACAACGCTTTCTTGAAGTACTGGGTCACCGAGTAGACTTCCTTGAAAATAACAGAACATTTGTAGTAATGAGATGATTTAAGCGTCGGGCTATATAAATTCTGCACAATCGCATTAATCGAATCATAAATACCAATATTAGAGCTCCATAACATCATAACCAATCTCTCTATAAGCACATAAGGGTAAAAATCCGTTTTCAAAAATTAGTTCTAAGCACTTTAACATGATAGTCAAAAGTAAGGGCAACAATATTCCATAAGTAGTGAATCCAAAGTCTTTGCTTCGATATCACGATAGACAATGATGCACTAGATAAAAGGCCACAAAGACGTGAGTTTTTTTATGCAATTGAAATTTAACATCGCACCCTCATTGTGAATTCATTGAAGCACGGGTGAAAAAGAGTTCACTGCCAGACCATGACATCTTGAAATTACAAGGACGACCCTAGTTCTTGCGGTTGGATGGGTCGTTCCATTATTCCGAAATTGCTCGCACTCTTTTCAGACCAGAACGCTAATTTTGCTGCTTGTTCATGTATTCTATTTTCAGCCCTGTGCCTCATTTAAAGAAGGCGTGTTTACTACATTTTTCCTACGTCAAACGTTGCAACTAAATAATTGGAGAAGAACGCTGAGCTGTGATAAAATGAAACTGAACTAAAGTGATCATTCCTCGATAAGGATATTTTCAGCTTGTTACCTCAGGTGATCATGATTTGGGCCTTTATGTGCCTATCTGCCATGTGCGCCCAAAGTTGCACACACCGAAACGTTTATTGCACATGATTCCTCGAAATTTCGCTACAGTCGTGCAGCCTCTGGATAAGTTGAAAAAATCGTTTTTGTAGGCAAAAAAGATGTCAACTTTTCGACGTTGTCATCGTCCTCATACGGTCGAGAAGTGCAGCTGAGAATCGCGAAAGTTCCTATGAGTTTTCAGAGAGAAAGTTCCCAAGGAGTGCAAGAAGCTTAATGCAATGCAGTTACTGTATGAACGGAGAAGAGGATTACTTCGAGAAGTGTACGAGTTAGATCTGATCAATTAAGAGATGAAACTTCTCTCTTCTATTGTTCCCACCCTTGAACAGATGAATATCTCTACTCATCCATTATCAAATCATGTCCTCCGTTGTGGCCAAGGCATACTGTTGTACCGATGAACGGACCAATGAAGGAACCAATGAATTTACTGGCATAAAGCGGTGCTTATATACAGTTTGTTTAGACAAATTCTTTAATAGATAATTTGCGTTGTCTTAGGCAAATTCTTTGATGACTAATTTACATTTTGTTCTAAATCAAAACGACTTGAAAGGGAAATTTTGTGCATTTTATCAGCGCCAGCCGAGAGCGGCATCTTCGGTATGCTTAGAAATCGCTCCTTCTCAACACCCTTGCGTTATAATCTTACTGTTCTGCTTCAGGCGTCCACTTCAACAAATAGCTAGGAACATGGGCATTCTGCGAAAGATGTCATTAAACCATCATAGTGAATGACGCCCTCATTGTTCCACAGTCTTACTCTACTCTCAAAAAGTTCTTACTGTTAGCTCGATTAAGAGTTGTACAAAGTTCGACATATAAACTGAGCGAATTGCGGAAAGAAGAAGGAAAATTTTTTCTTCTATTGACTGAAGTAGAAATTTTGGAGTTTCTAAATAAGAAAAGCTACTCTGATGTGTTTGCTTATAAACGACATTTTGAAAGCATGCTGGATAAAAGTCCCTCTCATTATGAATAAAAGTTTATTTCCAAAAAGCACATTCTTTCCACATGGATGAACTCAAGTCATAAGAATTTCTCATGGATGAACTGAATGTAGAGCGTAAGTAGGAGGGTGCTTTTAGATGAAGGCATTTATCGGATAGAAAGGTTGAAGTTAAGTCAGAATGTTGGTACGTTGTCCGGGGATTCATCGATATCGCTGCTGATAAACGGATCTGCTTCATTTATGAGAAAATTCAAGAATTCTACGACACTGTGAATTATCTATCGTTTTCAAGGCACACATTTGATTCAAGTGGCCAGATGTAACGTCTGCTGCTTGAATACTACACTTCTTTTGAGTAATGAAAATAAGAAATGCAGGCAAATAGGCCATGTTCGTATCAAAACAATATTTGAATGCTTGAGCGCTTTGATCCCTCAAAGTACAGCTACTTCTACATGGACAATATAGCGAAATGGCAAGCGATTTTCACCAGTGGATCTGCTCTAAAAGTGAACGATTTGAGCCCGAAAATGATTTGCTTGTAGACCCAGTTGATTATTTCAACGTCCCGATTTGGGAAAGCATACAAAATGCATGTCACTATGAACATCAAAAAGGGGCAAAACGTTCACAAAGCAACAATTCAGGCGAATAAACACTTGAAACTTAAGAGAAGGGGAGTGGGTTCATTATGACATCGGCGAAAAGCAGAATCCATACCCATGCAACGCGAAACTGGAGACTGCGCAGAGCATTGCTTTTGCCATAATATGTTTTAGCATGCAGAAAACAATGCCCGCTTGAACTTAAAGGACTGGCAAATCAAAATATTTCTAACAGTCAAGTATCGGAAGCGCCGAATTGTCGTAAAAGCCCAACACAGTATTATTATGACAATTAGTCAAGTCTAACATGAGTCTACGATATTTAGATGATTCAAGATTGAAGATTTTTATCTCGGCAATATAAATAGGCTGATACGGACTGCAATAAATTTTGCAAAAGCAATACACGTGAGGCGTTTCTCAACATTTTCAAATAAACTAATATCGAGAACCGAATAAAGAGACTGTGCAAGAGAGTTAATGTACGCAATTCGGTCTAAACCCTTATATTCTACAATGAAATTCAAAACGCCGTGCAGCGTAAAATGATCCATTAACGCATCTCGTGAATTCTTTCGAAAACTTCACAAATAGAGGCGATGCGAGTTGGGTCATACCTTTTTAATGAGGCAGCGGGTAGTTTCTTCACCTATGATAAAACGAACGCAGATTTTCAAAAATCGCGAATATGTAAACAAGAGAGGGAAACTCGGAAAACTGTACTAGGCGGATGCGAGATTGCATTTTGCAGTGCATTTTAGAAGGAGTGCTAGGACACCATCTAATATGAGCCTAGCAGATTTCACGCACTGGATTTGGCAACACTCAGCAAACTGATAAAATGTGTCTAATTCACATGGAAATTTGATAAGAGCCATAGCAAATGTTAAAATATTTTCAGCCGTCAAGCATTGCGGGTTTTGCGGAATTCGCATGGATTGAGTGAACTTTTCCTTTGGTGCACAAGCCTCAATAACATGATACACTAAACGGCAGTGCATTCAACGATCCTGGCCAAGCCTTCATGATAGTCACTCTAATTATGCTGTGCTATCACAGCGCTAGTTTCTTCCCCCCTTTTCCCCGTTTTTCTCCTCTTGTAACATCCCCGCATATAGCTTTGACATAATAAACTTAAACTTAAAGTCAGATGCTTGCATGTTTACTAATTGAGAAGTTCTTTGCCATAAAAACATTGCCAACAAACAGTATATCGATGGTCGGAACCGAATCAAGAGTCTTATCGCAACAAGCTGGATCTTCGATGAGGTTATCCAAAGTGAGGTTTTGAGGAAATTTTCCCTTAAGCGAGTTGATGTAACTAGGGCCTTTGCAACTGGAGAACTAAAATTAGGCTCACCACTACCAATATTGCATGAGTCACATCGCATCGCACTAAGATATTCCTTAGAGTCAGATGCATGATTCATCGCTAAGATATTCCTCAGTCTTAGGTGTCTAGCATGGTTAAAAACCTGTTTAGCATCATAAATGTTCCTGAAAATAACTTTTATTGGACGGTCTTGGCTATCATAATGTGGGTCTTTATGGAGTGCTTCTTTAGAGTGATGCTCCTCATTAAAATCTTCATTGACTATGGTATTGATGACTGTGACGAAGTCTCCACCAGTATTGGCACTTTTCGAAAATACGACCCATTACTGCCGCATGTTCTAATGAATCATCAATCAGCGTTATCTGCCGGAAGTGGCGATCGGCTAGCAGCGATTTCCGTCAGCGCTTTTTTATGTAGTTCCAGCATCTGGACGAATAGTCGCTGTTGCATCGCAAGCATCTATTTTGTGTTGCAACCATCTGCTCCAAGTACGACCTCATGGATGAACGAACCAGTAGCTCTAGTACCTCCGTGTCTTCATCTAGGGACAAACCCAGTGCATCCTTTCAGGTACGGGACAACAGAATGAACATCGACATTCTGAAGCTTCGTTTCCAAGATAGGAAAAACCATTTCTCGCAGTCCCGCCTAAGCGTTGAAAACTCTCAGCGGACACAACGTACGAATGACCGCTCCCACTAGCAACAAAATGCAAGTACTCTTCGCTTCGCCTTGAGGAAGAGAAGTCGTAATATTATTGCGAGGCGAAGAGGCAATTCTGTGTTGCGGATACCCCATGACATGAACGATATGGCTGGTGACCGCCTCAAATGATCGAACCACGATTCGTAATGAACTATAATCGGCGATAACTCCCGTAGAGGAATATTTCACAAATTGCGAAAAAAAATTTGAAAAGTTGTTTCTCGTTGGGATACAGGGCAAGAATTGCATTGGAAAACCTTGCTTTCTTGACACATTAAGCAAAATATGTCGAATTTCATCTGAATTAGAAGGAAGCTTCCCAATGTCATAGGGGAATAAAGTACTACACTGATGCTGATTTCTAACCTGGAATGAGGAGAACTAAAACCGATGAAGGTAGTGAATTGACGGTAAATAAAACATTGCTTCTTAAAGCTGCCTGCTATTTCATGATTAGGGTTTAGAGCGCTCATGGACGTTTGTTGTTTTTTCTTTTAGAATATTCTTTAGATGTTTTTGTTTATGTTTGATGAACTGATGAGATCTGCAATTTGCTAATCGTCCAATTTACATGAAAAAAATTTTCAGCTTAGTAGAAAAGAGTGTAGAAGTTTACCAAAGAAGTGGTGTGATACGAGTTTTTTCGTTGTGCTCACTTAACCATTTTTGTAGGTTATCAGCAAATGATAAATGCACAAAATAATGTGTTCATATTTAAAATAATTTAGATGACGCTATACGCTACAAATTTTCCATCAAAGATCCATTTGCTTCTAATTCAACCGGCTTCGTAAATCAGTGGGAAGTTGAAAGCCCATTTGGAAAGCTAAGTAAAAGGTCAATAAACAGCATACTTAGTACCCACCAAAATTCCGTAATTTTATTTCCAATTGTTTTTGAATTAAAAGTGATGAAAGAGGCATACACATATCCATATTTATAGAGAAATGAAGTTTTGCAACAATATCTCTGCTAATGCAAATTTTCAAGTGAAATAAAAAAAAACGAATCGCATTCCCTTCGTCATTCATTTTCCATAATCAATAGGATTTTATTGTGCCGACTGTAGAGTGCAATCGTACAAAATGTTTGCCGAGCACTTTTTGATTAAGCACTCGATGATGTTAGCACACGATACGCCCATCAGCAATGGAATCGACCATAGCAAATAACTGCATGTCCACCATCGTTCACACTTTTCTTCTCATTCGAACTTTCCTTCCCTCTTCACTTATCTGTCTCTGATCTTTGAAAGTGTCATTATCTAGGCGAAGGCACATTGAATTCATTAGCCCATTCAACGAATCAGTTGCAATTGATAGGTGTAAAATAATCGAGAAATGTGAATACCGTTAAAGTGATTGAATTTCAAACATCTTCGAACATTAGTTGTATAGTGCTTATGTCATGCTTTTGCAAGCTATTTCAGTAGAAGTTTCCCACTGTTCAGCCAGAAAGCACTAGATTAGCCGCTAAACCTTCAGCTTGAAGTTTAATTTGGATGATATTGGGGAGTCTAGAATGGGACTAGAGTCGCTTTGGATAGGTCATTATTTCATAGGGCCTTCAAAAGGATGTTACTGATTGGCTACCCTCGACGCGTTACTCCTTTTCATCTGTGTTCGTTTCTCAGTTATTCTTTGCATGCGTTTCTGTTGAACAGGTGCTGTTGTTTCGTGGCGAAATTTGGAGTGTCGTGATTTTCATTCTCCCCGAACCTTTTTTTGGCAGCCAAAGTTTCGCAGATGTCGACAGATGGTTGTTTTGATCTATTTCTTAACGTCGAATGGATTGCGGCCGCGAACTCCACGGTGGGCAGTTGTGGTCACAGCTGCGATTCACCTTGAATTACGATTTTTTCGTTGATTTGTTCTCTGTTCGAGACTTGGACGTTCTAGAGTATGCTCCTCAGCTGAAAGATGAAACGTCGAGAATCCTGACATTTTACATGAGAAATCTATACCGGCTTTTTTAAGGCACAGAGTAGCGATGAGTGCTGTCGATCCCCAGCTAAGAAACATTGGGAAGGAGCGTGGACTCGAAATTTGGCGGATTAAGGTTTGCTTCTACTGATTTCATTTTGAAGAAAGTTTTGAAGGTTTCGTTAATCACTAAATACTACCAAAATATAAAAATTAAATTTTCAAGATTTCGAGTTGACGGAATTTCGAATTTCAGGATTTCGGATTGGAGAAACTTCCAAAGGAACAACACGGTAACTTCTATTCTGGAGACTCCTACATTATTCTCAGTGTATGTCATTTTCTTCCACTATAAGTGACTAGGCATTAATAGAACTTTGCGGATTTCTTTGGATCGAGTTGACGGAATTTCGAATTTCAGGATTTCGGATTGGAGAAACTTCCAAAGGAACAACACGGTAACTTCTATTCTGGAGACTCCTACATTATTCTCAGTGTATGTCATTTTCTTCCACTATAAGTGACTAGGCATTAATAGAACTTTGCGGATTTCTTTGGAAAATGTGATCACTCATACTATGCAGCTATAATACAAACGATAGCATACTATGGCGCTGCGTTTGCACACGCCATTAAATGATCGTGCACAGTGTTAGCACTAGGTGGAGGAAAATTTTTGAAATTGCGGCTGAAACAGGACGAAGTGTAGTAATCTGTTTAGCATTGCCCTGGTGGGCTGAACAACAAATACAGAAAACTCAGTCACATCAAATGATTCGATTTTTGGTGTTTGTGAAAATCCGGCAATACTTTCTATTCCTTAGACTACCGTCGCTCGTAATCAGCATCAACTCAATAACAGTGTGGGCATCGATCCAAGATCCTGTTGCTGGTCTTGGAGCATGGCTGAGAGGTTATGGTAGGTATCCAAATGATAGCTTTTCTGATAGGCCTCCAGGACGGCTCCATCGAACTTCCATGCTATCTTTGCGCATGGGAAGGCAGGGAAGGATAAGATGCAAGATTGGCAAAAAAAGGCTGAATTCTGCGTGCACAGCAGGAACAGCGAAAGGATGCTATTGGTTCAACGCGCATCGTCCCCCCTCCCTTCTCCCTGAGCAGTCATTTAATGCATCAACGACATGGGGTGGATTTCATAAAGCAGCTTGGCACAACTTCAGGTGAAAAGACAGCGGTCCCTACTTAGCTCAGTTACTTCCTTTATAATCTGTTCGGTGCAAAGGCCAAAGTTGCCGCATCACAGTGCAGGAGGCTTCCTCGAGAACCTTTGTCGGGGTGGCTTGTGTCCTCCCATGCAACCGCACCGCACTGTTGACAACTATTTGAAGGGTGACCATACTGAGAAACCACGGTGAAATGAGTTGCAAGATTCCCCATGTGCAAGCCATTTGCGTAAGGTAGGTCTTGATAAATGCGAAATGAATGGAAGGAAAATAAATATTCAGATGAGCAAAAGCTGCATTGCCACAAGAGAGTACTAGCGCTCACACCTCACCAGAGAGTATACCTTTTCAAAAAAGAAAAGAAAAAATTTGAAGATAGCATGTTGGTGAACTGGAGGTATATTTGTAAATCTTTGAAAAGCGGCTGCATGGCTGCATTCAATTGTCTCACAATAACTTTTACGTGAAAAAGTATAAATTTGGCGTTTTAGATTTGTTTTTTCTTACTTTACTATAAGAAACTAAAAAAAGTCGCCGCTTTTCTTTCAAAAGATAGGCAAAATTCGATACGTCTATCTGATGGCCACATATAAAACCAATGACCGATCTCAGATGCTTGAATTCGATTACAAGTCGAGTGATTTAAAAAAGACGGCTCGAAAAGCGTGCAGAAGGAACTGATTCGATATGCGGATTGGGAAGCATATAGGAGGATTACCTGTTTCAGCCCACAAAACGAACCGGTTGCACGAATTTCCAACAAGCAGTAAAAAACACGTCGCATTGCACCATCGTTTTGATGATTCGATAGCTCGCTAAACGTGCACAAAATTTTTCATTTCGCTGGGACCCGAACGGTTTGAAATGAAAGTATTGTCAGTTGAAATGACATGAAAGTTTCTGCTCATACCTGGATGAGAATATAACTATTCCCGATGTTGTCGCTGGAACTTGGCTATTGGTAAAGAAGGTGGTCTGGATTATGCCCATTGAACTTCATCATTGTATGTTCTCCTGTTGAAACTAGAGTAGAGACAAATAGATAGACACATGCACATATAAAGATAAAAAGAGACTCGACGTCATCGTAAAGCGCTTTGCAAACACAAAACCGCGAAAGCACAATTGAACACAGAACTGAAAGAGATGAAGTGTGATTTGATGGACAACAATTTTTAATGGCTTTTGAAGAAAAAGTAATCGGTAAATAAGAGTTACTCCTTAACTGCAAAAACTGTATTGAAAATAGGAATAATAATGCTCGTCTGGGCGTTCCAGTTATCAGCAATTCAATACGCAAGAAAGCTATATACGTTTCTGCTGACGACAAAAAGCTTCTTTCGAAACCTAACTTTTTTAAAATGCTTGCATCTATCCTTTTAATGTGCTTGTCCTGTTACCTCCTGCCCCCTCCCCGTCTCCTTCCGCTATCATGTGCCGGAAATGCAATCGACCAGGAAATAGCCAATGAAAAAAGAGGAAAATATTGAACACAAAACATAATGCATTAAGCATAGAAATTCCCCATAATGTAGAGTAACTCACGCGAAGGGATCACTTCAGCTCGTAAACAACGACAAGAAAACGACATGAAGCAATGAACAGCGCCAGAATTCATAAAACATAATGCACACATTGCGTGAAAACAAATCAAGAAACTAGCCAAGGGAGGTGGAGCGATACGCTCTTTTGCATTCATATTTACTCAGCAATCAGTCTGCTTTAAAATGATATGCAACACAGTGCTTTCACGCATTGAGTAATTCATCTGTTAGGAAAACCCATTAAAGATTATTTTTTTCCGCCCATTGACATCATATGAAAAACTGTTTGACGTAAAATGTATGAAATTCTTTTCCACCCTTCAAATTTCTATAAATTTCTTCGAAATTGATTAGTCGATGTAAAATGAGATATAGAAGCTTCCCCTAGTGTGCCTATTATGCTATTGAATTTCATAATTCTAGGTTTAGAGGTTCCTGAGGTGAAACCATCGAACCGATAAGTAGGCACATATACACATACGCACGAACTTTCCAAGCACGCATACCGTATCGCCACAATGCCCTTCATCAAAGCAATGTTCCTTGAGTACATAAAAGGTACAAATGATGGGAAAACAACTGAAAAATTGTTTAGAAATTTAGGCACCAGGTATCAATGGGCGAAAGGTGAGATCAGTCAGAAAAATCTTTTCAAAAGATGAGTGAAAAAAAACGAGGCTATGTGTGGCCGTAAAATTTCGTGGGAGATTATTCTATGACCTGATTGTTATTTTGCTGAATAGTCTCAGAAGAGACTTTGGCGTGCCCTCTAATGAAATAGTTTATTTGAATGGCCTCAACGAAGGATTCGAAGCCATAGTTGCTGAAAGTCATGATGACTTCGAGCAACGATGATTCGGAGTTATGATGAAGCAGTATGCGGGTGACTTCGAGCAATATGAGAAGGTATAACCAAACAATACGGTTGGTACAAGGTAGTCGGAAAGCGATATGCTGATAAAAGTGAAAAGAGTATTCCAAAGTTTAAAGTTTATTCACCGAATCTTGTTCGAGAAACTTTGAAAAGCGCATTCGTTGTTCTTTCATCGTGCCCCATTCGTCATGTTCTCATTATCATTTACCAACGCATGCAATTAGCTGCGAAAGCTGCTAGATGGCGCTTATCAACTTAAATGAAGTATTTTTTAAACACTATCCGCGTATAACGCCCATTAGGTCTATATTTCTTCAAAAATTTTGCAGTACTATCGTTTTGTTTCAAGGGCATCTTATATTTTACCATTGTATACTTGAACGTTTGAAATAAAATTCAACTGAAAAATAAAATCTTAATATCAGTTGTTGAGCAGTTTATTGATAGCTGAGAAAATGGAATAGAATAAACGTTGAATTCAGATTTGATTTTGTGTGGAACACGTTTATCGCCTATATGAATTGAAGTTTGCATCGAATTTCTGAATGCGAATTTCTTTGCAGACTGTAGATCCGGAACAGTCGATATACAACGTTCACTTTTGGTTGGGGAAGGATACGACAGTCGTAAGTTCGCATTGCAGTTGTCAAAAAAGTGCCTAAGAGATAAATTGTAATAAGTAACTGACAAAAAAAATCTGCCACTTTTCTTAGCAGATGCTCTCTACTGGCTCTTTTCTCAATTATACTGACACGTTGGTCGCAGAAACAGACGGGAAAACAGATCCGCTTAATTAGAATTCACTCGACTCGATTGTTGCAGATATTTGTGGATTATTCGGAATTTTTATGCTCTCCATTGAAAAAGGCTTTCAAACTCTTAGTGATTGCCATTTTGAATATTTCTCAGTAAAATTATGTTATTAGGAGTAGACCTGGGATCAATCAAAACCCCCAATGCACCTCATCAATTTCCTCTCCTTACTGTTGAGTCAGCTGACAGCCTTTCATTAAGGAAACGGATGAAACTCATGTAGATTGACAGTTTCGTACGACTAACGATTGTTTCTTCATAACAAGCGTTTATACTTTAGAAAATTAGACGACAATGCTGTTTATATATATCACTGAAAAAAAGAAGATATTTTTAACAGGATGAACGAGGTACTGCAGCCATAAAAACGGTGGAACTCGATGAGGCGCTCGGCGGCCACCCTGTTCAATACAGAGAAGTTCGTCAGGCTAATTTTCACCGAGTAGAAGATCATCCAAAGCATTTCACACTCAAACATTTAGACAAAAATTTTAATCCGTAAATAGGTTCTTATGTTTATAACGCAACAATTATTGATTAATTTGAAATGCTTGGTCTTGAAAATTGTAATGGAAAACAATAGCATGAATACTGTCAGTGAAAAAAAGCTGGTCATCCGGATTTTCCATGCTAGCAGGTAAATTTGATTATTAGTGACACTATAGGTAAAAATAGGATTGAGATTTTTCCCACATCTTTTGCAGGTTCAAGATCACGAATCGTCAATGTTTCTCTCCTATTTCAAGGATGGCATAAAGTTCGCCTCTTTTTTATTTCATTCTATAAATTCCATTCTCGAAATTCGATTTTTTAAAAGAAAGTTCTTTTGTAACATTCGAGAGGAGTTTGCAAACATAAAGTTTTCTTTCTCTAACCGTTACTTTAGCAGGAATTGCTTTCCGACTATCGTAACTAGTAGAAAATTGAAAGCTTTTAAGAAACTCACTCTCTTGCTATCATACTGAACTGTTAATTGGAGGCTGAAGCAGAGTATACGACAACATTATTAGAACCGCAATGGCGTGAAACAGTGACTCATGCACGTCCGCAGTTTTCAGATTGCACTCCTGTGGAAGTGATTCACAATTCAACCTTCACAAACGCTTTGAGGAAAAGGAGCTGAGCAGTTAAACGTCAGAAGTAAAACAAATTATAGACAGTCATTTCATAAGGAAATTCTTTAAATTAGGGAAACTTTTCTTTAGAATTGTGATTGCATCTTTGACTGTTGGATGGACCGCCAATCGCACCAAATCTAACCTCTTATGCCAAATAGGAAAAAGAACAGCAGAGAATTTATCAGTTCACGTCATAAGCAATTCTGAATTCTTTATTTAAGTTACCTTTTCGAGATTAACACCTGGTTTTGATGTTTTAAGGTACCTTCAAGGTGGGGTGGCATCCGGCTTTCGCCATGTCATCGAAAACAACTTCGACGATTGGACACCACGTCTTTTCCACTGCAAAGGGAAACGCAACGTTCGATGCACACAGGCAAAACCATCAGAAATTCTTGCATTTATTAAACTACATTGTAAGATTTAAGGGTGGGACAACTCTGTATGAGAATGATCTGATGTCGACGCAAATCTCTTATGAAATTTCCTCTTTAAAAGCATTAAGGAAGAACATATCCCTTTCAAACGGACAAAAAAAAACTCATTTCACATAGGTGAAATTCGGTCAAGTTCATTGTGACAAGCGTAATTAAATCGTATGCCTCAGTGTGTTAAGAAACCCGGCAAAAAGAGAACTCTAACCTCAGTTTGTTTCATAGCTTTCGCCACAGTTTTCCATACTGATTTCTTAATTGGTTTAAGAAGGCTTCCTTTTTAAACTGCAGCTTTCAAATCTGTAATATCACTATCACTCAATTTTGAGGTGCTCTTGATCAGGGACGAACAGGGATGAGTGGAAGCGTTGGTCTGAACCGGTTCACATCTACGAATTTTTAAAAGTAATAAAGGGGCAAAGGAAAGCAGAAACCATAGCGATCCGTGAAGCGGCAGTCGGAGCGAGCAGAATAAGTGACTTCATGGGCCTCTCTGCCATACAGATCAATCTGATGAATTGAAACAAAACTGTGTTGATAGTATAGTTTCTGTGAAATAGAATCAGATGGCGCTATGTGTTCTTTGCATTAAAGGACTAAGGGGCAACGCTGAATGGTCTGTTTCGTAAGCGCTTTTAGGTTATATCTCCTTCTCGAAGGATGAAGAAGTCTTCTTGATATTTGATAGAAAGGTGATATGCTTTCTTCAAATTCACAAAATTGAGAAGTGCTGAAAATGACTGCAACTGAAATTATGAATATCACCAAATTAGGGGACCTACCGATTTCGAGATCCCGCTGTCGCAGTCTTTGGTTGTATTGTATATTGATGATCAAAATACTTTTTTTTTTTGAAAACCATGATGGGGAACCACCTAAATTAGAGCCCTATATGCCAAGGAACTGCCAGTCTCTTCATCAACAAAATCTTTTCAAACAGCGAGTGCAAACGATCATGTAAAGTGGTAGAAAGAATAGTGTATTATGGTCCATAAATGTGGAATCACTCACAGAGACAACCGAAAAACATCAGTTTGAAAATTTTTGCGTCATTGTTATCTGTGGATTTCAGGTTGCTTGTGAACGAAGTTCGTTGAATCTGGGCGATGTATTCATTTTGGATTGTGGAAACAACATTTACGTTTGGATGCCTCCGGACAGTGGACGCCTCGAACGTATTAAGGCAATAACTTTTTTGAGACAAAAAAAGAGAACTAATAATATAGCTGTAAATCACAATGTGTGCGAGATTCCTAATATGGAGTCTCCAGTATTTATACAGTATAACGGAGCAACTAAGATCAATCACTGCAAAAATAGAAAATGCGCTACTAGTGATATTTCCAAAGCCGATATTAAGCACAGATAATTTCGATGAAAAGCTCTCGAGTTAATTGCTTGTTGATGTGGCATGAACACCATAACTCTCTCATAGACTATAAAAATTGTTTTCACTTCTACTCGCTCACTTTGATGTGACTTCCTGATAGCATTAGCGATGTTTATTTAAGCATTAATGCAGGGTATGCGTCAAGCACAGAGCATTCGTGATCAGGAGAGAAGCGGCACTGCAAGTCTTCATTGTCTTGGTGAGTGATGAAACGGTTATATGCCACTCTCTTTTTGAATAGGCACATACAAAAACATGGTAGAATGTGAGTAACTGCACCAAAAATACAAAAAGGTTCGCATTCGCAATTCATTTAAGCGAGCCGATGTCACTTTTATTAGGTGGCATGCGAATGATGCGTACTCTTGTAAGATTTCGACACGCTCAAGAGGTAGTTTAATTGGAAGCTTAAGATTTTTGAACGGTAATGCAAATGACAAACGATAGAAAAATGTCACTCAAAGGATGAGACTGGATTAAAATATTACTAACAGGTTGCATCAGATAGAGGCGTTGCGTAACAGATCGCTCCACGCCGGTCAAAATGATGCAACCATATCATGCAAGTTTTCTTCCGCAGTACGTATTGGAATAGTTTAGCTAAAAACTCCCGCAACTGAGCCGTAACAAGTAGACATTGGTGCCGCAATGGTGCCACTGGAAACAGTGGAAACCATTGCGCTAAGCATTTCCACCAGTGGCCTGAAGACATTTCGGAATGCAGTCTTCATAGGCATATGCAGCGGCAGATGTGATTTGGACAAGGTGTCTCCCAACATTTCAAATTCAGTTAGGTAAGAAGTGGTCAAATCTGGCGATTAATGCGAAGGAGTCACTACATTATTTTTGTGCCTCAAAACCTGTTTTCGCAAATGGATGGATGCAGAAGCGATCGTTTATCCTGTCACACTTAACTGCAGCGTTTATCAAGAAAAAAAATGCTCCCTAAAGTAATGGAAAGCCGGTTGATGGATAGATTAAATATGAACAATGCTTCGTCTTGTCCCATCAATATATTATGAACACGCTATCTTTTACTGTACAATCATGCAAAGGTATCATTTTTTCCTTCACGTCTAGCGTGCTAAGCTGCCCAGTACTTTAGAACTGCTATTCGGCTGGGACCACTATCTTCCACTGCGTCGTAGCACAATATATTTCACTCCAAAGCACAATTATATTCTCATGCACTGACATTATTAGGAATAAGCCACGCAACAGGAATCTCAATTTGCACATCAACAAAGAATCGCATTAGTAATTAATGTAAAATTGGCTATTACGTAACGTTAATACGAGGGAATCTATTAATAATTCGCTTTGACTTGTGCTTGAATAGTACAGAAATCATTACTTGAATAGGGCAGAAGTAGGGCAGAAATGAATTTGAAATATGGAATGTATTACAACGAATAGAAAAACAGAAAGGAGCCATAATGATAATGGAAACAAGTTGCAGACGAGGATTGGGACAGCAATGAAGAGTTTTGGGAAAAGATGGGTGGTAGTGAAGATTTGGGAGATTTAAAATCTCCAGAAGAAGGAGGAGATGACGAAGACTTCTGGAGAACCAGTCAGCAAGCCATCACTCTTGTGAGGTAATTTATGTCAACCAATATGCGCTATAACTAGCATGTCATGTAGACATACGGTAGAACTTGTATTAATCTTTTTGCCACACAAATAATATCTCAGTGTTGATAAGCAGTTGAAACGTCCTCTTGAGCTTCGTCTAAGGTTATGCTCCTTTCTATCCAGCGATTGTTCTATCCCATACAACACTCATTGGCGTTTCACATATTCTATACCTATATGTAATTTGTTCCATAATTGTATTACGACTAGGCTAATGAGCATCTCTCTCGATACAATCCATTAGCATCAAGGTAGATAATAAAAAAACCTTGCGTAAACGTTGCTATTTTGCACTTTTTGTGAATCAATGCGCTTCCGTTTCAGTGAAAATAAATAATAAATTTTGCCTAATGATATACCCAATTTGTATTAAACATTCGTTTCTTTGCTATTTAGAAGCAATTTGTATTCGCTTCCACATGAGTGAAATTTTATTTCAACTTTGAAGAGGTAGTTAATGATTACGCTTGAGATAATAATATGTTCAAAACAATGTTTGCGGAGAGCTAATCATCGAGCATCAGCAATAAATAGTAGTAAATGCTCCCCCTGAGATTTTACCAAATGCACTACATTGCACTCTAGGTTTCGATCGGCATACTGAGCAAATCTTGCCATTCTTCAGTGTTTTAAATTGAATCGGAAAGGTTGAACATTTGTGGATGGACATTTCACCAAAATTTTTTAATATGCAATGCACTTAATGACTCCATTTCAAAGGCAACAGGGCAAGCTCATAATCGCAAGAATGCGATAAAATCAACTCACTTCAGAGTCTCGGATGCGAGTGGGGAAATGGAAGCGACATTAGTCTCTGAAGGAAGTTTCGACAGCTCGCAACTCGATTCGACGGTAATAAGATATTGCATTCTGTTAAAAGTAATTTGCACGGAGAGAAAGGCTTTAAACTGCTGATTGAATCACTGCAGTTGTCATGCATGGGTGCTCAGGTGGAAATTTTTATGGCGTTGCGAAACTTCTATGAA
This sequence comes from Baylisascaris schroederi, assembly GCA_006503575.1. NCBI lineage: Eukaryota > Metazoa > Nematoda > Chromadorea > Rhabditida > Ascarididae > Baylisascaris > Baylisascaris schroederi. The sequence goes on from QEWY01000293.1 coordinate 245,129, forward strand.
AGAGGAACGGAGAGGAACTCCATTAACTTGTTGAAACTATTTCAGGAAAAAGGAAGAGGAAACTGCAATGTAATAGAGGTTTTATACGAATTTTTAATAGGAAACAGAAAGAAAAGAAGATCCACCATAACTTTTTAAGTTTCGAATGATCCATCGCAACAGCGAGCTGATTTTCTTTCATGCAGAAAGCAAAAAAAAAGTTTGTAGATCAGCTGAAAGAAATGACCTATTAATTGTCTTCACAAACGAAATTTAATGTTTCATATGAAGATACACTATTCATACTTCTTAGAGATCTCACTTTCTTACGGTATTCGTAGGATGCATTCATTCTGAACACGGGCACCGGTGGCATCTTCGTATGGGTGGGGAAACAGTGCACAATGGATGAACGACGGAAATCTATGGAATGGGCGAAAAAATATCTTCAACACCAGGTTATAACCAGTTGCAATTTCTGTTTATTCTCATGAATATTCTCTGCATTATTCGATGATTATAGAAGTAGAACTAAATCACTCATGCAAACTTTGACAGTATCGCTGGGAAAAATCATTTTATATTGTTTTTGCCTACATTTTCCTTTGAATGAAATTCAATACCAATTGCGTTGAAGGCAACATCTCTCTTTGACCAGGGAGCAACAGCCGATTTCTTCAATCTTTTTCACTCGTTGCATTTTAGTTCGTTTAATGGAAATGTTATAATTCTCAGTTTAAAAAAAATCATAGTGTCCATTTAAAGGAAGTTATATGGAAAGTGACAAAGTTAGAAGCTTTCATGCAAAAGTTTGGCTTCAGTGATGTTTTAAGGGAGGGAGAGATGATATATTGGAGATAATTTTAGGGTCTTCCCGATTGGACACAAGTTATTCGCGTCTTCGAAGGTGAAGAACCGACGACATTCACGCAATGGGCCACAAATTGGGAGAAAGCCCAAGAACGTAAAACTGCAAAAATGCAGACAAAACTGATTCAGTGCAGTGATCAGAAAGGCCGATTTGTAGCAGAAGAAATAGCAAACTTTACACAGGAAGTAAGCAAGATCAATCAGTGTATGATAGTTACTTAACTTTATCTCAGCATAGATAGAGGCAGCCTCTTCCTAGTCATCGTTTTAGGAATCTCACGTTTTCTCTTCATAAATTGGAAAAGCGCCCTTATATGGGCGTCTTTACAAATGTCCTCATATGACTAGAAGAGCACCTACAACAAAAATGAATCACATTTTCAGGCAAGCACAACTGTGAGCCTACTGACTCCAAGAAATTTGAACAAATTATACCGCATTAAGTCAAATGCAACCAAGAAATAAACTTTCCGTCTCCTTTCACGAAAGAGCAACGCATCGATGGTTCTAGGCGTTGACTTGTAGCAAACACACTACACACCAGGCTCTATGTATAAGTGTTGATTTTCAATGCGATAAGTGCACATTCTCACTCCTTCCCACTCAATTTGCAAGAAATTGCATGCACTTTGCTGCATGCACTTTCATTTCACATTATGCCTGTCCCAGAAAAATGAATTCCTCGTTGCGGATTTGGAGGCAAGAGGGAGGTTTAAATCAACTGAAAACAAAGAAATCATTAGTCAGACACACACGTTAAGCGAATGGGCACGCACATGCACATGCATATTTGTAGGCGCTACACTTGCATTACGCGATTCGCATTTGCATATGCATAGGTCTAGATAGAAGTTACAAGTATCATCTTATACTCAGGGTTCTATTAAATTCCAGCTCTTAGCGAACATATTTGTCGATTAAACAAATGCGTTTAAATAATGAAGGCAAAATGCAGGATTTGGATGGAGACGACGTTATGATTCTCGATACTGGAGACATTATATATGTTTGGGTTGGAGCCCAGATCAGTGCCAGCGAGAAGGAGAACGTAAATTTGGCGGCAGAAGTAGGCTTGTTGTCTTTTTGCGAATAATCGTTGCTTTAAAGAGACTCTCAATGTTTTCCCGAATGATACACTTGTTGACTTCTAGGTGGAACAAACATTTCTTGCATTTTAAATTAACTTTTAATAAAGTCAACGCGATAAAAATCTACATGTTCAGCTAGTTAATGAGCGAATCATTCACTAGTGAATGACTATAATATAATACACGTCACTTTTAACTCGAATCATAAACAAGAAACTGATCAATGCATACACATTCAACAGATAAATCCGACCTGATTAATGCACCCGATAAGGGACCGATAAATTCACCAGATAAAGAATCAAATACAAATTCAGTCATCCATACAGTTGCTTTCACAGAATCATGAGTGAATTAATGAAAGTGCGTCCACCAACGATGGTTGATGAGAAATCGAATGTAATCGAATAGCATAGCGAAATCAATGGAATGCACTCTTTTCAGATCTACCTCAAGACAAGCAACATTCCGCGCAATGGTGAGCCTAGAGTAGAAATCATCGACCAAGGATCAGAGCCAGCAGAATTCACACAACATTTCAATTCGTGGAATGATAGGCTCTTCAAATCGGTGCGTTTATGTCGTAGAGCTTTCCCATATTACGGCTAATTTCGTCTTTGAAAAGATCGTCAGTGCCAGTTTCGATCAACGGACTTACATCGAGCTTGAAGTTATTCACATCAAAAACATTTGCAGCAAAATACTATGGAAGCCGATCGAACAGTTGCACACCAAACAAATTACTCTACGGCTATACATATTTAAGGCGAATTTTGTAGTCGTTGTGCAATGCACAACGTCCCATTCGATTCAAACACATGTAAATCTAACAAAGTAATCAATGATCATTTCAATTCATTAGAAAATTGGGCGAATTTTTGGACAAAAATTATTATTAAAGTAGAGTCAGATGTGAAGTTGGAAAGAGGCGAGCAATATCTGATGTAGAGATTTTCAGAAAGTTTCGATCAACGGACTTACATCGAGCTTGAAGTTATTCACATCAAAAACATTTGCAGCAAAATACTATGGAAGCCGATCGAACAGTTGCACACCAAACAAATTACTCTACGGCTATACATATTTAAGGCGAATTTTGTAGTCGTTGTGCAATGCACAACGTCCCATTCGATTCAAACACATGTAAATCTAACAAAGTAATCAATGATCATTTCAATTCATTAGAAAATTGGGCGAATTTTTGGACAAAAATTATTATTAAAGTAGAGTCAGATGTGAAGTTGGAAAGAGGCGAGCAATATCTGATGTAGAGATTTTCAGAAGGCACGTTCCTGGAAGTGAGGAATAATGGGCTGGTACAGTATGTGATGAACACCCAGCCCTACGGACTTCTTTGGACATCACAGCTACTGGACGGTTATGCGCATTTATAAACTACTCGATTTTTTAATCACTGAGGATCGCTACTTAACTTTGTGCTCAATTTGTTTAGTTCTCCGTTTGCATTACAATTCATTCTTCCCCTTTTGTTAAATTTCATCATATTATAATAATCGGTAATAAATTCTCAACACACTTCCGAGTGCATTTCTCTGATCACAAATTACTATCGCAAATCACTTCTCAACTATTCTAACAAAACTGTACTCCCATTTCAATACTCAGAAATCATTCGCAGTAATTTCCAATTAGTAGACAAACATAGCAATAATCCATTGAGGAATGAGCTCATTTGCACAATTAGGTATAAAAACTTGAGTCCTAATAATAAATGACCACCAGAGCTCAATTATAGATAATCACTAAGAGAAACTATTTAATAGATACTTCAAAATAACGTTAACATTAAGTGATGCCCTTATGCAGTCTCAGTCTAAATCAACTCTCAAAAGTGAACATCAGCCATCGAATTAAACTAGGCTCAAATATTGGCCATACAGCGTAACTATGAGCAAGTGTAAAGATTTGCCGGAAGTGCTAGTGTCTTATGCATTTTTATGATAGAACTCAGCAATTTAACCTATATTGGGAATTAGCCAAAATGAATGAAAATGCTCAGCAATGCATCCCTAACATAATCAAGATTATTCATATCTTCTATCAAAAGACTCTTTTGTGATTCGATCGTTCGCAAGATGCGATCCGATAGAATATCAAAACTCAGAAAATTTGAGATAACCGGATTAAATTCTACTGTAGTATTGTAAAATGTGCATAAATTTCTACTCACAATTAAAGGCACGCAAACTCTTTCAAAAGTAGACAGATCAACGTGTAAATTGATTGGAAAGTTAATTATGGAGTGGCTTACACCTCTCAAATTTCGTGACATGATTACGCGTACACAATGCAAATTTGCAATAACAACATGCAAATTTCTGTGGATGAAAATTTAGAGAATTCAGTAAAACCGCATGAAAATCCATCAGCGGAAATCGATGGGTGTGGGTCCTACCGATGTGGATAGCATGTGAAGGTGCAGATACCAAGCATTATATCGTCAGCAAGCTAAATCGGCCCGTGCTCTCATATAAGCGAAATGAGTAGACGGATGTTTGTAGTCCCAGTAACCACTGTTGAATTCTGAGAGCTAAACGAAAGCGCCGTTTTTCAGGCAGAGAGCTAGCCCTAGAATCCGTGTTTTTGCACGGCCACTTCAAAATTATTAAAAAGACCTGAACTGCTGTTGAAGAAGCAAACAAAGCAGAACGGTCAATTAAACCAATCACCTCGGGCTTCTTAAGACAGTATTCTCGTTCTCGACTCGTAAGTACTGAAATGTACGTCGTGATCTGTTTAGCGTCCTGAGATCAGCATTCCCAGCACACACATATGAAGCTCAGTTTGCGGGAAATTTCACAACGAAGTGAACATCTATCTTTATGACGCCTGATAGCTGTATGGTCGAAATATTCCTCATAGCTTGGGCTCCAAATCGTAGAAAGGAGCCGAGAACGACGTTCTCATTATTTTGATTCTCCCAATGTACAGTTGCAAGGGATATTTACCCCCGTGTACAGCGAATATGCCCTGCAAAAAGTCGGCCAACAATAAGAATCCTGCTTAATAATTTAGTCAGCAGGAAAGCTTCGAGGAACACGAAACAGCAAGAAGAAGTCGATCAAGGTCGATACTCGCAAACGATTTTTAAAGTGGATGTGGATATCACTATGCAAATTTTGCTGAAAGCGACTAATAAACTATGCGACGAAATGTGGCAATGAACGGTACAGATACATGAGCAGACAGCTTCTTCGAATTGTGTTCATCATTACAGCACAAAATAGGTGGGGATGCAAGTCAGAGGAATGGGTATAACATGCGTTTGAGGGAATCGACTACCTGACCAGTCAGTTGCACAAATTACGAACAACTACATACATAAATTTGTGCTTTTGCAAAGAAGTTCGTGACAACGCGTTGTACGAGAAAAAACTCGAATATTCCTCACAGAATCAGTCTGAAACTATTTCTAGCTAATTCTTAATCTGCTGCATTATTTGTCAACGAAATATGAGATTATGCGAATGTGAATTAGGAGATTGGGGCCGTTGAAAAAAAGACCCCCAATGCACAACAAATGAACACACCTAAAAGAAGAATGTTGATTTGTTTACGGCCAAAGGGAAAAATTTATTGTTTTGCGCACGATTCTTGAAATGCGCAATGCAACTCTCGTAAGCCTGCAAACGATGGTCCAAGTGGAAAACTATATGAATCTCGTCGAAGATTATAAGCAAGTAAGTGACTGCAATTGCAGAAAAAGGATTGTGGAGGTGAGTCTGATCGGAAAGAAAAGCTGGCAATCTGGAGCTGAGCAATGAGGCATTTAATGCGATATTTGGCGACAGCGTTGAATTCCGAGCTATTTAATTGATGTAACTCAATCGCAGCCAGTGAGCTGGGAAAGCCACCATGAATGACTACAGCAGCGTCATCGAGAAGGCAGGCACTAATATGCCGTTTCCCATAGCAGTCATGGTTCGCTGCTGAAGCAGTTTGCACAGGAAATTAAAGTAGTATACAATTTCTGCAGATTTCGATAAGTCATTTGGTAATCTCGTAAGAAGTGTGCAACTGATTTACAGAAGAGAGGCTGACCTACTTGACTAAAATTCTCAACAGCACATGCTAAAATATTCGCATGTGACTTGCGTAATCTGGTGTAAGAAGCACATCAGAGAACATAACAGCACGCCCTGATTTGGACTCTTCAAATAATGTTACTGACCAATAAAAGTAAATGTAGGGTGTAACAGCTAAGAAAGTCGGCGTTTTTACAACATTTCCGCAATTCCTCTTTCCTAGGCGGCATTTAAAAACGATTAAAACCGAACGCATAGTGAACATCATAAAATGGTGTGAGCACTGCTCGCGGCTGGGACCAGCATGCGTCCCACGTGCGCTAGACGATTCACCGTTCTATTCGTGAAGTGAGTTAATGCAAATCGGTTTGTTTTTTGCTTTTTGTTTTTTTTTTGTGTGAGGGAAGACTTTGCTAAAAGCTTTTGATGGCTCTCGATGCTCAAAGAAGGGCTTTTATCCAAGATGAGTGTTTCAAGGAAGATATATGTATCCGAGCAACAGTGACAAGTTTTTGAACCATTAATGCAGCACTACAACCTGCCAACCATTTTCATTGGCATAGTGGCGTGCCACAAAAACAAAGCACAGCTGGCACTAAGAGTATTGCAGAGGAATAAATGCGCCACTATTGAAAGAATTCATTTCTTTCTCAGCTTCACAACTAGACAACTGTTCCCTACGATAGTAGCTGTCCAAGCCGCTTTGCCGTTTTCATTATTTTCTTGGCGCTTATTTCGTTAAAAGAATCATTTTATCGAGAAATAACTCTTACAGTTGTCTCTATTTTTAAATAAATATTTCCTCTATCAGCAGTTATTGGACCGGAAAGATAACTCATTGCATAGAGGATGGTTTTTATCGCATCCTATTTATCCACATATGTGAAGTCAACTTACGAACCTTCCATCATATATTTGTTTGATCGAAAAATTGAAAAATAAAAGGTGAACGAAATTGCCGTGAAACATTATCAATTTGAAGCGGAAATCAGGTTAAATCGAGGTTCGGTCGGGAATGGCGCATGCAACGGATCCAATGTGGAAGGGTGTTGGGAAGGAGCCTGGATTAGAAATATGGCGAATAACGGTAAGCTAAAGTTATAATTCAACATCTCAATTTATCCCCATAGGATTTCGAGAGTGAAATTTGGAAGATCTAACATGAAATTTGTTGCTGTGTTGTATTGTTAGAATTCAGCAATTAAACCTTAAATATTTGTACTTGGAAGAGATAAGCATATGTTGATGTATTTCTTTGAAATCAATGAATAATCGAGTACGAATTCATTTTTAGAGGAAAGAAAATGAATTAAAATACTTAAATAGCTATAAAACGAGTTATTGATGGTTGATCGTTCGAAATTCTTCTACTTTGTGAATGAATATTTTAAAAGTTTGACTGGAATATTCAGCCGACACCACCTAGTGGTTAACAGTTTTTATATCAGCAAGTGCATTAAGTGAGAACTGGCCGTAATTGATTTTCGTGATCGATATGGAGAGCATTGTAATGTGATAAAGGTCGGGTGAAAAAATCGAGGATTTCTTCGATGGATTTGGAAAAAATTTCGAATGATGGAGGCGAGATAAAGTAGATGAAAAATGGAGCATCATGGAGTGGATTTTCATGGATTGGATTACTACTATATAATGATGGTGCAAAATGCTCTAAAAAATCATCATCGATTGTATGATTTGAAGTGTATTTGGAAGACTCATTATTCGCATTTGTGGAGTTCTCAAGCAGTGATATGTTCCCACTAATCACCCGACTCTCTAACGTTTCAACATCACTTCAGAGACCTAATTGCTACTTGACGAGGATCTAGCTTGGACTTTGGTGACATTTTATATAATGAGCCTGAAAAATATGCCGCACGCTTCCTGCAATCCAACAAGAAAGCGCAACCGTTGAGGGGTCCGGAACTGAAAATTAGCAAAGTTTAATTTTTAAATATATGATTATGCTCATTTTTCACCTTTGTAATCTCTATTCCCAATGTGCGTTCGCCGTAATCTTCTAGAGTCTTCACGATTGCACTTTAGTGGAAAACTACCTTGTGATTTGCTTCTAAGCATATATATTTGTCCCTTGCGATCACAAGGGAGTGTTTTGAGCTAAACTACAATAATCGCAAATGAAGTTAATCATTAACTGACTTCTAATTTATTTCATTCAGAAGCGAGGTCTTGAGAAGCTGCCAGAAGAACAGCATGGAAATTTCTATGTTGGTGATTCATATGTCATTCTCTATGTAAGTTTCTTAAAGTGCAAAATTTTTCACTGTTTTATTCTACTGTCATTACCTCGACTGAGCGAGCACCACCAGTTTCCGTCAAATACGCTCTTCGATAGTCCTGACGAGGAACAGAAGGAAAGCGCATTAGGAATGCCAACAAACTACTCATGGCAACTGCTTCACACTTCCTGTTACCTTTGTTCAAGCGTGAATGGTCAATGAGGAAATGCTTCATAACGTCATTTCATAGGGAAGCCACCAGTATATTGAAAAGTCAGGAGTCATCTGTTCATATTATTTAATTTCGGCTTGAGTTGTTCGCGATTTCTGAAGCTACTGAACATGCGGACGGCCAGCATACATATATACCTAGGCATCGTTATCATTGACGCGCTAGGCAAGTGAAAATCGCAAAAGTAAAAGCGCGATCGAACACTGTTCTTGCTACACTTATAATAACATATCCTATCAACCCCAAAGCATTGTTTTATACTTCGACTGAAGTGGCTAAAGGGACATTTCTTTAAATGGATGCAAATATTCTTGCGAAGGCAATATGCCTTCCATCATACCATTGCAAATGATCAAGCAAAGTTATCAATGGCCCCGTTTTTTCCTTCCGATGATTGAACGCTCATAACCTCTCCGACTTTTCTGCTGATAATATTGCGTTAGTTATAAAAAAGAATTATATTTGCAGACAATGAAACGTGCGGGGTGGAACGTTCATTTCTGGCTTGGCAAAGAAACGACGATTGTAGGTTTAAACCAAATTTGTATAAACATAGCGCAATTTTATGTACACATCTCAAAATTTCTATATTACTGCATACTATTGCTTAAATTCTTTTGAATGAAATAAAAACAATATATTTTCAAATACTATGAGTTTTTGAAGTATCATCAGTTAAAAAACTTTTGTTGAATAACTTATATACAACAGTTTAGTTTCTAGTTGAGATTTTTATTCTACATACATTTCAAGCTTAGTGTTAACGAATGAAAGTATTGTGCCGTCGTTTGTTGTGAAGTGTATCATCGCATCTGTTTCATATAGTTGCCTTCGCAAAATGAAATTTTATATTTTTCAAAAAACTTGAATTTAAGGATAAGCCTGAAAAAGCAATCATTTATCTCTAAAATGCTTCTGAAATAATTGCGTTTTGCGTTGTTCATTTCATCATGAGGTGAAGGAGATTTTTTTTAGAACTCTTCTCGCATATCTCATTGCTCACAGATGTTGTCCCATTGCGATTGTGCAAAGTGGCTTCAACCGCTAAATTATTTAACCTCTTGGGGTGGATGGATGCCTTAAGTGCAATCTCAGTTGCTAGATAATTTTCCCTTAAATGATATCCTTCTTGAAACACCTAATTTGTATGGAATGATCAAGCAAGTTGATTCTAGAGCTATTTCTATTTCACAATGAATTTTAAATTGCACTTATATATTCTGAACCAAGTGTTTCTTCTTTTTTTCTTCGACAGGATGAAAGGGGAGCAGCTGCGATCAAAGCAGTTGAGCTCGACGATGCTCTCGATGGCCTGCCTGTTCAGTACCAAGAGGTAACATAATGATTCGGGTGCCTAATACCTAAAAAACAGGGCTTTGAAATGCTAGCGATAAAAAGTTTGAAAAATGCGCTTAATTTGCAAGTTTTGTCTAATCATGTTGAATCAGAGTGACAACTGTTTTCGTTGTATTGACGAAATGGCCGTTCGTTTCCTTTCTCTCTACTAGTACCAACGAAGGTCTTAGATTAAGTAGAATATGAAAAAGCATTAATACTTGACAGATAGCTGGGAAGGTTGCATCCTAAATTCGTTGGTTTCGGCAATCCCGTAATTGGCTATTTTAATGCAACTGTACTATCTCATTTAAGGAGCAATTCTGGACACAGGACTAATCAATCAGTGATCCCACAAGACCTAGAATGCAGTTCACATGAACAATGAAGAAAAAATTTTCCTTCCATGGAAATTTCGGAGAGTAATTTTAAGGTAACTGAGAAAACTTATCAGCAAGCTTGGTGCAAGGCATGCCGATTGCTAAAGGATCATTAATGATTGTGCGATTCTTACAAAATTAGTGAAAAAGCGGCTGGCAATGCGATTTTTGCAATACTGCGTTATTGCGCATAAACCATTATATAACCGACGCATTTTTACCGACATTATGTTCACCTAATTCCTAATGTGTTTGTCGATGGCACATCTAGATGCACTAACTGCTCGTTCAGGATGTGAATCAAAGTGAAATCAGAGTGATGATCCTGGAATATAGGCTGCATTACGAAATTGTGCCGGGTCTTCCCAACTCCAGCACATCGCTTGTATGATGCCACCAAAAGCAATCGTGACACGCGTGCATACATAAGCAGGCGGCAGAGAGTTACCCATGGAAAATTTAATTTAAAAAAACATTTGCAAGAACTTGATGGAAGTCCAAAACATCTGAAAGCAAAAACTTGGTCAGTTGAAGTTGAGATATTAGTCACGTTGATATCCTCTCATAGAATTCGAGGCCATCATGTGGCACATTAAACAGAGTGAATTTTTGCAAACTTTTAAATCTTGTATTTTCGCGTCATCTGCAAATCCCGTTTAGAGGGAATACTCGCTGTATAAATCAATCAAAGAAAACATATTTGAAAGCTCTCATCAATTTTCCAAACTCATTCAAATTTTTCAGTATCAGGATCACGAGTCATCTCTATTCCTCTCATATTTCAAAGACGGAATCAGGTAATGGTGTTCACCAGCTGGTTAATGAATCCTTTCATGACTACGTGAAGTGCGTTACCATTGTTTATTTACTTGGTAGAGGCTTAGTTTGCTTCAAACGCCTTGTGAGCTGCTCAGGTAGTTTATATATATATATATATATATATATATATATATATATATATATATATATATATATATACATATAATCACATCTTTCAAGCTTTATTGTCATTCATCTTGAGGATGATAGATATTAACAAACTTATCAAAAAACAAATATTTTGGCAGACTCCATTTGATGACAATTGCGACATTCAGTGACAAAGAGGGTATTAGAAAGGTTCAAGAGCAATATTCAGATATGCCAAATACATTCGTTGTCCCATCTTGTAAGCACTTATTTGTGCGACCGATCAGACCCTGCTAAGTTAATTGATTTTGATCAGATATTTGCTCTGTTGATCACTGCTAAGAAAATAATCCCGAATTCTAACCCACATTTTTCAGTTTTTTTCCAATGCCTTCAATTTAAGGTATTTGCAAGGTGGTTCCGGATCTGGTTTCAATCACGTGATTGATAAATACGAAAGTTGGAAACCTCGTCTGTTTCAGTGTAAAGGCAAACGAAACGTTCGTTGCTCGCAGGTGCCTGTACTTTTTTCCCAGAATGAAAACAACCTGAGCGACATTCTCGCAGAAAAAATTTTTCTCTCAGGAATAACCAAAATGCTATCCATTCAAATTAGGGCTATACAGTGGGTCATCTTGCCAAAGTTTTGATTTTCAAAGAGCATTTTTTCTTTATCAATTACTATGCTTTTTGTTAGCTAATTGAATAAAGTAAAACATACTTAGCCTTATACTCACTGGATTAAAGTCATTGACCCTTCAAATTTTCATACGAGTTATGAGTTAATCGATGCGTATAAGAACTGTAAAGCGGCGTTGCTTCAGAGAATCTCTCTGACAGTAAACCTTCATTTTCGGGGAATTTGCTGTTGAATATTTTTGTTCGTCCAGCTAAGCAATGACAACGAATTTCACCAAATATACATTCAATAAGGCTGCAGCAATGCAGAAATACCTTTTTATTTCGCTTATTCACTCCTAATTCTCTCCGCTGAAAAACTAATTCTTTTTTAAGGTTCCATTTTTTATAAGAAAGATATGATCTTTAAATAAAACCTACAAAAGCCGCACACGAATTTTTGGTTGATACACGAAAAAATTATTTTTTACGTATTTGGAGTGGTGCTGTAATTACTCCAAAAATTAGTTAACTGAGGAAGTTTAGCATTGTGTTTGAGGAAGCATAAAAGCATAGGTGGTAAAGTGATCCCAATTCCGCCTCATTCATCATCATTCACTTTGTTCAATGGTATTCAAAACTACCTCATAATTGATACGGCAATTTCATTCAAGAAGTCATTGGTTGCCGTCGAAAAAAGGGTTTTCAAATGAGCAAATTTCTTAAGTTGATCGAGCATATGAGAGATTATTTTTATGTTCTTTAGAGCATTCGTTCAACGATCTGTTCATTTAGTCGAGTTGCGAAGAGCGAAATTTGCTGTAAGTTCACTACACGCACTTTCACTTATTTAGAGCAAGATTGCTTGGCCGCAAAATTTGCTTCACAGCGATTTGCTCCCGCCCACTCAAAATGCTGTTCAAATTCCTTTCGCAAATCAGATGCTTACATAGAACGTTAGAAATGCAGATGGGGGAGGGGGAGGAAGATGGGTGGACTTCAAATGAAGCGGGGGTTTATAACGGTTCTTTCATTTATTATTTATCACGGAAATGCACTGAGAGGGTCAGAGCATTAGGGATGTACAATCGAGTCCAGCTGGCGAAGTGCCTCATCAGAATGATTCAGGTGGCATGCGAGAGAAATTCCCTCAACCTTGGCGATGTGTTTATTCTTGACTGTGGACTTGACTTGTATGTGTGGATGCCACCGGACAGCGGACGTCTTGAACGTATCAAGGTGACGATTTGTAGCGATTCGCTCATAAGTTCACATGAACTTACTTCGCAGCACTCCTTACTCATAAACTGCTTGAAAACTATGATACACACTTTATTTAATCCCCTTTGAAAAAGGTGTGTTTAACTACCGCTGATTCATTCACCTTCAGTTTTGGTTATTCTTTTTCCATATTTCTATCTTAATGGAATCAATACCAACAGGGGGAACACAGAAGGTTTTCTTTGAACCACTAATCTTAATTGGAAAGGCAAAAGCTGAGCAAATTTTGCTTCCATTCCATCCCGTCTTATACATGAATTGCAGGGAATGTCACAAGCAAAAAGTATTCGCGATCAGGAAAGACATGGAAAACCGCAAGTTCATGTGCTTGGTGTGTTCGCTTATTATTCTAATATTTGAATTTAGATAACTGTGCGAAAAGTGTGTTTTCCTTCTAATATGAACCGGGTTTCTGTTAAACGCTTGAAATTACAATATAATAACAGTGCTTTGCTGTATTTCATGATTAGGCATGAGAAGGGGTTTATTTAACAGAAAAAAAAAATTCAGTGTCGATTAGAATTATCTGTGGCTGTGCCTAGAAATTTGACAACAGTGTAGAGAAATCGCGCGATGCATTAGTCTCAGCGCTTGTTTTGATTCGCTGAAAGAAGAGAAATATAAACATGAATGCAGAGTATAGTACAATAATACGTAACCAATGTATAACATGACACAGAAAGGTAAAGCTCCACTTTTGGAACAAAAGCATCGTTTAATAATAGAAAGAGAATCAACTAGAGTTCAATAAAATCTCTGCGTATACAGGATAATGCGTACATCAATAGTACGGGCATAGCTTAACCGTACGACGGAAGCAAAGGATAAAAAGCATGAGATGAAAGTTAGGCATAAAATGTTACGAAAATCATATTAAAAAAAGTGAGCCTGCATTACACAAAGTATCCGGTTGCCTTACACAATCTTCAAAATTAAATGCCTTTCTTTATTTCTTCCGGCTATAGTTTGTCATCAAGGAGAATTTTAAAACTTTCTTCAAGCCCATTATAGAATCGATCAGGCCAAGCATATGAGCATAAATTTTCACATATTTTTAAGATCAAGACTGGGACCGAAATGAAGCTTTCTGGAAGGTTATGGGAGGTAAAGCAAACCTGACGGATTTGAAGTCGGCAGCTGCTGGTGGAGTTGATGAAAACTTCTGGCGAACAAGCAAACAGCAAGTCACACTCTGGAGGTGAATAAAAAGTTCATTCTCATTTTAGCCGTCTGTTTAGATTTTTTTAAGAAAACAGCAATTAAAGAGTCTCTCGTTTAATTCATCCGCTCAATGGATTTGTGTTTAACTAAAGTCCCATAAAATTCGGCCCTCTTTTCTGCCTATCGATTGCTTCAATTGATTTTTAATCCGTGATCAAAGATTTTTGAATAGTTCTAAGCTTAAAGTAGACATTCAGAAATACATTGCACGAATTGCATAAACTTTGTTCAGTTTGAGTCACCAATAGCGAAAAAAGTTTTTTCAAAAATAAACAGGATATGATCCTCGTCATTTTCCATTAAGAAGAAGTAGCCAGGAATGATGCTTCGTTTCGAGAGTGTTGGCTAAATAAACCGCTTAAACTCTGCATATCTGAAACAAAATTCGCTTCTGCACAACAAATAAAGCCGAAAGCGAAAAGAACGAAAGCCAGATGTACTCTTTCTTGTTCAAATTTCTTGCGAGAACTTCGTTAGTTCTGCTTTTCATACCGCAGTTCCACGACGATTTTAAGGGTTTGCGATGAAAGCGGGAAGACAGAGGTCTCCAAAGTCTCTCAAGGTGATTTCAAGTACAATCAACTGGAGTCGAAGGTATGCTACCAGCAGTTTTCAGAAAAAAAAACCAGTTTTGATTTATCATCATTTGGTAATATACAATTGTTTTTAAGCTACAGCATAATGGAATTTGATTCGAGTACTGCGATGATGCACCCCAAATATATTTCCAAGCAATTTAATGTTTGATGAGAAAGGAAGAGTCTGGAAAGTGAAATCTTAAATGATTGCTGATGCTTGTCTACCTTCCGACTCCATCAGTTGTTGAGGCTACAATTCTTGCGTTCGACACAGAGTTGTGCTTCGGACCTTCTCCTCTAGAGTACATTACCACTGAAGCAGCACATCTGGATGATATTGGATTCTTATGTTGCTTTACTCCTGTTTACACAACTGCTTAAAATAATAGCGCTTCTAGACAGCTTAAACACGAAGCACATTTTTCGTAAATTATGTTCATTCTCCCCCCGGCTTCGTATCACAAAAGCAACTAAATCGAATAAGTAAGTGATTCAGATCCAATTGACTTTTACCAATATGGCACTTATGTAATTTACATCGCTCCAACGGCTCATCTATATGCTTTATCTCAGGACGCTTTCATTTTGGACGCGTGGAATGGTGGCGTTTTTGTATGGATTGGGAAAGGCTGCACCAAGCAAGAACGTACAAAAGCGATGAAATGGGCACAAGAATACCTCAAAACACAGGTAATCATTTTGGCTTTCTAAGTTCACTATAGCCAGAAAGTAACGAGTGCAGCAGCGAGTTTGCAATACGATATCCACAAAAATCTTCGTTCTTTAACTAAATTCTACCACGAAGCCATTTTTGCCATTCATATCGAAGATGCAAACAAGCCGTTCCAATCAGCAATATTTTTCGATAAGAAGAGGAGTATGATCCATGTTGAGCTGAAATATTCTACAGATGCCAGCTTACTTCTATTGACTGATAATCAGTAGAAAATTTTCCAAAAATCCTGTCGGTTGGAATTTGTGATTACAACTACTAAAGTGACGTTATTTTCCAAAATTTAGGAAAATCGTGCCGTCTGAATAATGAGTTAATGGAGTTGGGTGGTGTTTAGCAAAAACCCGAATGGACGCAGGTGATTCGCGTTATGGAAGGAGCCGAACCGGCGATTTTCACGCAGTGGTCCAGCAGTTGGCAAGACGGTAATGCAGCGCATGGCTTCCAACCGAAACTCTTTCAGTGCAGTGATGAAAGTGGACATTTGGTGGTCGAAGAAATCGCCAACTTCACACAGGAAGTCAGTTGGCGAGTTGAATATTGGGGAAAGCTCCGATAGCGAACAACAGGCAGACATTAATGCCTGCGGCCGCTTAATTATTGCCGATCTTTGGCCTTTAATATGAACACAGTTGTGAGTCGATTAGTGCTGAAAAAAAAAGTGTAAGAGTTAAATATATCAAATTTATTTGGTTCGTTTATAACTACATACACCTAGCATGTATCGCGCTGTTTTCATCAAACTTCAACGTTGATAACTACTTGTTGAGAATGCACTCGGCATTTGTTTTTAAACAGCGATAACGCCATTTACTCCTCTTTCTTAAAGACTATTGTAAATGCAGAGATTCGCATAGAAGGATATGATTACTCGACATGCATTTGCAGAATCTTATTTGCGACTTCTCAGTTTAAAATAGCGACGCAATCAAACTTAGCATTACTTTCCAATCGCAAAGATATGAAATGCGTTTATCGTTTTTCAGGATTTAGATGGCGATGATGTGATGATTCTTGATGGTCTTAACACGATATTCGTTTGGGTTGGTGCCAATGCTAATGCATCGGAAAAGAAACATGCCAACGCTACTGCAAAGGTTGGCGCTCTTATTTTTTCAGTCTTTCTTCGTGCGAATGCCCTTAAATTTGCGGCCTTTGTTTTCACGTTTAGTGGTGCGAACGATGTAAGCGGCGCACAATCGAGTAGCATCATCGCCAGTATGTTAGCCTATGCACCTGGAGCATGTAACCGGTACCACGCACTCCGGAGTTTGATCATCGATGAGTGGTCAGGAGTTGGAAAGAGTCTCTGGCCACTTGTGTATCATTGCGTCAAGCACAGTGACCGGCCCTTAGTCCATTCATCCAGCTTTATGCTGTACGCGAAAAGAAACGCTCAAATCGCTAAAAAACCCTTTCATCCGAACCCAAAACGTCACTTCCGACCTCAGACAGCGGTATCCATCCCTGCGTCCCGTAACCAGAGTCAGATGCACCACCGGATATGCCAGGAAGGTCAAACGGAAGGCGTTTTAAACAGGAAGTTTGCCTTCCCAAGGCTACAGAAAGGAAAATCTCTCCAAAACTCGGCTCCGAAATCGCCTGTCTGCACCATGAAAGCTGTTTCTTGTGACTCGCGAAACCGGCATGCTTTTATGATTGTATTGTCTGCTTTTGAGACTATCTAACTTTGTCGTTTTCCCCTAAGCACCAACCGAGTGGAACGTACTTTTGATTAGCTGATTCTGATCGGAGGAAAGAGATTTTTTGTTTGATGCCACCTGCAGAGAAATGTAAAATTTGAAAAAATGAGAGACAACCCAGTACATTTGCATACCGCACCTGAATTCTTTCATACAGGAATGACGGCAGTTGAAGAACTGCGGAAACGAAATAATGTTGTTAGAAGATTTGAGGGAAACAAATTCTGGAATTCGCCGCACGAAGTAAGGAAAGGAGTCTATGGACTAATACGGATTTATTTTTTAGGTCAAATGCTCGGAAAAGATGAAGACAAAACGGCCGAGAAGTACAGCATAATGGGGCAAGCAAAGAGAGAGATCTACTTAACAAATGACTAGGCAATATTGCCTCCGTTCGCATGTCATTTGAAAGGCGAAGGAGAGAGAGTTTTAGAATGCAGAAGTAGAAAACAAAATGAATATTTGATGCTGCAAACTAGTTTACTTCACAGCTGCAGATTATTCTAGACCTTCTAATAAATACTGTTGTTGCCGCATAGATCATTCTTACGTAGCATTGCTTTTATCCAACAAAGATCGTTGCTTGTATGCAATACACATTTGTGCTTCAGAAATACTTAGAGACCGATTCAATCCCGCGGACGCACACTGCAACAATTGAAACAGTTTTCCAAGGATCCGAACCAGTCGCTTTCAAGAAGTTTTTCAGTTCTTGGGATGACAAAATGTTTAAGCTGGTTAGATTTTCATACTTTCTGTATATGAATGTTCTCTAAAATGATTGAATATGATTTCTTAGAAAATGAAAAACGACAGTAAATAAAACTTCCTAGATGCTTGAAATATCACGTAAATTTTTAATGTCGTTCACGCAGAAAAATATATTTCAGAATGTACTTATCAGCTTAACTGCTCTGATAAACTTTCCAGGCATATGTGTAAGTCGAATTGGCTTATATTTTGCTAATGAAATGGAAGAAAACCGATTGCCTTATGTGCGGCGCTGAAGTAGCCGCTAAGCGCCTGCTTCACACATTATATATTACGCATATTCATTCCACTAGTTCATCGATTCCTTATCACGTTGGTTTGCTGTCGCACCTAAAGGTTTCTTCCTGAAGCATCTGTGATTGGTCATAGTCATAATGCTACCATACATACTGCCAGTATTTCAGAATGCACGTTCTGTGGAAAATATGAGGAAACTTATGTTCGCTTAAGCTCCACAACAACGGTAGCACTGATCAAGTATCGATTAAAGTGTTTTGTAATTTGCCTTGAGGCAGGGCGAAATCTGCCCTGTATTTTGTTAAATAAAAAATTACCTTGTTTTTTGTTGATCGTAAAGCCGATATCAGCATTGTTCCCACAGATAAGCCAGCCTTTATATCCGAAAAAGATATTCGAAAAAAAAACGAAAGGTATTCGAGAAATTCATGCCCTACAACAGATTCGCAATTAAACAAACGATTTAGCTCAAAATGATTGTGAGTAAGAAATTTGACATCCACTTCGCATGCTTTCACCGGCACATAATGCTGCTATACCTCGACAATTTGAGTCGAAATAAATTGATGAAAAAATTTCGGTTGCTCATCTCGTCGGTGTGTTTCTTATTTGGTAAGTAGACGCTCCTTGGAAATTGGCAGAAAAATGAGCCATGTGAGATGATCACTACCTTTAAACTAGCAAAAAATGCTACGAAATTCATCCTCAACTTTTATGATACGCTAACGAACATCTGTTTCGTCTGAGTTTTCACTTTACAACTTCCAGCGCAAATGTATTTAAAGAATGTTTCCATACAACGAACTAGAGGTTTATTTGCTTTGTAGGGAATAGCTAAAGTACCTCTTCATCTGTCATCACTATGCAAATGTGTTTCTTTAAAAAAATTTTTCTCACCTTCGTCAGTTCATGTATCCATGCTTCTCCCTGAACTCATTTTGACTTATTGTGCTGCATTCCACATGAAATGATACAATTTACAACTTTGTTCAACTCCATGCAAACTTTCCAGTGTTGCTATGCGCATTTACGTCCATTCATATCGCTCTGGACGCATTGCAACGCAAAAGCTTCGTATCTCCAGTATCACTGCTCCTTCCGGGAACGTTGATATGATAGTTTTCTATTAGTTTCAACTGCACGTCACATTCCTTCGCGCTTCAGATTCTATCAGCTGCATTAACTGCTGAAGGATGCGGCTCATAACACGCATATGGCCTTTCCGATTGCAGGGGTGACGCAGGTCCCATCCATGATTTCGTTTTATTTTCGGTTGTCTGATCTCGATGAAAGATATTTGCATATTTCATCGATCCGTTGGTATGCGTCCATCAAATGTTCAGAACCGATTTGGAGGTAGGCGAATAGAGCAAATGGTAGGTGATGCTAGGTGGTAGCTACATAGTTGCTTCTGCACTAGTGATTAAATTCAATAGTTTCCATTACCAGGACTTCAGTTATTCCTGAATTGGAACCATCTTCACAAATACACTCACACACCTATGCATATACACCCCGCAGGCATGCACGAGCATAAATGCATATACGCACGCACTCACACTTGTACTCACCGGGCTAGGTTGCAAGAGGTGAACAACACTGAATCGGTTCATTTTTGTGGCCTGCAGTGATGATATTTCCGTTCACCCATAAGCAACATAAGATGGTAATATTGCATCCACAACATCACAGGTCAATATCCTATACTTTCTTTGGCTTTCCTTTCTTTCTGGCCACATATGCAGGAATTACATCCTCCATCTGCAACATCCACACATTGAATAGCCTTTCACTTGCGCAGCGTAGTGCAAACTAAAGAAAAGCTGCAACCGTAGAAAACCTCCTATTTTATCGAACTTTACTTTGAATTATTTTACCAGTTCGTTTTACAGAGGAACGCTGCTTAAAATAAATATCTTCAAAGCAAGAAATTTGTCATTTTTCGAATAAACAAACTGAAAGGATGGCAAAATTGAGACAGAATGATAAATAGTGTTTGTATAATACAACTAGCAGCTGTGCACGGAAATGCAAATCATTTTTTCCCCTGCAAGGCTTGGCNTTCGGTTCATTTGATCGTAAAAGCTACAACTTCAACAAAATTACGTATTTCACCAATATCACTTTATACATCGAGGCAGATCACAATAGTTTTTCCTAGAAATGCTAATATTTCGAGTACGAAATGGGAAACGCCCGAAACCTATGCCAAAGCCTTGAAAATTGGAACGTATTCAATCTTTATCGCATTGAACACAGAGAATTTGAAGCTGCACGAAAAGGAAAGCCAAATTTTCGCGCATTTGCAGTGAATCATATAGAAGTTTGCCTACTCCTCCTTCTCCCCATTCCTCCCTCCTTCCCTCTTCCTCCACTTACTCCTTCTCCTCTCTCCTTGATCAACTTCACGGTTATTATGGCTAACTGATATTCATTTCACCACGAGGGTGCTTCAAAGTCTTTTCATGGAAGTGGCGGTATCACCGGATTCTGAAGCTCATTGAATTATAATATGGCATTTCTGATACTAGAAAATTTCGGTACTGACTGGATGATTTCGTTGCTACTGCTTTTTTCAACTAGAGTTCGAAACATGGGGACGGACTGCAAATGGTGTTGATGGTCTATGATCAAGTGGAACGGTACCCAAAAGAATGAGTGGAAAGCTTTGCTACGCGCTTCTGCACCGATTTTGACCCCAGCAATGCAGCAGGCTGGCTGTTGAAATGCCTGAAACAACTGGAGTAGCTTGCCTGATCCGCTTTTGCATCAACGACAAATAACGCCTGCATATTGTAATAAACTCGAACACTCGCATACAAATTCTAAAAGAGAGCCGCTTCTTTATTGTTCAGATGGCTTGAAATGAACAACCAGCATCTAGATGGTTGATCGAAATTTCCTCCATTCGTGAACGTTTTAATTCCTTTCAAAAACAGTTACATCAACGCGAATATGAGGGCAGCTATTAGGGGGCACCAAGCCACAAATTTTTGCAACACTGGCTTGAGTGGTTCCACGATTGGATCTACCAAGTAAAAGCAGTGAAAACTACTATTATCGCCAGGTTCTTAAATTTTTTGATCCTCAGAGATTTCGAAGCCAAAAGCCTTCTGCGAACCTGCTTGCTTTCTATTTCGAACTGCTATTTAATGTCACAGCAGCAATCGCAGAGTAGGCAAGCATGCTAAAGGTTTGAAAATTACAGAAACAAAAACAAAATTCATTATAAACGCAAATTTCCTTGCGCTTTCTATGCATTTTCCAGTCGAACTAGATGGTGTTTTATGGATCGAAGGCTACTAGTAGATATTTTACAGCACGAACAACAACTTAACCAGACAAACAGAACCCTTAAACAACTTATCAATAAGTATGGGCAAACTTGCTAGAAAATAAAGCACTCAAAATTTAATTTCGAGTTGACTTACATCTTTCGAAGAAAAAAAAACAGTGGCACGGGAAAATTTCACGAGCATTGCACCTCAGTGTTCAGAAAAAATGGGAAACTTCCAAGTCCGGGTAAACCATTATTTATTCACCCAACATGTCGAAAATAGCTTTCTTATCAGCTGCGATGGGTTTAAGCATCTGACCATTCTAATCTTCATTTATTACATCTATGAAAAAACAGAATCTTGGGCACGAGGCGGACCTTCAAGGTTTCAGTCGACATACAAAATGAATTCATAAGTTATTTTTTAGTTGCATCACAAAATACTGCAACAACCGTTTCTGGATAGCTTTTAAGCTGACAGTTTTGCTACCAGAAATGACTAATTTCAACCGTGAGTGCAAAGAACATTTCCTGAAGCTGCTGCTCATGATAGCTATCCTTGTGATCAAAATTTTAAACTCCGCCTTGCATCTTCACGAGCTCCACCCACCTCATGACAGATGTGCATATCAAACTTCGTGCCAGCGTTTCTCGAGGTCAGCCTTTCCCAAATTCGCGTCTGTTTCGATTTTATATTAAGTGCATTAATATGTTCAATTTGAACAATTGCATTATTCATTTGGGAACGTGGCACTGATGAAAACGATGAGCTCTTTGCAATCAACGCCCATTGAAGATTGCTTATTATTAGTCAAGGCCAATTTAATCGGAGGCTATTGGTCAAAAGCTAACAAGAAAGAGCTTCAAACATTTTCAGAATAGTGCACTGAAACTTCCTTCTTCGAATCAATACATGATTTCCAAACGTTTCAAATGCGACGTCTCGAATCATATGTTTTGATTCGGAAAAGCTTTAATGAAAATGTTTGTCTCCTATAGTGCCACCTTTTTATTTGATATTGTGTAGTGAATACTGCATTTAAAATTGGTTTCTTATTCGTTGAATGTTTCTTAATCACTCTAATTAATCCTTTACCTGTTATTCAAGCTTCTTTTATTTAAATGTAATATTCAGGCCAGTATTTATGAGGTCAAAATTGCCCCCTATATAAACTGATGAAATAACTAAGGAAAAACTGAGATTTTCGAATGAATGAGATTGATGATTAACTCGCAGGTAAAAGGAACAAAAAACTGGAAAAAATTTGTTAGGAGGATTAAAGTTGTTATGATACTGTCGATAAATCGCAAAGTTAAGTGTAAAAAGATTTATAAAAAAATATAAAACAAATCAGATGTTTATTACACATATGTAAAACATTGCTGTCGAAAGCAAATGCAGTCAAGAATGAACGTAGTAAACGCGATATACTTGCAGTTTTTTACTTACGCTGCCTTAATCATAAATTATGAAAGCAATTGCATGTTATTCCAATCATTCGGCGATTTTTGACTCACTGAGATAGTCGTTTTGCTTCTCGTAGGTATGAGTCATATTAAGCTGTAGTTCTTGAGGTCGGGATTGTCAACCAGCTAGACAATTAATAGCAGACTTGAACTACGCTGAAGTCGTTGTCGGAAAGAAAAGATCTCTTTGCAAAGAGAAATTTATGATAACTACGAGAACCGTTGATCTATCCACAGTCATCCATTCTAGTTGCATTAATTTATCTATAGTAGTGTTTTCCTTGATTTTTAGAGTGCATCACTGTTACTGTCCAAAGATAATATCATTTAGAAAGGTATCCTGGAGTCGTATTACACTGAACTTCTACTTACAGTGAGTAATTTAACAAACGTGAAACAACAATGCCAGCTGGTGTAATCGATGCTCAGCTCAAAGATGCTGGTCGGCATCCTGGGATCGAGATATGGAGGATTGTGGTTCGTTGATTTTCTTCGCACCGTGACGTAACAACGATTTTTACGATGTACTTGGCAGCAAACAAATTCGCAATTTCACTTCAAATTGCTGTGCTTTTCGATGCTTAAATTGAACGATCTTTTTGCAGTATCAATCCATATCTAATACTCAAGCTTCGAATTAATTCTGTGGATATTTTCTATGAGATTTACTTTCCATGTACTTCTGAGCTTTCAGAGGTGTGATAATTGTCAACTTCGACTTGTGAGCGATTGGAAGGGGCATTGTAGATCACCATTTTTAGTGCAATGAAATGCATTTGCTCATTGTATACGTATTACATCGTAAAGAAATATTTTGCTCAATCCAGTGATATGCCCAATGTGGTTGTTGGCCTCGGATGCTTCGACTCGAATGAGAGTTGAATGGCGCCGGCGCCGACAGGCTAATTTTTTATACAACTTTCAGACAATTTAAGCGAAGATCGTCTAACATTTTGTGCACCTTTCGAATGGTTGTCTCATAGTGCGCGTTCTCAATGATCGATGCCATCATTCATAAGCTCAAATGTGCTTCAAGCAGCAACTAATAAACTATGTTTTGTTTTCAGCAATTCAGATTGGAAAAACTCCCAGAAGAACAACATGGAAACTTCTATATGGGCGATTCCTACATCATTCTTTATGTTCGTTTTTTGTCCCATTTTTTGCAGCAGTAAACGATTCCTGTTTTATTTTTGTTTTTTTCAACAGCAATGATTGAAAGTCTCGTAAAAAAGTTTTTATTTCCTGCCTTGAGGCAACGTTTCACTTCTTCGTCACTGAGAGTACAACTTCATAGAACACTTCAAAATGCACGTTTTCTCTCTATGTGAAAAACAATGCATTTCGCTGCTGCATAGCAGCTTATCTCGTTCTGAAATTTACGTGCATTTCATCAACATTGTCGTCTATTGCCTATCTATCCACTCGTTGTACACAATTCTTACAACCTCCCATTGAATTTATATCGCCATTTCATTAGCTGATTAAAGATGCCATTTGTTTCAGACGAAATTCCATGGCCATTGGAATGTTCACTTCTGGCTTGGCAACGAGACAACCATTGTATAAATTATTTATTCTTTACAGATTTTGACTTGTCACTGTAAGTTATAAGCTAAGGTGTGGTAAACAATGATAAGTAAACATTGTTCAACTGTTGTGATAAGCTAAGCGATCAGTAAATATTTCCGGTGTTTCCACTACCAATGTTCAAATTGGTCTCCAACTTCAGTTGCGACCTTTTCAAACTGTTGCTTTTTTCCCCGATGAACAACCGTTCGCAGCACCTTGCAGTAATCCCATCCTGCTTATAAAGCACAGCGTACACATGGCCGATGCGAAGATGTTTTTACTTTATAGCCGCCGTCTTTCAGCGACCTGAAATTACAGAATGCTCAGGAATTTAAAATAGTATCCTCAGTGAGGCATTCTAATTTCTATGAGTTCTATGTGCAAGCACAGTGGTCGTGAGATCATGGGTCTTCTGACTGAATTTAAAAACTCTCTAGGCGTGCAAGGGCTCCAGTAGGTCCCTTCTTTAGAACCTGACTAAATTCCCATAAATATCTGAAGAATTTAGAAACTGAAGTCCTACAACGTTCGAGGCAGCCGTGCTTTAGAGAATTAAGTTAGATTAACCAAGTTTTATGATTTTTCGGTATTAACTGAATGTTAGAAGTTCAGCACTCTAGCGATGCACCAACAAAGATTTCCTCTAGTTCAAGCATCGTAAGTTCAAGCATTTTTTAGGATGAACAAGGGACAGCGGCCATCAAAACTGTTGAGCTCGATGATGGCCTTGGAGGACTGCCTGTGCAATTTCGCGAGGTAAAGCAATAAAATGCTGACAACTGGAGTATGTGTGGGAATGTACTTTGTGATGGAAGAGAGCGTAATTTTTATTTCGCAGTGCCAAGTTTTTTTTTTGTTCTGAAAACGGTAGTTCAGATTGTGAATCTGAAATAAAAAATCTAAGATTTCTGATGTCCTTTTCAGAGATTTTTTTCATTCCCATCAACACTTGCAATCGTTACATTCAATCAGATTAAGCTGGAGGGAAGGATTAACAATTTGAATTGATGTGATACAGAATCTTTACTATATTGTTTACTATATTTCTATTTAAGGTGCATGTTGATTTCAGGTTCAAGGACATGAATCGGCACTTTTCCTATCATACTTTAAGGATGGAATCAAGTCAGCTTGTTGTTTTTATTCGACAGCCAATCAGTTTATAGAAACATAAAATTTAAAAAAGCTTGCCACAGCTATCATTTCAACATAACTATCAGTCCATTATTTCACACATTACAACGTCGTTTATTACTTCTTTTTCTGCACCGTGGAGATTTCTGTTAATGAAGTTTTAGTGCTTCCAATGCTCCTCTCAAAATAACGTGATGAGAAATAAATAAGCATCGGTACACCGGTTGGAACTGATAATGGGAACGCCGAACCTCAGAGTCGTTTGAAAGAAGAAAAAGATACCAGTTAAAGCGAAAGAGCAAATTAAAACCACAAAAAATGATGTCACTTTAAGGGCATTTTGAAAGCCGAGACGATGATGCTCAGAATTCTTGCACCACAAGCAAATTTCTAAATTCACACGAATGTCTCCAAACAACGGATTTTCCATTCCACTTGTTGCTTTCATGAAGTGGACGGACCTTTAGGTATGTGAGCTGCTGACCATCTTGAGCTTTAAATTTTTGATACTTGACCAAATTTTTTGTACAGTTGCCGTTGTCTTTGATGCTATCTGCAGTTGAATGCATTGGAATTGCAGATACTTGAAGGGTGGAGCCGCATCTGGGTTCAAGCACGTAAAAGAAAACAACTTCGAAAATTGGCAGCCACGATTGTTCCACTGCAAAGGAAAAAGAAATGTGAGATGCACACAGGTAGACTCTTTTTTGATTTGTCTTTTTTTCAAAATTACAAATAAAATAATTTGACGGTTTATTCGAGACAAAAAGCTTCAGGCGGCTGAACCGTAAGATTCGGCGTCGGTATATCTTTGCTCATATTTATTTCATTAATCGATAAACAAATTCGAAGTGTCGCGGACCGTTCCAACATGCTAAAGAAGAAACAAATTTCCAGACTTCAACATCACTACGAACTAAATGATTCATTTTCTCACTCCCTCTTCCTTCGTCCACCCCCCGCTTCAAGTAGAAGCTATTTTTTCAGTTTATTGCCATATATTCTTTCCCAGAAAAACTTCTGTTTCGTAATTTTTAAAGCTAATATAAAACCATTAATTCATTCACTTCTTTAGCATAATTTAGCATTGCAACATTTAAGAATGCTGGTGAGTGAACTAAATTCACTGAAACAGTTTGAGGCTTGGAAAATTCCGTTGCCAATATCGCTTTTGATGAAATCGTGTACTTGGAAATAATGTAAATATACTCAGGTTGACTGTACTCGCAAATCTCTTAACCTTGGCGACGTGTTTATCCTGGATTGCGGGTTGCAAATCTATGTTTGGATGCCTCCCGAAAGTGGTCGCTTAGAGCGGATCAAGGTTAATTCTTTGCTTACTTTATTAGGCATCGTAAGGCGACAAGTTTTTCTGGATCAGGAGACTTCGTGTACAAATAAACATTAGTTACTACTTGACGTAAGTGGAGGTTTGATGCATCCAAATTTGATGTATGAAGCTTTGTGGAAAAGTTGCCAAATCACATTTGACTTACCCAAAAAATTTCCCTTGATGGATCACCTCCAATCTGGTCGACGAATTCAGAGTAGTGATAGGCGTTGATATTTATTGCTGCCATGTTTTATCTTCTTGCGTAGTGGTCAAGATGCACAAATGCCATACGAAAATAAAAATATTGCGTTTATAAAAAAACAATATTAACATCTGAGGAGGGTAAATTGCCTACAAATTTTGATTCTACAAGTACAAACATCACGTCACCTTCGCGCAATTTTTGCAAATTTTCGTCGAAAAAGAATTATGGTATTGGCGTGTTTGCGCATCTGCGTTTATATGAGTTAATTCGTCTGATTATCACACCACAAATAGCCCATCAGTAAAATTGTGTTGATATAATATAACCCATATCACGCTATATTCTTATCACTAAAACCAAGCCTTATTTCGCTTTATCATCTTCATAAAAGGGTGATGATACTCAAAAGCGGCTCGAAAACTCACGTTTGTGTGGAACTTTATGCAATCGATTCCTAACCTCATGATAGTGACCTTTAGCAGAAGCTTATACTCGACGATGTTCAGTTCAATATACTCGAAAGCACTAATAAGATGGATGCTTTATCATTCAAAGCACGCTTATAACTAATCTTGTTCCTCATTTCATTTGGAAGATGATTCTTAACTATTTCAAAAATCATATCGGAACTGTGAGGAAGATGACTGGCTATGTACATATTCAAAAACGGTCTGTTATGATAGCATAGCGAATCACTTACTCTTCTGTTGACGTTGTGGATCATGTGAATATAGCCGAATAATGAGATTAATTGAGCACTGGAACGATAGCGATCACTAACACTTTTGCTACATGTTTCCATGCTCTTCTATCCTCACCTTTCCTCTAACCCGATAATGTTCACGTGAGTTAATACAATGAGACATTTGCTAGTACAGGGGAGTATTGTAATACTCTGTTGCAGGGAATGCGTCAAGCTAGAAGCATTCGTGATCACGAAAGAGCTGGCAGACCACAAATTCATGTACTTGGTGAATTTTAATTCCATCAATAAAATGGTGCAAAGAAATCGTGACATCGTTTGTTAAGAAAATATTGCTCATCTGTGGAGCGCATATGACAACATCCAACAAAAAATAGTCGATCTGAAGCTATTTTTTCTTTTGGGGGAGGGGAAGGAGGAGGAAGGGGAGGGGGAGGTTGTCCTAATAGTTATGATCTCGCCACATGTGAAGGAAGTATTAATGCATTTCGTCGGTTATAACTGCAAAAAGGGAGGTTCTGAATTTGAAGAATTTAAATGCACATACCGCTGTGAAATTCGAGCAGCTTCGTGGCACTTTAACGCTAACTTTCAAGTTCATTTTTGTGCGACCGATCGACTATGTTCAACGTTTACTTTTGAATTTAATGCGCTGAGCAAGCTCGACGATTTCTGAAAGAAAATTTGTAGTTGGTCAACCCGTAGCATTTGGTGGGTATATTTCAGATTCTACAAATACAATAAGAAGAATATCTTGCTATTTTGGAAGTTTATGGGAAGTTTCAGTCACTTGCTAAAGGTGCCGAATTCAGAATTCGAGGTTGATGACATTCGACTGTTAACCAATAAAGGCCGTCTATTTTGCGTTGATTTTATCGCGATTGCGCTTAACTTTATGAAGCTGCTTCAAAGCAAATTTATCTATTTGTTTGTTTATTTGTTCATTCATCTACGGAACAACTGAATATAACTTTTTGCATACGACAATTCTTAAAATATTTATTAAAGCAGAAACGTAAAGAAATATTTGCGGTTGAGTAATGGGCGCTATATAATTTTGCTGTGTATGAGAGAAAAACATGTTCTTCTTGGGGGCTTTAATGCGGCTGTTTAAAAGGCGACTTCATAACTTCGCAGATTTAATTCATTCTTGTTTCCTTGTAAAGAGAAAGTTTATCGAGAAGAGGAAATATGAGAAAAAATAAAAAGCAGGAGAGAAAATTTCCAGTGGTAAGCTTATCACCAATTTGCATAATTCAATATTTTCGAATTTTTATAAGCCTTCGAAAATCGATTTTGAAAATTAGTCAAGTCAGATCCATAAATAACATCAAGTTTATAAATTTTTGGCTTTTCAAAAGTGGATTGACTTGTTCAGACTCTCAGTTTGTGTAGTGCTGTTAATTTTCCTTTCGAATGAAACGCTTCAAATGCACTAAAAATTGTCACCTTTCAACAAATTAACCGCATCGATTTTTATTTCATTTTGCTCAAGGATCAAATTTAAATAGAGCTTAGTTTACAGGAGATTGATGGCTAGAAGAAATGTGATCACACAAGGCGAGTTACGCAATGCAGCTTCGTTATTAGCATTTGTATTATAGTTTCTTCTATTTGCCCATAGAGGTTTTTTTGAAATTGCAGATCAGGATTGGGATCAAAACGAGGATTTCTGGGAGAAAATGGGTGGAGTTGTGAATACAGCAGATCTTAAATCAGCGGAAGAAGGAGGCATCGATGAAAATTATTGGCGAACGAATCGACAACAAGTCACTCTTTGGAGGTAACGCGATTTCTTTGTCCAAAGAATGTGTAAAATTGCTTGTATGCCCCACTTGCAACACAAAATATATATATATATATATATATATATATATGAGACTATGTGATCAATGGTCGAAGTGAGTCAACAGGATGTTATTCTAATATAAAAACAAAAAGTGTAAATGCAATGCCCAATCAACAAGTGAAACAGGTGATCGCGAGGACGTGCCTCATATCAAAAACAACAATAACACAAACATTACAGCATGCTAACGCCTAGTAATGAGTATCACTCAGCAGCAATGGATTATTATGTCGTGACCTGTAGTAACACATATGCGCGAGGGTATTTGGCAAGTGCAGCTTCGAGTGAATTGAGCCTGATTCGTTGTCTATAATGATAGTAACAATGCTTTTTCACTCAGGCAAACAGGGAATTGTTTTCATTTGGCTCTCAGTTCGTTTCGTCAGTTGTTAAATACATCGCATAACGCGAGAAGATTGACTAAAGAGGTAAAGGAAATGATGGACAGAAGTAGGAGTCTGTGATCAAGGGAAAGAACTGAAACGGAGGAGTTCCCTTTCCTACAAAATTTTCAACAAATCTTCTCTATATCTCCCTCTCTTCCAACGTTATATTTCCTGGAAGTGGAACATAGGTGGAGCGCATTTTATGGAGACACGTGAACACATACGTTATACATATGCGTATGCTCTTTAATTCATTAATTAGGGATAAAAAATAAATTCGCAAATATGCATCGGTTCATGGACGCCCCTCCGCACCTAGAAGATGGCTTTATATCACAAGGCAGCCTGTATCTTCTGTTGTTAGGAAAATCCTATTCATCATTTTTAATGAGAATTCAACGTCATTAAGCTATCCAGGTAGAATTTTTTAGACATATGGTTGGCACCCTCGATTTTTTAAAAATTTTCCGAGAGATTCAAACCGAGCTTGCCTCAAAAATCCGATAACTATGATGCTACTTTGTACATAAAATTTTAAGTTTTCTACTGTCACTTATATAAAAAACAAAAAATCACTGATTTTTTGATTGATCCAGAGGGTTTCAGCATATTTTTCCCTTCAGCAGTGAGCCTTGTGTTCTTTAAGGGTGTCCGATGAGAGTGGCAAAATGCAAGTTACAAAGGTTTCTCAAGGCAACTTCAAAAGCTCACAGTTGGAGTCAAAGGTGAGTGATTTCCTAGAGAGCGTATGTTGTGTTGGATAGCGGATTCTCGACGGACGAAACTGCCCCATTAAAAAGGAGTTCTTGCCCTCATAATTATAGTACTTTTTGAAATGCAAAATCACGAGTATTGGTTTTCGAGTTCCTGAAATCCCATTGGCCTATCCGTGATCCATCTGCGCATCACTGTCTCTAGACTCAGTACACAAATAGCATATTTCCTGATCTATTACTTCACACCTACCCATCCCAAAATTTGGCCCTTCATGGACTTTTCGGGCTCAAATCCTGCTAGGCATAATTTTGCTGAGCTAACCTGGAGTGCAGGAGCCAGAAATGCATGGTTGCGCTGTTTCCCGGGACCAAAGCGTCACTGTGAGCGCTTCTCTCTCGCTATCATTAGATCAACGATTCAAATCTTGGAAGTGATATTTTATCCAGCCACATAGTCCACCTTAAAAGCGCTTGGGCCGTGACCAAACGAGTGCGGGGTTTTAGTTTGCAAAAGAAAAAAAAACAAAAAGAAACAAAAACAAATAAATCACACTTTAGAAAATAATATAATTACCCTGAGAGGTTTGCATGGAATGCTTTGTGTGCAGGTCGTGGAGCTGGCCAGAGATGCAGAACATCAAAGTCCAGGGGCAGCTAAATTTATGAAATGTTGCTTTTTCAGATCTTGATGATGAAATTGATGTTCCTTGCGGAAGTTGAAAATTTCTGCTGTAGTCAGCTGCTTCCGCGTATTTTTGCACTGTTTGCTTCTGGCCGAAATCTTAAATACGCCTTGAATTGCCTTTAAAAACTACTCATTGCATCATGCGATATGCCATATTATTCGCTGATGTCACCGTTGTTTGCATGATGAGAACAGCTGAGCCCATTCCAGCAAACATTTCCTCTCTTTTTGCTGATTTTAAAAGTTTTTTTTTGTTGGTTTTGCAAGCATTTGAAAAAAGTGGAATGATAGATGTTCCTCAGCGTTTGGTCAGCCTGCACTGAAAAGCTCCCTAGGAAAAAAACTTGAGAACTAAGAGCGGATGATTTAAACCAGTGGTGCTAGCTGGTGCTAGCGACGAGTTGCCCAATCAAGAAGGACACATTTACATCATTTTCGATGCTGTTGACTGAAAAACAATGGTTGATACATCTCCTGTAGCAATCTGGTCCCCTAAAAACTGGTGCTGCTAGAAGTATTCAGCACTAATTTGTTTTTACTCTATACCAGAGGCAAGCTATTAGCATTTTCTCCCCTATTTTAGCGTTACAAGTTTCGCTTTGGCAATGCGCCGCATAAGTTGATGCTCAGCCAGTGCGGATGCGCCAAACATGGCCATCAACCACGTGAATCACGGAACAGAGCAAATGACCAGATGAACGACGTAATTGACAAAGAAACTAATGAATAATGAGAGAATAAAGAGGTAGATTGAAATGAGGGGCTAACGAGTGGGAACGCATGTGGGAAGGTGGATAATGGTAAAGGGGATGAAATGGATGTATATGAAATTGATGGTCGAAGGCAAACTAGAGATTATTATTTTATAAGGGCGTTTCTATCAATACAAACTTTTTAACTAACTTCATGTCCTCATGCCAAGCAAATATGCTCAAAGTGGAAGATAACCTGTGTGCTCAAGAGCCCCTGGCTTGTTTTTAATCATGTGAACAATATTTAGCACTTCTCTTACTTTTAAGAATGTGATATAACAACATTGTGTTTGCATTTACACTCGCCTTCATTTCACAAGATCGCCATCCTAGGACTATCGATGAGAAGTTGTGGTTGCAAAGGTGTTGTGACAAAGTTTTAGCTGATATATTCGTGGGCATTGATAATCTGCCAATTCTTCTTCGACAAAGCATTGAAAACCTATCAGCGTTTTTTGCTATGCGACTCCTTTAGTAGCGTTCTTTTCAAAAGCAAAGTATGTTCTTTCAGGACGCATTTATCCTGGATGCTGGTAGAGGTGGAATCTACGTTTGGGTTGGCAAGAGATGTACGATGGACGAACGCAAAAAAGCGATGCAATGGGCACAAGAATATCTCAAGAAAGAGG
The DNA here is from genome assembly GCA_006503575.1 of Baylisascaris schroederi. NCBI lineage: Eukaryota > Metazoa > Nematoda > Chromadorea > Rhabditida > Ascarididae > Baylisascaris > Baylisascaris schroederi. Next base: position 278,058 of record QEWY01000293.1, read on the forward strand.
TTTATCTTAGATCGAAATACTGACTCATTTGCTTTACCGTTAAGATGTGAAGGTGTTCTTGTCCAGTTTTTACTGGTATAAGTTTGTCGAGTATGCCAAGAATGTTTGTTGAAAATATGCTTTTTTGTTTCAACTTCGAACTGGAAAAGTTTCGAGCGGTTGTGCCGTTTGTGGCTGAGAATGTTGCCAATAGTTTGCTTATTTCGCAATACTTTGAAGATATCATATTTGGAACGGCGATATTTCTTTTGTTCTAGTCTTATCCATTTAGTCAACGGAAAGGTTCTTCCCTCCAGTATAAGCTTTCCAGTGATAAAGAAATGAGTCATAATAGCGCTGCGAGTTAAATCGCTCTAATAACAGAAACGCATTGTTAATACACTCAGCAATCGAGTAACCAAACACGGTCATTTGCATATCGGCCTATTTATAGGATCGTTAAATCAAATTATTCATACCCAATTCGAATTAGCGATCATGTCACATTGTTATTTCGTTTGTCGCAATATGTGTTTGCAATTCAAAAACATCGTTTTATTAAGAACAAGCCAAGTTATACACAAGTCGTTCGTATTCTCGAGGGTGCCGAACCAGTGATATTCACGCAATGGGCGAGCAATTGGGAGCGCGGTGCAAAAGTACCGACTTTTAAGCCAAGATTATACCAATGCAGTGACGAAAGTGGGCATTTGGTCGTCGAAGAAATTGCTAAATTCACACAAGAGGTGAGCATTTTTGCGGTTAGAGTTTTTTTCTATATGATGGAGAAAACGTTATTAGCTTTCTATTAGGTACAGTGGACTTTTACTCAAAGAGGTAACCGTGAAACGTTTTTAGCTGTGTGGTTGAGTTGTAGGTGTGACAACGAAGAAATAATTTTTTACATTGAAGACAAATCGAGCAAGCTTTTTTGATTTGAAGCAAAAATTAAGCGAGTTTTTCTTCCATTAATGAATATTTGGGCCGAAGAGGGAGAGGGTTTAGATCGTTTTTCCAAATCGAAAGGTGTTATATTACATGACCAAGTTCATATTATTAGTTGGTTTCTGGTATTGTTTTCAAAGAAATTCGTTAAGAGTAATGGGCCTTTGTGCAATGACCAAATTTTGCAAATTCAATGGCGAATGCCGGTGTTCAAAGAAATAAATCGCAAGAGTAATGACCAGATTTCAATATGAAGTAGTGATCTTCAAGTTGCACATTTGCGCATTAATGTATGAGAATGAAATTGAATAATTTTTAAAGGATCTCGATGGCGATGATGTTATGATTCTGGATGCACTGAATACTATTTATGTTTGGATTGGAACGAACGCGAATCCGAATGAAAAGAAGCACGCTCTACGAACAGCACAGGTGTGCCTATTGTTTCCCATTCATAAAGATTCTTTCTTTAAACAAGTATTCAGAGAATTAAAGGTTGCATCCGTGACAAGAGGGAAAATGTGCATAATTCATGAAATATTCTTGATAAAACTTTGTAGCACACTTTCACTACGTCAGTTCGAACAGACTTTTACTCGATGGGTAGGGCAGGTGTTGAAATTTTGGAAGAGCATTTGCTGCAAGTTGGTGAATTGTGTTTTGACATGCATTCAATTGTCCCTAACTAGTGATCGGATTGAATATGTAGCAGTCTTTTCTCATCGTTGCAGAATGATTGCCATTCTCCTAATTTATTGCCTAAAGCTTCATAAAAAATTCTTGATCATCTTATGGTATTCTTTCACTTTCGGTTGCAAGGAAATACGCTTTTCACCGAAGGAAAGATTCCTTACTGAAGGAATTATTAAGCTTCTCCCTCCTCCCGTCCCCCACCCTCTTCTTTCTTCCGCCATTGGCTGCAAACTGCCGCAGTTTGGCTAAAATAACTGTTTTCTACATTTTATCAGTGCAGTAAACTATTTTTAAAATCCACTCCGACCACGCTGTCATAACAAACTTAGAGATGAAAACTCAAAAGACACATTTTGAACGCTGCAGTGATTGGTTTTTGTAGAAATATTTGGAGACGGATTCGATCCCAAGACATAAGCCGAGTGTCGAAACCATTTATCAAGGAGAAGAGACACCTGGTTTCAAGAAACTCTTCAAAAGCTGGGATGACACACTTTTCGATCCGGTAAGTCTGCTAATAATTTGTTGCATCAACAATGTACCCTGTGCCCGCCATAACCTCTATCCGCACGTGATACGTACGGGTCACATGAAAGAAAGACACGAAACATGATACACTATGTGTGAATGAGCACCGATGAGCAAGAGACAACCATGGAATGCGCTAGATATAACCGTCCGCGTTCATTTTGCATAAGCGGTTGCCAGTTGCCTGCCATTTTTGCAAAAAAATTATATACATGCGCTCTCGATTAGGATCGCTTTGAATAGTAATTGAAGCTGCTATATTCACATACAGTTTTGGAAACTATCTAAGGAAGTAGCTTACAGCTATAAATTTACCACTAAGAAAGAACGCCTCTTCTTTCGACATCTCTACATGGCTGTATGTCAAATAGTTGCCACGTGATATATTTCACGTTGTACTTGCTTAAGACAGATACAGTTAACGTCATCCTCATTCCGCACCTTGGAAGAGTATGTTTAGCCTACAAGTGTTTGTCTTCTCTAAAAGGGCCGGAAGTTGCTGAAAACCATTTGTTCGTATAGATTCCAACTTGCCAAAACATGCATTGTATGGTTTGAAAGCAGTTATAACAAGAAAAATTTAATGGAGTTCGAAGACTCATGAAGATGCAATAAGTTTGCAAGGAGGTGGGAAATTTGCGTTTTCCCTTGCTCAGCGATTTTTTCAAGTAACATTTTTTGGCAACATTCAGGCAATAGCGGCGCGATTATAGATAATCACTCCAAAGAATACAGAACGATGAAAGATATGCTCTCCCATTTTGTTTTGCATTCGTTTCATAAAACTGTTGAATTTTGTGACCGCTATAGATCGTACCTGATGCAGGTAGATGGATTTCTCGATATTATTCAATGGAAGAAACTTTTCAGGAAACGCGATCATTCGAAAATATGAGGAAGCTGTTGTTTTCTAATCTATGATTATAACGGTTTGCGTACGCAGAATTAATACATTTCTTTCATTATTTTATGCACATTTCATATCGTCGATGAAGTGGAAATGTGCTAATAAATCTGATATTTTCTTTTGTGAGCGGCGTACTTGAAAAGATGACTCAGTGTCTAATGGTCGATGCATAACAACAGAGAAAACGTTTAAGAATACCCTTATAGCAGTACTCCGGACTGATCCGCCGGAACAAGCTTTTAAGTTTGCACGTCAAAAACGACCCTCAAAGGTAGTATGAGGAAGTCGACAACTGTAACAGTGAGTGGATTGTTCAAGTCAATGTTTTTTGCTAACTCCATCATGCGCCTCCGATCCAATTCTTCGACGGGAAAATCACGTTCTTAATACATACATAATAACAACACTCATCTACAATAACAGCACTCATTCACATTCAGCGACAAGAATAGTCGATGTTGATGCATAAATGTGTGGCGCTGTTCATGATATGCATCTATTGAGGTCTAATCCCATTCGGCAAACTTAATGAAATCCAACTTGATTTCTAGTTAACAACTTGTCTTTTGAGCCATGTGACTAGCTAACACAGAAATGAAACTTCTTTTCTACCAAAAAACTCCGAGAATTCATTCATTAAGCTAATATTTGGGTATGAAATGTGAAAAAGCAATAAAATTTGAAACCTTATTAGAAAGAGTGCAGTAGCAGAATATGTGTCAAGTAGTAAACTTTGAAGTGATATGAATTGTTTTTTTTATTGGAACAATAAACCTCAAAAGTAGAGGTGCGAAACGAAAAATCGAAAGCTATTTGCGAGCTATTTGCAGATTCGGTGTGTGCAGCAATTTGCAGGCAACATCAAAAATTTGGCGCCCGCGATATGACTCCAATATCGACTTTCAAATTGTGCAAAAAAACTTTTATGTTTTCATCGAAAGCCCGAAAAATGTCATCCAGACATTTCGCATGGTAGATGCCACGCTTGTTTTAGAAAGTTTTGCCATGCATGCGCCTTCTCGTCCTCTTTATCCCTCCTCCCCCCACACCTTGCTTCTTTCCCTATTATACGGTATGCTTTTATGAACCATGAATGATGGTATTCAAGATTTGAGTATGAAAACATGCCCCCAGTTTAAAATGGTACTTGTATTGTTTAGAACTTTCAGCCAAAAGGCTCAGACTCGCCAATTTTATATTGTCTGCGTTATACCATAATCGCTTGAAATATCATCGTAGAGATTACACTACACATTTGTCGCAAATAAACGCGGCAAAAAATGATTGATGGCGGCAACGAGAGGGCTAAGCGAGGATGCGCTCAGGTACAAAAGGAGCCACTTACAGAAAGGGCTCTATCTACTCTAAGGAAGGGAAAGGCAAAGGCAACATAGACATGAGATAGAGAGTTAAGTAAAGTTATTAGGAATGACAACAAGGGAAGGAGACATAGAATCCTCTCATAACAATGTGGGGATTCTATGTTTGCATTCCCATCAAATCTCCAGCGAAATCTTAGTTATTTCGTTGGAATTTTGTCATGTCCTTCGCGGATTCAGGTGACAACATTGTTGCTCCGTTCTTGAGTATTGTATTCAAGTTTCCTAACCGCATAGCTGCTATGACATTAAGCTTATTAAAAAAACTTCGAAAAGATTTCACCTGCATCCGCTTTTGCAGGACTTTTTAGGGAGCTTATGATCCAGATTATCGAACCCCCTTCAAGACATTTAATTTACAATCATTTGCAATCTTACCACAGCTTTCTATTGCAAAAACGTTCGCAAATGCCGCGCCAAGAGTGCACCGAGTACAAAAATTGCACTTTGCGTGCAAAATGACCATACTGGACCGTGTGTTTAACAATTTGCGCTTCAGAGATGTTAGGGTTCGAATCAATTACCGGAAAGTCGCTCGCGCGGAAATTCGTCTACTTTCGTAAATCGCATTGCGTTCTTTGACTTGCATTCCACTTTCGATTTATTGTACTAAATAATGTGTATGCACTTTATTTCATATCTAAGAATTACTTTGTTGAATATAGTTGAACCTTGTGACTTCGATTGCAGCTATATTTGCATACATATTTTCTTTGTTTCACTAACGTTCCATAGATCAGTTATCGAAATTATGCAATCACAATCAAATCTTTGGCAAGAAATATTGGTAGTTAAATTCCTCAAATCTTTTCCTTTGGTAATCATCTGAGCAGATCCTCCACAATCTTATACCAAATGCGAACGAGCTACAAGAAACTTCATAATTCAGAAGCAAATGAAACTTCTTTCGAACATTCTGATTGAGCAAACACTTGGTTGTTTTTGCATTTAACGATAACAGCGATCATTGAAGACCTCATGACCTTTCAAAACAAAAAAAAAATCATCTACGACTTGTACTGACTAATGACAGAATGAAGTATGAACTGATATTTTTAACAGCAGTATTCCTGAAGCTATATTAATGGATTGACTAAAACTGAATTTATCATATTCTTGGAGGAAATGAGCAATAAAAAATCAAACGCCGTTCTGGGTAGTCTCATTGAAGCCTTTTCACATCTTCGTATTAAATAAGAGAAATTACAAGTGTAGAAACTATAAAACTCCTCTGGATCAGATGACGCTTAGATAGAGTGCTGTTACCTTGCTTAATCAGTGATATCGCCCCCACGTTGAGCGAAATATCGCCCTTGGAGTTCCCTTTGTTGAGCATGAAGGTATATGTTCCTGTTGCTGTTGACGAAATACATGAAGCAAAAATAGAATGGTGATCAAAATATTACTCATTGTTCAATATGTACAACCATTTTTCTGCCGACTTCACTAGACACTGTTTCGTACCCTCTCTAGTTCTCTGTGCTCTTTAGCGGCGACCGGGCGTCCATTCTCTCTGTCTGGCTATGTGCTCAGCGGGCTCGGCATAACTCTAGCCCATGATGTTTTGTCTACCACAGTGAGCAAACCAATGATGCAAAATTCCTTGCTGAGGCTGAGTGAATAACAGAGTTCCGTGTGATATTGTAGAGTGATTCGGGAGGCGCTAGTTGATGGGTAATGTAGGGTTTCAGAATAGGCTTTCTTGTGAGTAGTCAATGAAATTCACTTATATATTAAGCGGCAACTAAACGATTAGTTAGTAAATAACGGTGGATCGCTGAATTCATCAGCCAGTGATACCGCAAGCCAAATTTTTGGCTATTGTTACATTTCCTTTATAGATAGATGGATTTCTAGCAGTATCTGCCTTGTTGATGGCATAGCTCAGATTAACCAAATAACGTTTTAATGAGCCCAAATTGTGGATTTTCACTTGTTATTGAAATGAGATGGAAACGAATTTCAGTTTTTATTGTTTTTCCAGTGAAGAGGCATGTCTTTAATGAGAGAAGGGAGAATAATTTAATGTTGCGCAAATTTCTTTCTTTTTATTCTATTATCTCCTCAAATCAGCAGTGAAATGTCATTATATTTATGCGCCTAACGAGGCACTGAAATAAAGTCGTTGATGAGTTGCTTCACTGTGGAAAGATTTCCACACTTTTAAATGAGCGTCTCTAAAGTTACTGCGAACTATTTTGAGGATGAGATGCGTGTCAAGGGCGTCAGTGGGGAGTTGTGTTCTGGGATATATGCCATCTTTCTTTTATGTTGATTTCCGCATATTTTTCACACTTGCTAAGTTAATGTTGCGCCAGAGACCTTGACATAGCACGTGCTGATTTTTGTAATTCATTCTAATTTTTTTGCATAAATAAATGTAAACGAAAGCGAGTAGGCGAAGGGGTGAGCGAGGTCATTCAGATTATAACCACCGGGCTTTCATCAACGCCGGTTTCCCGAATCATGAGTTCAGACTATCGGAAGGCAAAAACGCGATGTACAGCGTACACCACACACAAACGTATGATAACAAAAGTGTGCACTTCAACTCGGCGCTTTTTCGCAGAAACATGGGAGGAAGTCATCAAAANTTATATATATATATATATATATATATATATATATATATATATATATATATATATATGCATACTTATTGTATTCATCTATTTACGTATTTATTTATTTATATATTTGTTTAATGTCATAGTTCGCAGTAAATGTCACAGTTCACAATGTCACAGTATTTATAGAATGCATCACAGCTCTAAACGAACTTAAAAATCGAAATTGGCCTCGTTAATGCAACAAATGCGTTTAGCTTCACTATTTCCTTGCGTCACGAATTTTCATACGCCCTTGCTATGCCAATATTTTTGCTTCGATAATCAACTCCCTTTTCGCACTCCACCTCCCCTTTTTTCTCACAACTTTAGCTTATTCCAGTCGATGACTGTATTACTACCTGCTTGCAGCGTCCTGTGGGCAAGGACACCGTGATTTGATAAATCAGACTTGACTCCAGCGGAGAAAGAGAGTGGCGTTTTTATTCTCATATCAGTTCGCCCTTCTGACGGAAGAAAGATTTTGGATGGCAGACTATAAAACTCATGTCCAGCTAACATTGTGAAGCTAGACCTTCTATCGTGCAAATTGATGCTTTTGAGTTTTGACCTTGGAAAATATGCAAAAAAAAAAAACATTCGATATGCACGAAGCATATTTCTGCATCATTCTGTGTAAAACTTTCAAGCTTTCATGTCATTCGATGCCGTAGGTGAAGTTGGTGGTGGTTCGTAGGGTTAGAGGTGTGCAAAATAGTATTCACTGGTGAGTTCCGTTCGGATATGTTCATCTAATTTATTCTATATAGCCATTTTGCAATTATTTTGTGTGGCAATCCCTTTTAGCAAAGCGAATCTCCTTCGAAAATTATAAGAGGTTTATGCAGATAAATTGGTTGCATGATCTGTGAAAGTAAAGTGCGAAGGCACCTTTTCTGCTCGCTCCCATTGATAGAAAATATAGAAGAGAAGCCACTTTGGTTGTTTACGTGGGCCTGAAACCGCGGAATTCTCAACATTAGCGGCTGTGAACGTCAGCTCGATATTCAAGTGTAATAAATTTTCCTGTGAATATATTATGGACCAATGTATGCTAGATGAGGACCTGAAATTTCTGTCTACAATCTCTCATTGAACGGTAAGTCCCCACATTATCAGGTCCTGTTGAAACTTTAAAAAAATCGAAATTGTGGATGAAGAAAAGCTCCTGAATAAATGGTGATTCCTTGAAGCTGAGAAGACTTCTTAAGCACTTCTAATAGAAAACATTGAAAGAGCTCCTCTTGGGTAAATAATCTTTCAGGTGGGACCTGAGAAAACAAAGGACTAGGCTTTTCATCCAGTAAGGGCCATTTGCTGTTCGACGACATCAAGGTATTTGAGAATTGCCATGTAAGCAGCAAGTTCATCGGTTTGTTCTTTGGGAGCGCAGACATTAACAAATATAATTGGTGCTTTTTTCAGCTTGGTGGGGATGGTGCGACTAGAAGTTGTAAAAATATGGACCCGGAAAATGCGCCTCCATTGGAACGAGATATTGGCTCATTTCGATTGCACGACATGCGTTATCCTCACTGTTACAACTATTCGGATTGTACTGTTCGTTATACTTCAGTATTTTTTGTTCATTCTTCTGTAGCTTTCTGCACAAGTTCATGTTCACTTTCAAATGTTCTGCCTAAGGTATAAGCGACATCTCAGAAAATGCTTTCAAAATTATGAATTTCTAGCAAAATAAGTATGAACGCTCACTTCTTAACTCCGTATTCCATTATATGTTTCAAAAGTGCATATATTTTGTGAAGTTCATGTCGAAAATATATGCAATTTGGTGCTTATAGCGAAATGTGGCTTCAACTTACAAACTGTGCAGTTGAATGAAAGAGATATCCAACAAAGTTATAGTGAATACGCCGCATCTACCAGTTGGAGATTGGATAATTCTCTTTACAATATATCTCACTAAATGAAACACCTCTCTGAGGAAAAGCTAATTTAATAAAGAATCCATCAATTCCTGTTCTATGTTATCCGTCATCCTCATACCCATCAATGTAGGTCATATACCATCTTCAGGAGCGGTAGTGCCTTCGTCGGAGCACTCTTGTACCAAATATATTTCTTTGGAGTGGTCAATGATGCGGCTGCGCGAGTGTTTGATAGTGGTGGGAAAGCATCAAGATCGTCCAGAATTGTAAGCTGGCAAAATTTCTTTAATTGAGAAAATGCTATTCCTCTCTTATCGTTTACAAAAATGCCTACTTCAGGTATCATTTGAGAGGGATTCATATAAGGTGCGAAATTTTCTATTTTGATCAACGTAGGCTCAACCATGCATTTCCGCTATTTATTTTCAAAGTATGAATGCCTATCGAAGCATGCTCATCACCAATTATAATGTTTCCCCAATTTGACTATAGCATATGCTTGCACCTTCATTTCCCTGACATGGTCGTTGCATTTAAGGACGGATACTATTGCAGCTCAATCGAGTCTTGGAAATTTCTAAATTAAAGCTCCAGAACTGGAAGTTTTTTGCAACATAAAATTTCGAGTAATCAACTGTCCAGTTGAATTTTTGCATATGATGGTGTTTCCGGTTGAGGAATACACCTACTAAATTGCGTTTTTGTGAGTACCTAAGAGGTGATGGGAAAACGCTACAGATTGAAAGGCAAGTCGGCGGACAGACAAAAGAAATTAGCAACGCGTTTCGCATCTAAAGGCGAAAGGTCACAAAATAACGCTGCTTCTTAGGACATCCTGTTTTTTGAGTGCATTCAAAATGGCCAACAAAGTTATCTCTCTTAAAAGTACTTATGATGCATTGAAAAAAAAGCTTGCAGCCGTTATGACATTTTCTGAAGTATGGAAATTTTTCCTTTTGGATGTTTCCATAAATTTATGTTTATTGACATGAAAAGTGAATCACACCTTTGTGTTCCTTATCAATGATATTTATGCTACCTTGATGCAGATGACGTCTTCTCTCATAGTTTCGACCAATGGTCTATGCATGATTGCTATTTTACTTCTGCTAGTGGAAACAGCTACAATCGTATCCTCTTTTTTGAAGTGGTATTATTTGGTGGGTTTATCAGAATCATTCAACAACGCGCTATCCTTTATTCTTCTCATCGTTTGTGTCTTCAACGGTTCGTTCATTATGTTAGCGCATTCCACTGCAATTTCTATAACGAACAATGCCTTCCACGTTGTTCTCGAGTGTAATTTGCAATATAGTGAGCACAATGAAAATCGGCACTCGTCTAACATGCAGTTTTGCTGCTGATTTTCGGTCATCATGAAATGTTTAAGTGGCAGTAAAATAAACGAGTGCTCCATGTATCCAGCAAGTTTGCATCATTGGCCTATTATTTAGGTAGACACCTCCTCGACAACCCTGAGTGAAACAACTCCAATTGAAGGAAACTCTTGGAAGCTTCAAATTCATTTCTTTTGAATTCGTCTTATTTGAGAAAAGAAATATCAGTTTCGCTTAAACGGGGTCGTTATAAAATAAAAGAGGGCGGGGGAGGAGAAGATTAAGCACACAGTAGTCATAGCTGAAAGCTTTTACAGCGATAAGCCCACCAATAAGTTTAAGGTGGAAATTTCAGTGAATCTGGGGCTGCATGCAGCCAAAATATCTTCCAATATCATTGGCCATATCGCAGTGCATATTCATGAAGATAAACAACTGACGATGTTTGCAATTGATCAGATTCAAACCGATCTTCGCTGCTGCGGTTTTCATACTGGAGTGAATGACTGGCTAGCTGAAATAACAGCACAATTCTACGATCCAGTATGGTTTTTTAACTTCTTCGCATAGCGCGGAAAGGCGTTTGGTTCCAACATTGTGCAAACATTTCCATCAAATCTTCACGTATTTGTTCGTGAGATAGTTTATTTTTAAGGGCCTTGTAGCTGAGCTTCCAACAGGACTGTTCAGTCATCGATGAACGGTTCACTTCTTTAGCTAAATACTCAAATATGCTCATTATAGCAACTGAGGCGATGTCGTTAAAGAGGCTGTATTTCTGTTATCTTTCCTATGTCCATGTTAACTACTCATCAAAGATCAATTTCCGTCTGCAAAATGACCTATGCGAACAACTGAACAACATTACTGATAGGCTTCCAATTTCCGTATGTGGGGCAATTGTACGATGCTATCGTGATTGGGATGTGAAAGGAGTCTGCATTTGTGAGGCAAGTAATGCAGCAAATAGAATCGTGAGACAAGGTGTCATATCCGCGCAGTCTAAGATGGGAAAGGAAAAATATATCATCCACAAGGAAGCAAGGGATAGCCACGAGTGCAGAATGCAACGCTCTCTGTCATAAATACAAGGTCCAGTTTCTAACGAACTGAATAATTGAACAAAGGAAAGGGGAACCGGTATTCCAAGCCTCACCCCTATGTATGATCGATTCATCACTGAAAATAAATGGATTGCTCAGAAACGATACACGTTCGGCGCTTCACTCATTCTCATGGAAAAATTTCTTTGTAATAGAATTTCCAGCTTTTTCTGCTTTTCTTAACTTGGAGTTCTTTTCCTGCTTTTCTTCACTCGGGGTTTATCACAAAATTCCCTCACCTTGATGTAATGACCATTACCTCTACTTTTGCTTCAAGTTTATATCCTGCCGCTTCAACTGAAAGCTTTATGATTGCTTCGGTCGTCCTAACTTGAATTTTATGTCGTCATAATTCACTCGCTCATAATAATTTTTGGCTGATTCCATCGCTCCAAGTACCAATACGGAACCTCAGTCATGAAATTAAGAGCTCGTAGGTGATGATGATTAGGCAATTTTTCGCCTACCAAGTCTCAAAACCTTAAAAGAAACTAGCCACTACAAGCTCTCCCCAGTCTGTGAAGACATGCATGGACCTTTCAAAGGGAGAGGTAAGCACACTCGCAGATTTTTCAGTTATGAATTTTCGAGTCATCAGCCGCTTGAAGACTTTCGATGCCTTGTTCAACAGGCCTCGCTCCCTCCCATCTCTCCTATAAGAAGCTGCATTCGCCTATAACCATGAGTATAGGAGTATTTGGTCTTTCCCTTTCTAAATTCCATTTATCTGATGGCTAGGAGGAAGCCATTATAAACTGACGCCTAAAAATTCAACCAAAGCATGCCTTTACACACGACATCCATAAATCTGCGTAACCTTATGCGTATGACATTGATCATTGTAAAATCAGATTGCTATGCACTCAATAGCTCACAAGAAAAAGTTTGATAAATTTATGCTAGAGAGTGACTGTATATAACAATATTCATTCAGATGGAACGAAAAAATGTTATCATGATAAATAACGCAACAAAGCGAATGTGGTTTACGGTGTGTTCGGAAGATGATTTATGCATTGCGCCGAGATCGTGTTGCAGAGTGCAAACCGAAAATTGCAATAAAATCGACGTTTCATATCTCACACGTAAAGACTACACTAATGCGAACGATTATAAACAAAGGTTTGCTAAATGCAGCACTAAAGAAGCAGCTCTTCATGCCGATTAATGAATAGGCTGCTTTAAAACTTGTGATTTATGCATATGATGATAAAGCTTCAAAAGCTGAAAATGCAACTCGTTTGCATTCAGTGTTTAACGGGGTGGCACCTTTCGAGATCCCTGTTGCTGGTATTTCCACACTGTTCCGTTTCCTTGACAATGTACTATAGAGCATTTTTGTGAGCCCTCATAGCCCGAAAGTTGAGTGTTCTTTTCTTCTTCGAGGTGTGTGGTTATAAACTTGTTTTACGAAGTACTCGTGAATGGATGCATATTTTAGAAGAACATAACAGTTATTGTGGGCTCAAGAGACAGCTTAAGAGAAGCAAGTCTTTCGCTATTGAAATTATCAGTTTGAAATGTTACTTGGTCAACGCATATTCATCATGATCGTTTTCCTTATGTCCAATACCTTTCCTAAGTGTGAAATGTTTTCAGGAGGATGAAACCAACAACCTTATATGATAAGAGTTGTTTTTCTGTTTTCGAAAAAGCTGTTGAAAGTTATTCGTATTTTACGGCTGCGATTGTATTGATTCATATTTTGACTACAGTTTTCATAGAAGCCATTACTACTGCAGTTATTAGCAGGCTCGATGGCATTGGTCGCATGGATTTGCTTACAGGAAAGGTAAGATACTCATGTTTAGAAGGCGATTCGCGAGGTTAATGACTATCGCTAAGTGTGGAACGAGCTGCAGTTTGTCACATATTACCATAAACTGAAGGGCTTCGATATTAGACCAAGGAAACATAAGGCAACCTGTCGAAAATCATAACTCATCAATAAGCTGCTAAATAACATCATAATTGCCTGAAATATCCCTTTTCCACTACCTAAGCAGTGATTTTAAACACAACTAAGGCAGAACCACTCATTTTCCTTATTCCAATCGGGCATTACGCTGCCACCTCTAAATTAGGGTAGAAAAGGAAGAGGGCAATAAAAAAACTTTGTTCGAGAGAAAATTTGATTTTTATATTCTCGTGATTTTTAAGTTCAATAAGAAAGCAATGAAGTCATATAAAAACAACGTGTAGGTCAGTAGCAAATCCTCTAATGTTCAATTTTTTATTATATTCCGATGTTCTTCCTCCATCATTCGATGACTACCCTTTCTGTGCATATTGCTGCGTAATCAAGCCGATCTCTAGCAAATAAAAAATAATGCAATAATAAGTTACGATAATCAACCCTCTGATCAAAGTTTGATTTCAACAGAAGCATTCATTCCTCTGCTAAGAGGCAATAAAGACTTTTCATTGGTATCACCTTTTGATGGTACCAGTGATACTAACCGATCGAAGTTTCTTTCGGATTGTAACAGGTTGAACGAGGTGGTTCGCAGCCTAAAGTCGGTTCAGAACAACTGCATTTCAAAAATGTCAGGCGGTTGCTCAGTGAAAGCACTTGGAAGTAGTCGAGTTTCAGCTGAAGCTGAAAAACGGAGGAAGTAGAAAATGAATTTCATGGTAGAAGCCAGTTGAAGTTATGGCTTCTGATCGTTTCCAGGAAGTTTTGTTTCGATTGCGTCACCAGTCTCTTTTTCTATTCACATGACTGCAGGTTATACGGATAAGGCGGATTCTTCATTACGAGGACTCAAGCCTAGTCTTGAAGTAGTTCAGCCATCTTCACTAGTACAACCCGAAAGAATTTTTTTTATAAGCATCTAGGGTATATTTGCATGTATAAATATGCAAATGAGTGCGTTTATTTTATCCATATGAAATGGCGAATAATCGAATGAGTACTAATCAAAAAAAAAACATTTTGCTACTTTGGCTAATAATTGAATGAACGACTGTGCCTGTGATGTTTCGAGAAATTGAGTATGCAGCAGAGCGACTGAGCAACAATTATGGATACACATGAGCTGAATGTCGGACAGCCAGATGAGCACCGGGAATTATCATATTAGATGAGCACCGCCTCATCGGACTATTGGAAATATATTTGCTTATATCGCACACAGTGTGACTGCGAAATGCTAGAATTGATTTATCGCATTTATAGAGTACTCTACAATAGTATCAATCACACTTCACCGTACTCCTCCTTTGCACGCATAAATGCTGTTATTGTACTTTCCAAGTTGTTGAATTTGTTGAAAGTATAGTCGTTGAATAATCAGCCAGGCTAAGTGTTTTAGAGGTAGGACTTCATTCTGCTGATGGAAGGACGCTAATACGGACAGTCAACTAGCTTCTTTAGCACTCAGATGGCGTTTATATTAGGAGAATTACTTATGTACTAAATCGGTAGCCGCATTGCATGCTGAGACTTCGGAAGAAGAAATTGAGACGTCCACGGAAGAGTTCTTTTATACACGTAGTAGCTATTGTCTACCGAAAGCTTATACTATTTCATTATTGCTTCACTAAAATTCCTTAGCAGTTCCTCGTTATCGATCACTTCATTAACAGACTCTTATAGGACACCATTTGATTCGTTCCATTAGATCCCAAACGATCTGTCTGAGTATAGCTCAGAATTGAAGGGCATAAAAGAAATTGGCATATGCATGCTAATGTGGACTTTCATCTTGAAGCCCTTGCATGAAGTTCTATTCCAATTTTAATTCTAAGCATCATACAAACTATCTTCAACTTCTCGATGATGTACTCAATATCTTCTGCCCACCCATTCATCGCAGTTTGAGAACCAAGATAAACACAGGAACCTCTTTCTACGATGGGCGATCACTCGGTAAATGCAAAAGTTACGTGCATTTTTCCTTGTTAAATATAGCTTCAATAATGCTCATTCTTGACCAGTGGGATGGGGAATTGATGCGCTTAGATTTTCTCCGAACGAACATGACTGAACCAAATATTGACGAGGAATTTCAGATTAGTCGATGAAGAAGCAATGTGAGTTCCATGCGACGATACAACTCTTCTATCGGCTTTGGCGGACCAAAGAGTAAAACACCCTATAAATTGCAAAAGATGGGCTTCAGTGCCAAAAGTGAACCTTGCATGTCATATTTCTTCTCCACATTACGAACCACACTCGAGCTGTTTATATAAGAGAGTCTATTTGCAAGCAAACATGAAGGCCCATTTTCTCTTTTGTTGTCATTTTCGCTTGTTGTTGTTTCACTCGTTATTCTTTTGCTCATTATGATGATTTGTTTATCGACATATTTCTTTTCCGCTCCATATTTGCATAAAAACGCTCTGCAGCAATCAGCTGTGCCGGTCGCACACTGTGCTGGCGCAGCAAACATCGGCATGATCCACGGTATTATCGCTATATTGCTCTAAAGAATGTTTTTGTTAAGATGTGGGGCGAAAACGAATAGTAAATGTTTGTGTTTGTTTGTGTTGTTTTTAATATATCATATAAGGAAGGCTGTGCTATAGCCACTTCTAATACCGCAGGCTGAATCTAACGAGTGGGTGATTTCGTGTGTTGGGATCGAAAAGCCGCATGATTTGATCCTCTTCGTTGAAAATATTCTTAGGTAAAAGTGCCGACAGCAGAAATGCATTATGCTGAAAGCAGTTTTGCTCTGATTCAGGTATGAAATTAGAAAAAAAAATTGTCGATGCAACTATCCAACATACTTGGAAGTGTGCAAAGACAACCTGATGTGGTGCCAAAAAATGCCTCAGATGTGAATTTAAATATCTCATCGTGTATCAGTAAGTGTTCCATTTGCTGCTGCAATCTTTCAAAATGTCTCAATTGCACTTTGTTCTTCATTCAAATAAAGGTGTTGTTTCATCTGTCGATTGCAATGCAGTATAAGCAACCAAATGATATACTCGCACAAGCATTAATGCTTGCAAGGATAAACTAGGAAGCAAATCAAGGAAACTGGCAATATCCACGCACTATCTGCTTCGTCTTTAGCACTGGTACGTTGTACAAGTGCCCAAAAAGCAATAAAAAGGCCTAGTCATGTACCTTCCTAAAAAAACTGATCGCCACTCTAACTCTAAAGTTCCACCTAGTCGCTGCTCGGTTAGAAAATATTTCTGCCAGCTTCATGCCATCTTCAGATCCTCACAACCTAGAAAGTGGAGAGCTAGAAGGGAAAAGCAAACAAGTCGGAACCTATTCGCGGTTGGGACTGCTCGGGCTGGCGTAGACAACACATTTGTTCCATATGTGAGTTCAGATTTCGTCTCCCTAATTTTCTCGAGTTGTTACTAGGTCACTATACAATTCGAATGTGTTTTTGCAAAATAATCTGGCCACTTGCCATGAATACTGGTGAGACGGCGCGTTTAACTGCTCAATCGGAATAAAGACGAGGGAGAGGTGAGCCTTTCTCGAATGTGAATGACCTGCGAATGAAGATGCAGCGATTGAAGTTATTTAATTTGCACAAGAATTAGATTATTTGTTCGTTACTGCTCAAAACATAAGTGAAAAACTGGATAAAACATTGAGGTAATAAAATTAGCAAAGGAGCTGACATCAAGTACCGAACTAACAAAGAAACGTGTCACTGTGACGTGTTTTCTTATAACTTGACATGCGGCACATGCCGCGCGCAGTGAAGGGCGAAGAAGTTTTTCACAACTATGTGCTCTTTGATCTGACACTTGCTTCGAGTATAGGAGATCTTCTATCAGAATGCGATGCTAATATTATCAAGTTCAGCATGACTTTCAAATATTCAAGGACGGTATTTTTGTTTCCAATATGGAGAATTCGATCAACTGAGGAGTTTTAGCTACCAATTCTCCCATTTTTACCTAACTTTCCTCATTTCTATTTGCATCATGCTTCTTCGCAACGTAACTACGAATAAAAGTTTTGAAGTCGTATTTGCGAAAAAAAGGTGAGCGGTGAAATAGCGTCGCCGACGACTTTTTAAGCGTGAATTGTTTTATAAAAAAGCATGAATCGCTTCGTTGTCCTCTTCAAAGCACTGGTTCATCTCTTTCGACCTCATTCCTCATTTATTCACCACAACTGCCAATAAACTTTCATTTAGCATTACCACGATGAAAAATATAATGTGTTTCATGTTAACTTCCGCCTATCAGGTTGGGAGTGAGATCCTTTCTACAGCGGATAATGTTTGTCAACTCGGTATTATAATCGCTCTTAACTTCAGTAGAGATTGCGATGTTCAAATGTTGCTGAAAAGTCGTTGAAAATTGCAAAACGTATTCTCCGATTTCTGCATCACAGATGTCGTACCTTCATTACCTAATGTCGGCTCATTTTGAAATACTATGGTTTTGTGTGGTCTGCTCATTTGGTTTCCAATATGAAGTTGTTAGAGAATGCCCAGAAACGGTTCACGCACGTTACTTTTTTGTAAAATTTATCGTGATCCATACCAGCATAATTACACTATCAAACCAAAAGATTTTAACAGCAATCATCGGAATATCGCGCAAGCTCAAATCAGACATCATTCTTTATCGTAATATTGTGTTCGACTTCTCCGATACCCGGCTGTCAGAATTATTTGAGTTTGCCTTTCCCCATAGTCGATGTGCGCATCAGTCTCGCCTCGCTAAAAAATTTTGTCGCGCGAACGATGTTCTGCATGGTTTCCGGTTTCGCGCTCTATGAGTCTGGAATCTGTTTCCCCTCATTGTCATCAACCCACCCACTCCTTCAACTTTTAAGTTGCGGTTGAGTCGTTTCGATGTACACAGCATTGCTGCTGTAACATATTAAACGTCCAATCGCCTAAATTGCGAACGTTCCGAACGTTGTGCTCTTTCTTTTTCTTGAAAGTCATATACTTTTGTACATTTACCCACTTCGGGGCGCTGAAGTGAATGGATAAATGCATACGCAAATGATTAAGTAGATAAAAAAAATAAATAAATATACATCCCTACTAATATCTGCTGCAACTTCAACAAGTCACCTTAAACGTTACTTACATTTTAAAGAACACCATTGTGAGCATCAAAATCATTGCAGCCAATGAATGCAGTACTCACATATGCGAACATGCTAAGAAATTTTTTATGGAATCCGAAGACCGGTATTCGAAAAGTCATAGTTTGCTAAAAGAAAATTATACCGTGAAGAATAGTCTATATTCTGAACTATAACACTCAACTCCTTAAGTTAGTTGTCATGCACATCTGCGGTGATATTGCCGTTGGAATGTGAGCTTCAAATTTATGATGTTTTTGGTGCTTCTTGACATTCCACTCTCGGATTTGGGTCCAAGTCGGTCATTTGCCTCGCTTTGTTCTACCGCTACTGCACATTGCAGGATGTAATGCGCGTAAAGGTGGCGATCACTTGACGGCTGACCTTTTGGCTGGAGATTGCTATCATGCCGAGAATTTTCACCTCATCATTGAGCTACCATCACTTACATATTCCGTCATATCGCCCTTGGTACATGTCAACCTAACTACCCACCCGGTCTATGGATAAAAGAGTTTCGTAGGCGATGTCATGAACAGATGCGAAATTAATGATTATCGGATGAGTGAATATGATTTAAATGTCAATTGCAACGTAAGTGCAACATAAGTGTCAGTGCGATATATGTCCGATTACACAACATTCACTGCATCTTCTCTCCAATTTTTGCTCATTTTCACGCATATTTCATCTCACTTTTCGATTTTCAATCCTTTTGAGGACAATTTAAGTGCGATGCAAAGTCAAAATCTCAATGCATTCTCACATAATTCAGCACGAATGGAATTCACCGACAGCTCTAAATGAAGCAATCCCTTTGAAAAAGATTGTTTTTTCCGGCTTCAGAATAATCGGAATGATGGGTGATAATGAAATGAGATGTGCACATTTGATTAATATGTTCTCGCACGAATTTTGGGCAGAAACTTGTTTGGTAGTAACGAAGCTAAGGAAATTGTTGTTTGGAGATGACGATGATTGAGCGCTGAAAAAAATGTACTCATTTATTAGAATGTGTTGTTTTGTATCATTCGGCAACAGTCGCCACAAATGCAATCTGCCATGCGCTTGACCTTTCTGCTAACCTTTACAATGGCAAATTCCTCATCTACCTGAGACCACCACTGCCACACGATTTTTTCAAGTTCCGGTATATATACGGCGGTGATGATAGGAATGCATACATTTTTTTTCTTTTTTTTTTTTGTTTAAGAACTGTTCCACTTCGACGTTTGTGAATTTCAGCTCCAAAGTTATTGCTTAACAGTAATGCTGTGCATCATTCTTTAAGTTAGTCAACTACCGTATTATCGTGATATTCTTCATGTTGAGAAACTATTGCTAGATGATAGGTTTCTACTGATGTACAAAGCTGAATACATTTCTAAAATGCATCAGCTACTTCAGCGCTTCAAGACACGCTTGAAAAAAGTGGTCTTGGCAAGTTGGCAAGAATACCAACATGTTATGTGCTTTACCAACATACCAACAGAATACCAACAATCTGAATCATTAAACCAACTGCTAACGTAATTTACTATTGCGAAGTAATTAACACAGTTCTTAGCAGGACCAGTTGCTCGCGACAATCTTCTGTAGCGGATTCGTTTGTCCTTCATTCATTGGATATGCCATCCATTCAGTTGGAAAACTTAACGGATTCTTACTCCTTTCGAAAATAGTGAGTGAGCCTGATGGTGCTTTCGTATTAAGTAGACTTCGTTCACCAAAATTTGTTTCATTGTTTGAAGGCTCCGAACATAAAATGCTGATTTTTGACGAATTAAGTTCCAGCACATTCCTTCAGCAGTTTTCTTCAGAGTGGAAAAACAAACTAAGGATTATTCGAGCGGGTCTCAGAGATGATATTTGAGAGGTGTAGATGCAACATGTTTTATACATAATACTAGGAATTTTAAGTTCGAATGTTGCAAAACTCGTAAATAAAAATTTATCCATAGAGGATTCAACCGATAGCCTGAGGGTTGAAAGCGCCTAATGGCTGAAGCACTGAACCTACTGTCACCGATTTGTTCATGTTGACGCTCGCTAATAAGTCTTGATACTTTGGTGCACTCACGATGAGTGTTCCCTTTACGTACCGTTCCCTCTATGTAAACGAGATTATGCCCTGTGTTTGCGATGCACCAGGCTTTCGTGTGGAGTCGTTTCTGATATAAGATGGTGGTGAGAATCTCTCCTCTTGACCACAAAGGGTTGACATAGGGCAATGTCGTTCATATTGAGCCAAAGCCATGCCGCTGAGCCAAAAAAAGAGCTAAAAAAAGCCATGCTATTCGACATATTGACCCCGAAGTTCAAGGCATTTAGCACATTCTTTTTGTTAGTATAATTCATTTAACCCATGTAAAAAGCTTTTGATTTTTGCTCATTGAAGTATTATCATGCCGCTTCTCACGTTCGGTTCTGCAAAACACCTTGGTGTGCCACGCCTTTCACAAAAAACCCATTTTGCCACTCAAACGCACTGACGAAAGACTGAAGAACACTGCACTCTGTCGCAGGGTATCGCTTGAAGGTTTCCCATAGACTGTGGCTGTGCCGCACTGGAGAAATTAGATATAGGTGAAATTAGGTACTCTTGAAGATATTTTAAGTTTGTCCTACGTTATCCGGTTTCTTTCCTTTGCGTGAAGAAACATTATGTGCTTCGTAGTATTACCTACTTACATATTACCTACTTACTTTAGTGATTAGGTTACTAGATTGTTCACAAATACGTGAGTAAATTGTATTCGTTACTGTACTCAGCACGGTGTTCATAAACCGATTGCACTAGAAGCAACTAAACCTTATTTTTTAAACAAACATTTCGAAGAAAACCGAGTTGAACGTTTGCGTAGAACGAGACTTTTACTGAACAGATCACCGGAAACACAGAGTACTTCAGGTTAGAAGCCTAAACGTTCAATGGAAAAAAGGACAAGATTTCTGAGCGTCGCAATTTAAGGGGCACAAGCCTGCACCACATAAAAGGAATATGTGTTCTTCCATGCTGAACTGGTCAAACTAATCTTTTGATTAGAATTGCGCTTTAGGCAGTTTCCGAGAATCTATTGTTCTTAAGATGTTTCAGAGTGCTAGATGCACTGCTTCACCACTTACGCAGGCATGAAATGCCACACTGTAGGGCATCGTAAATTTTTTGTATGACAACTGCTTTTCTGTCAAAACCCCCTTCATTTGCGCGTGACATCAAATATGTTTTTGCGAATACCTAGCTGTTCAGTTTAACTACTCGTAGGCAACATCATCTAGTATGGGAGGGGGAGGGGAACGGGGATGGGAGCAACAGTAAATCGGGCATAATTTCTTGCAACATTTATTGCTTCGTCATCTCGACACCTAACGGCTGCAATTTTCTGCTGAATCTGTTCTAGGAGGTTCCAGGAATACTTACGGCGACCTGTTCTCGAATATGCCAGCAGTTTTTGGCCGCGCTATCTGCTTCAAGTTCTTACTGTGCATTCTTCATTATGTGCTGCTCACCGGTAGTCATCGATTGACGCAACAATTGTATAACAACAGAACGATAGCATTATATCTTTAATATGAGGCAAAAAGAACTCTGCTGCTTACTTTTGCAATTTCAATGAAGGCAGTATCACTTTGTTAAAGGAAGCAGTTAAGTAATAGTAATTTGGTGAAGATTTGCAAACTCTTTTTATGAAATTAAATTGCCCTCAGATGTCTTCGTTGATTTAAACTCTTGTGCCTTTCATTCATCACGGCAGTGGCAAATCAAGATTGCAAAGTATGGCATCATGAATAATATGATGTTATGCCTTATAATTCGGGTAATAGCTAAAGAACTTGAGGCATTCTATATATGCAGCAGTAAATAGCTTACGACTGCACGATGCCTGCATATAGCTAAACTATAAAATATCACTGCATGAAAAATTATACAGAAATTTCTGTTATTCTGTTTCTTTTGCGAAAAATTCATTAAGTAGGCGAGCTGAATATAAGAGCTTCGAATTAGGCGCTAATGTATATGCGAATAGAGGGAAGCATGCGATAACGTCAAGAATGTCGTTGGCTCATGGCGTCTCAGAGAATAAAACAATCAAATCTGCAAAGGTTTTCTCGCTTAAAATTTTATTTGATACACATTTATTTTGTGCAATGCACGATGTGCTGCTAAGTAAGCAAGTGGTCAAGAATACGAGCGCACGGACTACAGCGAATGGAGACATATATGTTTTTGCAGTCTTTTCAAGTGTTTTTTAATGTCTTGCATATCAACCTTCGCACAAAATAATGAGGCAATGTATGAAGAAAGTGTGATACTCAGTCCTATTATTCCGCTTTGTTGCGGTTCCAAGTGAATCCTTACAAGCTCCATCTGTGCCGTAATCATCCATCGCAATGTAAGCGCATCAGTTCAAGATGCATTTTTCATGCAAGTTTCATCCTGCAAATGCTAAACACCATAATAGATAAGTCGAGAATGCAACGGTTATCAATCATATGTCAATCTATTTTGTATCAATTACTGTCGTTATACTGGCATAAATTTTGCAGAAGCACTTTAAGTCAGTAAATTCATAAAAGAACACTATTAAGATAGGCCTTCAGCATCACAATTTTCTCTGATTAAACAAGGCAACTCTAATATCATAGAAATAACGTCTGTTAGCGTTTGAATTTCTTTGCCAGCAGTGAGCAAACATCTATTGCCGGAAAAATTCTCCCTTTTTTAATTAGGCCTTTTACTCTATGTCTTTAAAAATTCAAGAAAATCTTTCTTTACTGCTTCACAAGAGTGTTTTGTTTATGCTCTATTTATTCATGCTCTTTAAAAATAGCGATCGAAAAGTTCGTACTTTTTGTTGTCACCTCATCACTGTTAGATGACAATATGCTTGCCCTTGAATAATGAAACCAGACAATTTTTCAGCACAGTTTGCTCTCAATTGATGCAACCTTCGTAAGGTGCTGTGAAATACTGAAGTGTTTACATTCATAAAAGGTGATTAATACTGCAACTATGTAATACAAAACAACCGCTATTAAACGATTTAGAAGCAATATGCAGTCCTGGTTCGTTTTCTTCTCAAAATTCTCATTTTGTTAATTAGTTTACTTGCACAGCAAATACAGTGGGCAGAAGAGTTTGAATGAGCAGTGATATTCCTGGTGCGTTAAAGAGTGATGCCCGGTAGCCTCAGGTCGAAAGTTGTGAAATGCGAACTTCTTCATCGAGTGTCTCTAGCCTCAACTTGTTTAGATAACCAGTGGCTTTGTTGGGCATGCTGAACGGATACATCAAAGTAGCACCACGGCCAGATGCGCCTTCTGTGAGCTCCACTCAAGATTCATTTGAAGAAATGGAAGCGCAGTAATGCAGAGAAGAAATAACTGTGGTACAGGCCTACAAAACAAGCGAGTTCTACCGCAGCAAAAGCTAGTACGAGACGTCTATTTCGCAATCAAGGTTCCACCCATTTCAGTTTGTTGCTCTACAGCAGACAGGGGTGGAGAAGGAAGAGAAAGATAGGGGTAGAGACTGGAGAAAGGTTACCTTATTGAGGCAGGGAGCAAGAACTATTGGTACTAAGCATCTTATGCAAAAGGCAGTAAGGAATCTGTTTTATGCAAAACTCTCATTCCAGTTTCAAAATTCCGGTTAGACTTTCTCAGTCAACTTTCACTTGAATCATCACTCTCTGCCAAGCGTCTGCTAGCCACAAAGTTCCTTCTAAGGAAGAAGCAGTCAGCCAGGAGTATGACGCAATTAGCATATCATGGGGCTACAATCTTTTCTTTGAAAATGCCCCATCTCCTCACATATGCAAATTTCGTATTAAACTATTGCTCGAATATTCAAAATACGTTCATGAAAGCAAAATGATACATCAGAATGAAGCCAAATACATACCCCAACCATAGCATATATCCTACGCTGGGTTTTGTTCATTATGTTAATGGTATGGACTTTTATCACTGAAATTCTTCTGCTTTCACGGTATTAATTTTTGAAGCAAGAAGGAAAATATATGAATATGCACAAACTCCTCTGCAAGTTTCCATCAATAATTGATTTTGCAACTAAATAATAGCAGTGAATGAAGGATGCTCTTCCAAGTTATCAGGGACCCAGATTCCTTTATGCTGCCACACCCCTTCTCATTTTCTTCGATGATTTAAAGAATTTGGCTTCTCTCAATCTCATTTTTTCATCGCGTCAATCAGTGACCTGTCTTTTTCACTCACCGTTCATCGAGATGAAGTACTATGGCCTAAATTGGTAATTCAAACAAATTTCTAATGCAAGTCAGAGACATCAGTTGACTTGGACTGTAAGATGTTCATGCATATCTTTAACTTTTGCCAACAATCCGTAGTGAGCACCACGCTGACTATCACCAACCTCATCCTCGAAAAGCTGTTTCAATTCAGGACATTCGATAGGTGTCTTTAATAGTGCCATACTGACTTCTCGAAAAGAAGTAGAAAACTGTAGGTGTCGAACGATACTAACTTTGAAATACCACATCAAGACTGACCTGCTTTCCTCTACCGCAGTTACATCGTAAAAGCGAACCTAGAGAAATTCAACTGTTTTTCTCATACGCATTGTCCAGCAGCGGATACACCTGGAAACCAATGGGCAAAATTTCACCGGCTCTTTGAAGTTGATGAATTGTCAAGTGAAACTGCACTGGCAAACATTTTATTTCAATATCTCAAATGCAAAAGTGTGGTGGCAAGAAATAGTTCCGAAATCCGCTTGCTCAGAACAACAATTTCATAAACTGCCACAGATGCAAAAATATAATTCAAAATGCACCCATTTTGACCGGCCTAGCCACTCGTACAAATTTTCTTTAAAGTTTCGTTTTTTTTTCTCATCCAAGCATTTACGGAATATACGCATAGCGGTGACCACATTTGTCGCAGATAACTGCAAATTTCTGAACATATTCTCTGATTAATTGAAAGGTTAAATGAGTGATTGAAATGTACGAATACGTGGCCAAGAACAAGCTAGGCATATCCGCAAGATTTCGTAATTTTACAAGTTGAAGTGACCGGACAGACAGGTAGGCAGACATACATCCGCATCGATTCGGCCTTATCGCAAACTGCGAAGGCGGTGGAAACAAGGACGCGAAAAGGGTAGTTCTAAGATAACTAGAATCCTATCTGAGAGAGGAAGAAAACGCTGTCGCATTCGAAATTTCCTTATCGCTTTCTTATGAATCTTCATCTGGTTAGTATGGTGGCATGTAGGGGTAGGAGTACCTTAAACGTGGCACTTTTGAAACCTCATCGGAAGCAACAATCAGAATTGTTGGATAGCAGTTAGGACAAAAACTGCACGAACGGTAGAAATCCCCAGTAAGCGGTAATGTGTCCGCTGCCTGATTTCGAGTATTTACGTCACGTCATCTCAAATGTCATCATCCACTCAACAAGACTGAGGCCGATCATGCATCATCACTCGTTCATCAAATACGCTAAATCATCAAGGGTATCTCATGTGGGCTGCGTGATCTTTGATGCCCTCGAGAGACTGCCCAATGCAGTGTGCTAAAGATGACGTTTTGCAATTCTTCCATAGTAAATGAATACATTCTCTTTCCGTCCTTAAAATAATGGATTATTCCCCTTTCCATTAACGATTATTTGTTCATCTCGCCGCTTTCTCTAGCACACAAATATGGTTTCAACATTTATTACGTAATATCTCATAGAAGTACGTAAGTGATTTTTCGCTTCTCGAAGAGAATCAAGAAGTTTTTCTTGCATTAACCAATATGCGATCAGTACGCGTTTCAGATGCATTTCGATCTGGTGGCCATATGCCGTTTGAAATTAATATCAGCAATGAACTTTGAATATTTCGTGCGATTTTTTTTTGGCATTTTCTCATGTGTTTTAAACAGATGTGACAAAAAATGAACCCTATCGCACAATCACTCATTCATATTATTGCTGCGACGCTAAATCCATCCATTGCTAACGAGAATTTATTTATTTCTGGATGTAACGAGCAGCTTTCAAATGCTATTACACAAGTGGCATATCCAGTCATTTTTCACTAAATCCCACAGTGCTATAAGGAAGTGTAGAAGAATTCTATATATCCTCAAACGATATGTCTTTTTTTAAGCCCTGTAATGCGCCGAATTGGGCAGATTTATTGAGACAAAAGATTTGGATCACACAGCACTGAATAGGTTTTTTGTAACGTGCTTCAAAGGAGAAATAAAAATGGCACCAGCACCGCTTCCTGCGGCAGAAATGCGTTGACACCATAAGTTGCGCGATTAATCATCAGCTTTCTCCAGGAGCAGCACCATTTTCGATACCTGCATGCTCAAAAACCCGCCCACGGAGAAGTTTAACGCATCGAAATCAATCCACTGACAAGGCAAAAAAAAGCCCAATAAATTCTTCTCTAGAACAGGTCTAAAAAAACCTCTATTTCTGACATCTCACAGAACTTTTAAACCTGACTTGGCCCACCAGACTCAGAAATTTGGTTGCTCAGGGTGTGGATTCCAGCATGTTTTTACTAAAGCGGCAATTGTGAAACCTGGGACAGTATGCCTTAGGATCAACTTCATGCTACTGTGAAACCGACGCCTAGCTGTCAGCTGGACTTCCGACAAAACTGTATGTTGGCAACCCACGTGTAACTCAGGCTAGTCTTAGGTGGCACGTGTATGCCCTACGAGTAAAATTCCATCTCTGATACAACTCCATCATGAATACTTCAATTAAGAAACAATTTTGGAGGTAACAGAACACGTTGAAGCTTCTGATTGTGGGATTGAATGGTGAAACTCGACTCAAATCTAATCTGATATCAGCCTCCTGAATTTTTGCTCGAGTCGATATAGTTTGTTTCTATAGGCGATATAGTTTGTTGCAGATCTCGAAACATGAAATGAAGGAGATTATCGGTGGGAGTAAAACCGAATGTAGGAGACTACTCTAGGTGCAGTTCAAACGCATTGAACTTCACCTCCCTAAGTTATCCGTCATATAAGTAAACTGCAGGACAAGTGAACAAAGAAATAGATAAGCAGGGAAACAGATTACGCTAGATTCGGAAGGGCATTGTAATGATGGAGTTCTAAAGAAAAGCTGAGGTGCAGATCAAAAGGCAAAGCAATCAACTTTACGTTTCTAGGAAAAAAAAGAATCGACTATGAATTATTATCAAGCATAGATTTCGTGGCTGATTTGGCAAACTACGGCGTCTTGTATGGCAGATCCTCATCACTCAGGATCCACAAAGGCTGATGCATTTTATTATGCAACTTTAAAACCACGGTGAAATGTGCTGCAAGCATATCATTATTTCGGTGAGCTTTTCATTACTCTCCTACTTAATATAAGCTGTCTCTTATTGGTTGGTACGTTCAATTTCCAAATGGAAACGCTAGTACTTTCTATTTAAAGTTCATTACAATCAATGCACGATTGCAGCCGTTGTATAATAATTCTCTCTTCGAACACTTCGTCAGTAATTATCCCTGATACCTTGCTTCCCTTCTTTCCACAAATCTGAGTCAACATAAGGAGCAGTGGATCTTGAAGTAGGATCCTCAAGGGTGCGGAATTTTGAGGATTCCCTTTCAAGGATTCCCAACGAATATCGTGCTGATATTTCTAGATTGTAGCACTCTTGGGGGTCATTCCAAAATTCTGCTCCTCGCTCACCTGCACCTTGATTTTTCTTACTGAAAATTTTATATTTTCTACAAAATTTTTGAGAAATTCTGATCAACGCCTCTATAAAAGATCCTCTTTCTCATTGTTATCCCTCCGTCCTCGAGAATTAAGGATGAAATAGCTTCTTAAAAAGCCTACAACTGTCCGATTTTGTGTTTTCAATCCTCTTATCTCATGTGTTTACGGAAATCCCTTCTCTGAACATGCAACACAGCTATTCGCGCAATCAGTTTTACAAAGCACTTAAATTTTTGTTGGTTTTTATAGGTGAACGTGTTTTCTTTTGCTCTGTTAGATAATCTAAAGCGACAGAACATCAGAAATGGCCGATCAAGATGCCCATAAAGCTGGCATACGTACGCAGACGTACCAACTGACCGACGTGCGCTAGGAGGGGAAAGGCGAACATGCTAGAGGCGATACTAGATCCTTTGTTACGCGTTCAAGTCGCGTACCCGGCGTGCCACCCCACACGATTATAACGTTATGCCGCTGTTGGCGTGACGCACTTTCGACAGTTACGCTCAACGCGACATTTCAGTGATAACCCCTCCCATCAACGCATACTCATGCACATTTCATTTTCCATTTCTTGTCTATGGATTCGCTTCCACCTTTGCATCAAACCTGTTTTACCGGTATGGCTCTAATTGAAGTGCACGTGCGCATGCAGCTAAATGGCTATCATAAATTCCGCACTTATCCGTATTGCTTATGGGTGTAAGTTCATGACATCTCGGCTCACTAATGGTGAACACAAATCAACTTTTTGCTGTTAAGATTTGCTGTTAAGATTGCAGCTATTGTTTAAAATATATAACAAATGCAACGATGGCTAACTTGCCCCCATCTACAACAATACAAACGTATTTAACACGGCTTACACTTTCCCGAAAATGTGACCCTCGTTTCCCAATACCCTCACTACAGCTAAAGTATTATGCAGCCTGACGATGCCTTAGGCGGATGTGCGCTGCACTAGACTGTCATTGTGATGCCATCGATGAACATTGCAATTTACCATTCGTTTAGAGTTTTCTTTCAAAATGGCTCTTTGCAAAGGGGAAATGCTCTTAGAAGAAAATTGCAATGAAAGCAATGAAATCATATAGTCGGCTGTCTTCAAATTCTCTGTTACTCTCAGAGTCTCGCTGCTTCGGTTAGGAAAACCATTGCTTAGTGTAACACGAATATCTTTCCACGGTTGTGAAACGCAAAGCTGCATAAGCACCTGAAATAATTATGCGAAAAACAAATCTACAAACGACTGCAATAATGAATGCGGCCTTGACACTCTCAGCGCATTTGTTCCACAGCCGGCAATTTTATATCCAATCGAATATTATGTGTCACTCTATGGTGTTCACATTGCTCGAAAGGCCATATATATTTTTCTATCTGAAGAAGTGATAATCAAATTTAGGCCTTTGTGACTGAATTCCACAAAGTATTCCCTTCATATAAAATATGTGAAGAATTGTAGGAAATTTCATGGAACCCCATTTGAATAATATGAAGCTTAGTAATCTCAAAAATGCCAGTGTTACTGAGCTCTGATGAAGGCCATAGAGAACCGTCATGTTCTTTTGTCGGGGGAGCATACGATGATGGTACTTTCTCGCTGAACATATGATGGCTTGAAAAGCCTGCTCACCTCTTCCGAGAAGCTGATGGTAGAAAAACAACGTATGATGCAAAAGAGCCAATATCGGGTGTGTTTAACCAATGAGTGGCAATAAAACACTGAGATGTTAAGCTTGAGATTATTTAGCGCAGGTGACTCGTTCTACGATGCGGCAGAGCAACGGGGTATCAGCGCAGATGTGACATAATTAAATGGTGATTGTTACAGGTTAGAAAATATTGTTCGAATCCTTTCGAACAGCGTCATGGCGTGAGGAAGAAGGCGTAGCCAAATATGGAGCATTGTTATATTGCAGGTGGCAAATATAATACCGATGTTTCTAACTGTCAGTATGGAACATAATGAGCACTGTTATCATTAATTTATCTTTTCTGCAGTCACATTTTGGTCTGAAATATTTCACTGTCTCTACATCCCATTTTCACGAGAAATATCCTCGCATGTCTGAGCACCTTGATGTAGTTCCCTAATTCTTTCGAGGTAATCTTTGACACACCGTTCACTCTACACGGTTTGTGTATGATCTTACTGACATTTTTGCATCATGAAAACAGCGGACACCTTCAGTTGTCGGCAGAAAGCGATTCACCTGGCTCCAAAGTAGAAAGTGGTGTCAATCGACTTGGAGTATGGAACCCTACCTAATGAAGAGAGGTAAGGGTTTTAATTTCGTCCCTTTCTTTTCTTAGCTGCATGCAAACCAACGACCATGCGTTAATTTAGACGCCGAATACGAGTAGAAAAAAAGGGGATTTGGAAAGCAAATAGTATAAACAAACGCAAATTCAGATTCGTCACGGAATGATGAGTTCGTTCTCACCAATCATTCTACTATCATAGAGTAATATGATGCAAATGGATAAGCTCTCCTGTTCCTTTATACCGAAAATGAATGGTGTAAGAAACGTTCTTATAAGCAGTATGCCTGCTGCATCTACCAATGAAATGAAACAAAAGCACATGGTCCATTGTATTCATGCTTTGGCTCAGCTTGAATGCGAACATTTAAAGCTTATATAATGCGAAAGCACCCGTGTTCAGCTTCGATTAATTTTTATAACTTCAATAACAAGTGTCACATTTTCATTACTCATCTGCTCGATAACTACTTCCAGGATCAATTTGGGAAAAGTACGACACAGACAGATAAACAATATTTCTTATGGATCGAAGAGATTCCTCGTTTGTTTGAAGTGCGCATTATTAGTCCTCAATTGGTATTGTTATCAAAGACAGCACTGAAAAGAAACTATTGACAGTAAATTTTTGTTTAGTTAGAGAGCCTCAAAATAACCTGTAAAATGTTATCTCACATGATAATGCTTATTTTAAACGAAATGAAATGCGATGCACTTTGTCTTCATTGGCACACAACTTGATGATGCGAGGAAAGTCAGAATATTTTAAGCGTGCTCGCTTAGTCGTTCTTCTCTGCGGGCAAAGGAAAGTGGAGAGTGAGTCAGCTCTTTCCTCTAGTTTTCCTATTTTCAGAATCCAATTTCCAAACCTTATGCCTTTTTTTGCCTTTCGGCCAATTTTTAATTGTGAAGCGCACGATGATCGTGCTGAATATATTTCCATCTTTCAGCCTGCTTAATCGATACTCTAACTTAGAAGTTGTTAAAGCTAGACTTAAGAAATTTGTCGACTACAGTTTGCATCCCAGAGTGATGATATGTTAATTTTCAGATTGTTCCCACCAGTCTCGAAGGGATTTACAAACATTTATAAGCGTACAAAATTTACGTAGCTAAACATGTAAGAAAAGTGCGTATTAAGTGAAATTTACATGAGCGGTCGATGAGTCGAACTGTGCATATATCACTGAGTGTATCTCATTATTCGTTGGCATTTTATGAAATCGGTTGGTCCGCCTGAACAAATTACGAAAGCGAATGTCATGCCAGCTCTTCCGGCAAGCTTCCTCACTTATCTGTTTCCTCCTTGATGTCCTTCCGCAAATACATTGAATTACCTCTCTTTACACATGTTAAAAAAAAAACTCTTTGTTTTCTCTTAAAACCTCTGCGTTCATCACTCTTCTTGTTGCTGTGTTCATTGCGGTGAATGGTTATAGCCCTCGTCTGGTGGAGGATGTGTTGACAATTTCTTATTTAATACTGATTTATGAAATAAGCAATGCAGCTGCAACAGTTATTCACCAAATATACCAAATCTCATCCCGAGGCGACTACAAGGTAAGCAAAATTTTGCATTATGTAGGAGAAAAGCAGGTGAGTCTTAAAGAAGAAATCCATCGAGAATTTATGCTCTACTAGCATTGTTGGGACGAGAATTCCGAACTCTCCAATTTGCGAAAGCCATGCCTATAGTTGTTTGATGAGCTGCTTTTCACATTTTAGGCTATAAGATTTTAACTATCGTTGGTACACTTTATGAATGAGTTGCAAATGTTATTTCATCTGAGATTACTGTCTGCTTCATATTATTAAAACCATTTAGCAGCATGTCGTACTCATATTCAATTCAGCACTTACACATCAACACTAAATATGAGCAGAAATCACACGAATATAGCGAACATGAAGATGTTGCCGAATGGACACGCCTTAGTGGCATTTCCCGTGGAATGTGCGCTGAGTTGTGCTCTTCTTGGGTGGGCGGAGCATCCGAATATAAATCTATGAAAGTTAACGACCCATTCAGACAGTGTGCATGCATGCCACTGTGGCTCTAATTCTTTGCCACAGCAGTGGCAAATCATTTAAGTAATTTCTCCCCATTAGTGGACATAAGGATAAGTAAAACTTTTGTTTCGTTTAAGCTAAATGAATTGCTGTCTCATTTCTGTCTTTAGTCCTCTGAAGCATTATACGGGAGCGTAAGTAATTTAGAACAGTGAACACATGAGGTATCCCATTTGGATTCGATCATTTAATGATCACTACTCTGTCGTTCTCATATTGCTTTTGTGGCCGATTGAAAGGCTGTTTTATTATAAAATTTCGGCAATTTGGTGAGTAAGAAGTTTCGGTGAGTGAACAAGCTGCTTTATTTTTTTGAATCTTTGGTGAAATTTTTAGGACTTTTTCATATTATGATAGCATTGTGCAATACTTATGCACCGGAATGACCGTGTGTGTATGCGTAGAACTTGTTAACACTCGATTATGTAGAGCTGCAATCGTACCGATATAAAAGTAGCCTTTTATCGAAATAAAATTGTACTGCACTAGACGAAAATATAAATCTAGCACCTTAATTTGAATAAAATCACGCCAAACTAAGCAAATCTTGACCATTTTTTGCGGAAAATATTGATAAAGTATTTCATTTGGATGCCAACTACATACAAATTCCTCCTCATTCCTAAACACACCTTTGTACGTTTTCACCTATGAAAAAACATATACGCTATACTTGTAGTAACAGAACTTTTGATATTGCCTCAGGGAAATGTTGGGAGCGAAAAACGCCTATGATCTCTCCTTTTTCCCATTCAACAAACCCACCACATTCATCCTAACATCAAGAGCGAATTTTTTTCAGAAAGCATAGAGCTGCTCAATTGTGAAATATCTCTCGAAAATTTTTACAGTGTTTCAAATAAAAGTCCTCAATTAATCATATTGCATTAGCATTCTTTCCTTTTAAAATATAAAAATTGAACTCATTTACGTTTTACATTTAATGCGAAGAGTGTCTGTAATGTCTGTATAGGTCTAATCCGACACGTCTTGTGACATTTGATGCTTTTTAATGCAACAAAAATAAGAGAAAGAATCATGATTCATGCAGAGAATGGAACACACCCATATTTTCGAACTCTATCGAATTTCAGAAACAATGTCGTCTAATGCATTAATTGCACCTACAATTACATCAAAGCGCTAATAAATGACGTCAATTAAGGAGTTTTCTTTTGATTTATTCACCGCTTTTTGATGATTTCATCACTGAAATTTGCCAGAAGAATGCTATTCCAATGCGGTGAATTCATGTATTAAAGAAACATTGGTAAATGTTTTGTTTATAAAAGTGCAGTGCACCTGCACCTTGGAATTTGTGACCGTTGATGAGTACATCCGATCCATCCACAGTCTCCTCGCCATTCCTTTCATTAGATCAGCTATTCGCAGTTAAAACTAAGCTGAAATTCTCCAAATGATTTCTTAATGTAGCCATCCGGGTGCGGCCACAAAAGTGAATTTTCTGATTGAGGATTCCTGTATTAAATGGTTTCCGCTAGGGAAATACACACAACGATTCGCCTCCCTTTACGAAAATTTGAAAATAGCTGTTGTGAACATATATTCGTCATTTGTGACTACTCGAACATATATGTATGTCTGTCTGCCTGGCATTTTCATTCTTACGTTCACTAAATCTAATACCACTTTACCTTACACCTCTTTATTAGCTGTAAAGTTGATGTATCAATGTCAAAAGCTAACTTAAAGGCGTATAAGAATCCGTAGCCATTTAGAACTGCCCGAATTGCGCTTCACAAGGGTAGATACTGTGTTGGAGGCGCCATTTGAATGGTGAGCAATTAAGCAGCTTCTATTAGCCGAACTATAAAATTTTTGATTTTCCATCTGAATAACTCTTCACAAGCTCTTGAAATTTGCTATTATTGGAAGGAAATTTCTCCTATTAAACCATTACTTCATGTATATCGAATTAAAACATATTCGCAATTTATGGAAATGGCAGAGCTGAAGAGCGGAATTGTAAAACTGTGTTTCCAGTCTCCGACTTTGGTATGTTGCTCAACTTTTAATTTTTTCAAATATCTTTCTTTCCTCTCATGTAAATTTGAAGCTTAATTTGGCGCATTGCATTGTGACCTGTCTGTGCGTTAGCATATGCATTTTCTGTGATACACTAATCTTCATGCTGTCGTTGTCGTTTTGAAAAGTATTATAAATATTTGTATACACTAAAAAATTTGTATGCAGTGTGTGTTAATCTCATTCAAAAAAGCGAAACTTTTTCAAAATTTAACGAGCGCTCGTATTAAAATACCCATCGCTATGCCTTGTTATTTGCTGACAAATCACAGGTGTTATTATTTAGGTGGGGAAGCGTGATCATATGAAGTCCTCTGGTATGCATCGCAATTTATTCGATTAAATTTGGTGAAAGGATTAGGCTGTAGCTTCATATATAAACTTATTTATGAATGAGTGCAACTGTAGAGTTGTGAGAGGAGGCGAATGATCAACAAGCAGAATGTTAGAATTTTCTGGTTAGAAACATTCAGCATTTGTTATCGCTTAGTTGAAGCTAATAGGAATGTGGAAATAGTTCTAAGTTTCTATAACCGCAATGAAAGGAGCTCTCCGTGACCTGTCGAATTCCATTGAGGTTAATTGAATTGATTCTAACATTTCTTCTCTATTTTCGAGTAACGAAAAAATAAATCCCGTTAATAAAATGAAATTCAACATACTTATTTAATCAACAATATTAAAATTCGGTCAGTTCTACTCAAAGTTGACCAACTTCTCGTACTAGAATTTAGTAGTAAACGTGGCAACTGTGGG
Source organism: Baylisascaris schroederi (assembly GCA_006503575.1). NCBI lineage: Eukaryota > Metazoa > Nematoda > Chromadorea > Rhabditida > Ascarididae > Baylisascaris > Baylisascaris schroederi. The sequence goes on from QEWY01000293.1 coordinate 313,317, forward strand.
TTGTGTCCTTTACCATCGTTCAGAATTCATTATGCATGTCAACGAACAGAAATCACATGATTGCAACAAAAATTTGTGTAACTAAATGCGTCTCACTTCCTACAAAGTTCAACTTTATGACATTGAAGCCGAGCGTTTTCCACTAATTGCACGTTTCTTCAACATTCTTGTTTCCTTGTGCTTTAAAAACAAGTTATGCTTTATCAGTCACAGTGCAAATTATTTCCTGTTCCTCGTTCGCATTTCCACACCTCCTGTGCTCAATGATGCGGCGTTTCTGGATGATAGCGCAATTAAATGGTTTCTTTTCAGATGTATATGGCATCACTGAGCATCGTTTTATGCATGATGGTGATCAGCTCACGATGTGACGAGTGTCTGCTTCGTTATCGGATATGCTCTGTGAAAGATAGGGCTGTACTAAAGAAGATATGCAAAAATAATGGTGGCATACATGGACCGATGTTGAAATACGCTGGGCCAGGTTTGTCACAAGTATTCCTAAGAACAAGTGACTTGAAATAGTTCCTTCATTTATGTACGTGAAACATGACCACAAAGTCAGAAAAAAAATGTAAAGAGCAAAAATAACTATCTAGAGCCTAATGCTGAAAGTAATGCTCGGATGAATTGAAGCTTCCAAGTGCTGTGAAAGTCACACTCATTGGGGAGGGGTGGGGGGAGAATGTCAGGAGCTTTAACCACTGAGGAATAAAAAAATCTAATGGTGCTCTGCTTTCGTTACCATTAATGAATTTCTCACCACAATGCCCTTCTTATTTTTAAGCTTACACTGCAACTGTTTCATCCTCTTTGACTATGGATCTTGCTTCTCCGAGAATCCATGCAAACGTTTTTTGCTGTTAGAAAACATTTCAAAGAACTCTTGACGGTATCTCTTCTTTCCTGTGTTTTTCGCTGTCCATCGCATGTTCCCTTCAATATTGCTATCAATCAGTCACTCTTAGGAATCATGATCCTCGCCCTATTACCTAGAGTGGCTAGCGCAGCACACGAATGCGGGGCTGGCCATAGCTGCAACAGCTAAGTAGTACAGTGTGTCGTGAGCACCCTTGTACAGTAAAGGCGTCTCATAACCGTATTTCCTCTCTACCCTACAGAAATTTAACGGTGACTGAAAAATTCCCCAAGGGTATTCTGTTTTCCAAGATCCCGAACTCTGTTTGAGATCCTTCTTCATAACGAATGTAAGATCTTATCTAGGTATCTTCGAACTTTACTTTGAAAGAATTTCATTATAGGAATTCTTGTGTTTACATCAACGCTTCAGATATTTTAAACTGAGTATGAAGGTGTATCCTTTCGTTCTCTTGTCGTTGCCACGACAGTGGGACGTAGAAAAACACACCACGCCTTTTAAAGTACCACAATGAGTTATTACGTAATATTTTGGTGTCCAATGCTGATGTGATTTACGACGCTCAAAAACACGTCCTACCGGTTACTGAGTGCATCGACGAATCTCTTTGAATTCACCGTACAGTCTCGCATCAACTCCACGTTTCAATCGTGGCCACTATCACTCACTTTTCTAAATGCAATGAATTCATTTGGATAATAGAATGATGCAGTTGACATTCATTTGCCCATGTAGAGTGGACGGAAGTCATTCTCCATATTTTTTAAACGGAACGGATGACGAAAAATGCCCTCTTTGTGCTAATTTTAGCTCTTTTCCATTTTAAAAATTTTCGCTTTGTCGATAATCCGTTCGCTCGAGAATTAACTCTTAATCGTGGAGGGTCTTCAAAATCTTTTTAGACCATGTCTGCTAATAAGACCACTGAACAAGACCAAGGTCTTCTTGCAGTAAAACGGTGAGTAGGTAACATCGAAGGAGGTTGAGGTTACCGGTATGAAAAACGATCATTTTCACATATGTGCGAAAATTTATCATCTATTAGTTGAGATGACTTTCAGATATTATCGCCGATTGCTGTCATGCGGAAGGATGCACGAGGCAGTATCTATGCGATTTTTGTGAGAACGCTTGCTGTCAAATAGCAATCGACGCCATCGTCGCATAGGTAAAGGAAGACGACGCAATATTCCAGCCCAAAATGGTCTATCGAGATTCGTGTCCGCGTCTGCCTAGCAGAGAACACTTGATGTACAATGTTCAGTGTGCTGTGTCTACTTCCGCAGGAGTCTTTCTCTTCGTCGATACATCTGTATAGACAGAGACGGAAGCTAAGTTAATGCTTTAAGTTGTCCAACGTTTGCCTTCGCAGCTTAAGCATCAGTGGACAATACAATTTTTCTCTGTATGTTCTCATCGCTATCAGCGCATTTTCCATGAGGTAGTCAATGCGTGCAAGCGGTGGGACAACTTTCACATATTTTATGATATTTTCATAGTATATTTACGGGAAACCAAACTATGCAATATTGCGTGAAGTTTCGAATAATCTGAGACAGAGAATGACGTTTTTTTGTTCCATAATCTTTCTAATTGAGCCATCCTCAAAGCCATTTGCCCCAATAACATACTTTTTTGTCCGAATGTAAAGCAGCATGGATCGTATGTATGCAAATATGTGAAAGCGTTCCACATCTCCTATCGCACTGTGGTTCTCAAATTTCAAATCTCTGATACATTGAAATCTATTAGCGCTGAAATATATTATAGCGCAGAATTTTTTCGTTTGATAATGTGCTCCTTTGTTGTATACTCTATGCTAGACATATGCTAGATTTGGGATGTGCACATCGATTGCAAAAGACCTCCTTTGGTATGGAAAAAATCTGTCATTTACAAAATATGGAGTACAAGAGTAACTAATTGAGAGTGTTAAATGAGGGGGATCGTTACCCTTGTGATCACCATTCGGGATTCAATATAGCCTTTTGCGAAAGATATTTCTGTACCATTAGAAACTTCTATAATTTTGCTACTGCTCAAGAAAGTAGACATTGATACTTTTTCTTACTAAAAGGAAGACTTTTGAAAAGTATTTCCACTTTATTGTTAACTTTGCTTTCGAATGTTTGCTTCAGTGTTTATTAGTTGTTGAATGGTTTCATATTTGAAATATTATCTAGTCGATATATGATGCATCTGAAATGACTAATGATGTTGTAATGAGCTTTACTTGTAAATTAGTTTTTTGCTGTCAATAAATCTTCACTTTTTTTGAAGTCTATTGAATGATGCAACTCGTTGAAAATGAATGACAATCAGTTGAAAGTTGTGTTTCGACATGAAAGGGAAAGTGCGAAGACAAATTGAACAACGCTCATGAGCGGAAATTGCGTGTGAAAAGAAGTTGTAACTTTTCATAGAGTTCATTTCATTCATTTTTGAGTGGCCTTCACGAAAGTTTGCCATATTAGTATGCATTTTTAGATCGATGGTGACGATTTGCAATGAAAATATTTCAGATGACGTTCGTGAGTTTGCGATGAGAACAATTTATGCTCGTTCTCCTCAAATTAACCAAATTGTATGAAGGAAAATGTCAACTATTGTCTTAGTACCAATTTTTATACAAAAAATTGATATTTGAGAAGCTGTAGATGATGTCATGAGTTTATAACAAAAGGCAGTTGATTTAAAAATTCTGAATAGTTAAATAAAGTGAAGAATGAGTTATGATTTCAGGGAGCCTTTTGACAGCTCTTTTATGGCTGAATCACTGGTCGATTCAATGTTAACGGAAAATCTCATCCTTTATCAGATCGAGGAATATAAAGTTTCAGTTAATTATTGGATTAATCCCAATAACGAAAATATATAAGAAGAAAACATGAGCAAATGAACATTTTTTATTAAGGGTTTGAAGGTAAATTTTGCGATATTCGCTACGCAAATAAGAAAGAAGTTAGCGAATGACACAATTATTTGAAAATGATCATTATTGTCAACGCAATTCCTAATGTTCCATATCGTTGGCATTAAACTATAGGTACATGCATTTTGTAGCATAAACTCAGGTAGGTCATTCACCGTAAAACCTCAGTGTTCCTCATCGTCTGAGGGAATTCATGTTATTTTTGAGGAATATTCCTTCATGTAAGAAATTTTCGTTTACTCGAAAAATTGGAGTAAATCTTGCATTGAACTTTGTGCTTTTGGAGGAGATGAAGAAAAACTTTTATGACATTTGAAATCTCTAAAATCGTCGAACTATTTATATACCAAAACTTCATTGAATATAATTCGAATAGCATACAGTTCCGATAAGTCTGTCACCTCATGTTCTGTTTTTACAAATTGATAATTTATAAGGAAACATGTAGCTCAAATTTTAATGAACCATCCACCTGATATCTCATTAGACTTATACGCGCTTGACATATAGTGTTAGATAAATTAGCAATGTCCATGTTAGATAGCATGTTTAAGCCTGGTATCCATTTAATAATCTATGCAGATGGATTCGATTCTATTGAAAAGCGACAAGCAATTTGGTATTAGTGTTAGATTGAGTGTTAATGTTGGAATCTATGCAGGAATTTTCTGATAACTGCTGCAAGCAACAATGCAAGCACACTCGCTTAGAGAAAAACCTTTCAAGCGTGCCCTTCAGAGTAAGACTGATGAGACGATTGGTTGCGGTTATATCGTAGACGACATTTAAAATCCCTTGGCAGAGCATGCAATCTAGCCCATATGCAGCAATTCTTGAGACAAAGCCGCACATCAGCACAAAACAAAACTGCTTTGCAGTTTCAAGCCACTTGAACGCCTTAATTTACAGAATGTGTCATCTCGATGTCGAATCCGTGCTCATATATGTGTGTTTCAATTTAGAGCTAAAGTTTCAATGTTCGAATTGTATAATGTGATATAACAACTAACTTACACTTGTGTTGATCCATTATCTTTGGGAAGAGTTATGCGCACTTCAATTTACCCTAACTTTGCCTTCAAATTGCAGCCAAGTGAGCTGCATTTTTATTATTCTGCTCGATCATTACAAAAGTGTGAGATAGGTACGCTAGTCAGGCTGGTGTGATACGTGTGCTCTTACACTCTCACTTATCAAAATAAAATGTTTCATCAATCACACCCGAATAATAAAATATGCGCCGCCATGTCTTCTGAAATATCCGAACCGATCATTGGTGCGATCTTCCTATTGATCGTTTATTTGATCGTGCATTCGTAATGCTGCAATCGGATGAGTGAATCGATATGCGATGGAGTCCCATCAGCAATGCATTTATGAAATCATGAAACTTCTTTAGAAATCGGTAGGTAAAACTTGAAATTACTCGAAGAGATCATTTTATGACACCCATCAAATGATGAAACTCATCAAAGAAGATACTGAGCTGAAATTGCTGGATAGAAATAAACACAACTATACATGCGCTCCGAAAACGACCGCCAGAACGCGCTTTAAAAGTTTGAATCTGCGAAAGAGTATATTTATTCATTTATTTCAAAGTATGTGAACAACGATAACAAGGAAAAGCAAAATGTCCACAAAGCAGAAGTCCAGGCAACTAGGCATTCAACACATGGAGCAGTAACATTGTGAAGATCGAAACAACTCAGTCAACGCTTGAAAGATGAATTACTGAGTGTAACTACGATCTCGGTAAGAAGCGGATTCGGCGCTAATAGTGCAAGAATCTGGAAACCACGTCGAACATCGTTTGTGCTGCAACGCTTTTCCATGGGCTGAGACTGTTGCCTTCCTTGGCTAAGGTAGGGCAATAGGGAATGTTTCTTGGAGTGACACGTCGAAAGAGCCGCGGGCAATTTTGTGGTTTTATGAGACATTGAGCCTGCCATATCTTAATAATTGCAGGTTGAATCTTGATTTTAAAGACGATAAATTTTGCGAGACGAAATATGGATAATGCAAGTGCAAAAGCAAGTTAGCTGGTATAGACCACAGTGAAGCTTATGGAATGCAACGTAAACCAGACGATTGCAGAAATTTTAGACGAGCGTTCAGACCGATTAAAATATGAATGCATTAAGAAGTTACCTGCGTTGTAGCTGAAAATGAAGGTGATTGCGAAACTAATGCAAAAACGCATATCCTGTCAATGTGCCCAGCATTCTTGTTTGCGCATTTTATTCCACCCGAAATTTATAATGTAATTTCTATATTTTATCAAACATTCCTTTTCCGCTTTGTCAAAAATTTTCTCCTTAACATCCACTCATATGAAACTTAAGCGCCAGTGCCATGAATTGAATTTTCTTTCTCTAATCTGTACAGGCAGATTTCCTTAAATTCTGCAAGAACGAGTACACTCGTTAATGTAATGAATCTCTTAATGTTTTCTGCATTATTAATTCGACTGCATCCAGCATGACACTTGAGCTTAAATATTTTATCATTTACGGATTTGCAGGAAGATGTGCATTCGAAACCACTCTTCTTTCAACAGTTATCAAAGGCAGCTATAGCAACGATTTGCGGAAATTGAGGCATTGAGGCATCAGACGAAATCAGATGCTTCTCTCCAAAAAGTGCCCCAGTATACAAGCTTAGCAGATAGGCTAGTAGGATAAACGTCACTGTAATCGATAATCGTTCCCTCATATCAATCCGGTTGCCAAACTGACAACACTTCAACAACGTGCTGATCTGAATTTAAACGGCTTTAATGCTTGTGTAGATTTTTTTTACAAAAGATTCTTCTTTCATCTGTTTTGTTACTATAAAGAGCATACACGCAAGGACGCAAACATATACAAACGCAAGCAGACAAACATTAACATTTTGCGAGTGCAGTTTGGAAGAAATATATATTTGATACTGCATTCTTAGTATTTAATATTTAATGCTTAATGCCTGATATTTAATGCATAATCATCGGGGTTAGTCTCTAGGTTGATAGCGATCATCTGAGTATTAAATGTTTCCGAGCAACGTTTTTATTAAATATTTCGTCTCGTCGACGTGAATTAAGGACACAAAGAAGTGTTTTATCAAATGAATAACCTATACGGCGTTTTTACTGATTCATTCAGATTTCTTTAGTTGTTTTCACTTTTATTAATTTTTTTCACGCCAAAAACTGTCACAAATATTTGCTCATATCCGGCTGTAGCAATTTTGTCCGAATTCATCATCATGTGAAAAAAAACATATGGGAAATGTACTAAGAAGGCCGGTTTCGAAGGTTATTTCTTTTGGTGCAAAACTATGGGAGAGATAAGTTTGTTTTTAGACATGTTCAGTTCATCTCAAGAATATAGAAATGGCTATTCCCGAATTTTGAAATTGGTGTACTCCTTTCGATCCCTTCGATACTATTTTCGATGAATCATGCCGCATAAATCCGTGCGCAACCACAAAATGTCTCCACTGCAGACGTCGTCATTGTTCAGTCGCCATTAGGGAGATCTGTTGCATTCAAAGCTCATTAATCACATTCCTTAACAAACCCATCTGATACATCATATCAGAAATGAAAGCGTAGTAAATTGCAACTTGTTGTTCAATCGAGGGTATTTCACTTATTTCGCTGAAATGTCTCGTAATTCCATTGTATGCAGCATACACCATGCACAATATTTTCTTGTGGTAGCATCGATGATTTTAAATAAAAGCATGTGCTTCAAATACGCATTGTAGTACCGGATGTGGCCGGCATGATTGCGAACCGTCTTGTGCATTAAAGGAGAGTGGCGGTCACATCAAAGGCACACCCATGGAATAAGACTACAAAAACAATTCCTACTCATACTAATAATTCGACGGAAGTTCTGATAACGCACTCGGTACGGATGAAAGCCGTTCACTAGTTGATTGCGTTTGATGTAGCCGCCACATTTGCATACGGCTAACCCACACACCGTTCAATTGCATTATCGCTGAAATTGCCAGCTTGTTTCGAGAATGCAGCAAAAATCAAAGCTTCATTATTCCGAATACCCAGTCGACTGATTCGGCAGCACTCTTCGATACATTCGTTGTAGCGCCCAACTTTCTCAGTTTTTCATTCAGAACTTTTATTGTTCTATTGAATCCTGATTCCTTCATTCTATAAGATACCTGCGTTTCGTTGCAATTCGTCATTCGATGAAACCTTTGCGATAATGCATAAGAATCATTCTAAACGTATCCTTCGATATAACTGACAAAGTGAAAAATGTATGAGAATTGTGAAGTCCACAAAAGCAAACGAATTGTTTGTGGAGGGGAAATGTGTTCGCTTCTAGTTTGATATCAACTCGTTCATATCATTTGCAATATTCGGAGTCATTCGTCCACAACACCAGCCAATTGGTTTCGTGTTCACAACCGGCATAGTCACCATAGGGCTCAATTCTATTCTTCCTCTAGAATATAAGTGAAAAAATCCAGCATGGCACGGATCGTAGATCACACGGACGGTTCCCCTCACTTCGCGAACAAATATACTTATTGTCGATGTTTTTTATGCTTGAATGTATACGTCCATAGCATACTTAATTTGCATATGTTCCACACTAAAGAAGAATTGAAGAGTTGCTATTGTTCAGTGTTCATAATCTAAAGTATCAATAAGAGTTATTCAAAAGTTTTTAACAAAAAGCATCCTTATGAACTGCTTGCTATTCGGATTTTCATACCCAGTACGGTTACATTCAAAGGTAGCCCGGCCTCGGCAAAAAAATTTTCTGGATTTCAAGGACGATAACTTGCAAAAATGAATCTGTCTGCACCATTTAACCAATAAGAGGCCTAGACCGATTATATAATTCGCGCAGCCTAGCCTGAAAATTCGTTTGCTTGGCTTCGAAAACTAGTTCGATTTAACTTTGAAAAGTAGTTGGGCAATATTTGTGACTGAGCCTGCTTCAGAATAGTCAGCGGAATTTTTGAAAAAAAATGCATGCCTCCTTGGGAAGCGTGATAAAGGCTGATTAAAATCATGCTGATGTACAAAGGTCAAGGCGAGTTTACCATCGTGAGAAAAGTACCTCTCCTACTGAAAGAAATAAGAATAGTACAGAATAGTACTGAAAAAACATCGTGAGAAGAGTACATCTTTTACTGAAAAAAATGTCGCTAGAAAACGAGTACGAAAACCTGTAAGGCCGAGCATATACAAGGAAGTATTCGGGAGATGAGAACTTCTTCATGTCATCTCGCATGCTTTCAACCCTCGTCGCTTTTACCGCAGAAGAAGAGAAGACATTTTTATTGTTAGCAAATTTTCGCAAAAGCTCTGCTTTAGTACCAGCTTTTCGTTATTGCCAATGTTAGGAACTGAACGTATATAAGCAGTTTTTTAACCTGCATGTGCGTCATCGGGAAGTAGTAGCCGCTGGTGCCGGTTTTGAGTTGAAAACTAATAAAAGGAAAAATAAATGCCACGAAAATCCCACTTGTCCATCCTATTGCGCCAAATCTAGTGCTCTCCTGTCGAACCCAATCGTGATATTTAATTGGTTGATGGGTCATCACGCTTATTTGGAGTGCAACTAGCTTCGATTCTTCTAATACTTACTTTATATTCCTCTTGTCGGCTTCCACATCCGCGATCGCGAACAAATGAAAAGTGAATGGTGTAGCAAATGAGTGGAATGACTGTCCTTTTGCTTGACCATCTGGTCAACGAAAAGGACAATCATCCCCACAAGAGTGATCTATCAGACCCCGCAAGAGTGATCTCCATTTTAATCTATGCGGTGAGAGCACTGGAACGATTCTGAAACACAGTCATGCAATAGCACAGCCAAAGACAGAAACTGTAAGAACATGAGAACTAAACTAAAGCAACTTCACAGCTCCATATGGCCTACGCAATGACTGTCAGTGATGTGCAGACTACATTAAAAATACGCAAGAAAAGGCTTGAAACAAACTATGCCATAATGTTATTAAGCTTGATTCCGAACTATGTTCAAAACGCAAAACTGAGCTAGGAAATGTGTGAAATTGCAGCGAGTTTATCGAGGGCACAAAAAAAAGCATATAAACCTTAAATTTTCGACATCACTATGAGTCTCTCCCCATTCTCCAATTCTATGGAAAACGCTTCCATCGCACACGATTTGCATTGCGCTAGCATTGCCTCAGTTACGAATATTTCCGCCCAAGAAGAGACGTCGTAGAAACATCCGCTCCTATGATGGGAAACATATACACTACTGCATATTTTCCCACTGTTTCCTCCCCCTCCCCCCCCCCTAGTAACTATGCCGGATGCACAAGGACGTTTCCCTTTCCGTGTTGCTTTCTAAGGGCACATTTATTCGACATCCAGCTATCAGAAAAATTCCAATTTTCCTCTCCCTATAACGATGTGTGCATCAGTTCCAGCTGGCCAAAAAATGCTACCCCACAAAGAATGCTGTATAGCTTCTAATTCCGTTTTGTATGAGTCTAGAACTTGCTTCCGGCCGTCATCTTTAAAGCATCCATCCTTTTAACTTTTAAGCTGAGCAGTGAAAGCCTGAACTGTAGCTTTGCGAACGTTCTACTCCTTCTTGTTTTTCATTCTCACATACTTTCGTATGTTTCCCCACTTGCAGCATTCGCTCAGGGATGCCATTTCTGCGGTATTTTAGATGAATCTCTCTCCTGTCAAATCGCGGGTGGCATGAAGCTCGAAGTGAACACTTTGTCATAAGCGACATTCTTTGCTCTACATATCTTTAGGTGAAACAGTTCTGTTTTCAGCTCCGCGCGTTGTTCAAACCTGCTCCAAGATTTACAGACATGACGAACATAAAAGCTTATCAATTTTCAGGGACAATGCATAATCAAGAGGTCATCCGAAGAAATTTTGAAACTGAGGGTCTCAGTTTCAACTAGGCGTCGTTGGTGCTCAAGTCCAAATTTTGGCAGTCCTTGAGCACATGAGAACGGCAACACTAAGAATAATCAAAGAAATTATCTTTTCCCACCTGCTACCTTCTATCGGATTTCATCGGTTACTCATGCTTTGAAGACTAACTGTTCCATAACATCCATACTGTTGAGTGATTGTTTCATATTTGCTGTATTTCCCTCGTAATTTGCTAAACGTGGAAGGCTGAAGAAGAGGGAGAACGAGAGAGGGGAAAGAGGGACATTTCTGGCAATGGAGCCTAACCGTCCTTCTTCCTTAGATAAGTATCCTCGAACGATTCTATTCGTATGTTGTAGTCATAGATGTTATGAATATCACTAATAGCTCTACGAGTTTCTGAAGTCCCTAAACTCTGCTTACATTGCACAAGACAATCATTCTAAAATGCACATCCCTATTCTAGATTACTGTGTGTGCATTGCATCGCTTAGTGCAGATGCAGCTATTGAGCACGTCACACATTTAGTGCGTTCCAATCTCGTCAGCATAAACGTTTCCGCTATCGGCTGCGTTTATCGCACCGTATACTTATGAGCATGGCAATACCCAAGCCACGTCAGCAATCTAATATGATGAGAGGCGGCGAAATCCTTTCATCTCATGCTAGAATATTTTTATGAAGGCGCTTCAAATCAATTACAAGCGCATAGCCTGAGAGCGTAGAGGCATCCACTTATAGCATCTCCTCATAGCTGTTTTTCACCAAATGGTACGTTCGCATTGTGCAATTGGGCTTGAAAATAAATTTGAGAGAGGTGAGAAAACGATTGATTCGAATGAGAGGACGATATGAAGGTTTTGAATTGCTTCGATAGGTACAACCAGCAGTTGTCCACTTATACATCTTTGAATGGTGCCCGTCATCCAAACACTTCAACCGATCTCACAACCCTCGATATATTTCAGGTGCAAGTAGTCGTTTATTTCGGTTCCGCTCAGATACAGTTCTTACAGAATTCATTATACTTGGTATTATTCTGCTATATTTTCTTACAGTACTTTCCATTCAAAACACTCGTCGAGTTTGAAGGAAACTAATACCACAAATTATACATTCATAGACTACATCCGAATAACGCAAAAGATTTTGCCTGTGGTGGAACGATTGCTAAAAGAATTTTACAAATTTCGTCTCAAAAAATATAGCATTCAGAGGATTTAAGGATGGAATTGTTCTTTTTGTGCTATGTTTTAATAAGTATGTAATCTTTGAGGCAATCTTAGCGTTGCTTACATAATACAATATGGAAGCACTGCTCTGAAAGTCTGAACCGATAGGTTTTCTCTGAAGTACGAAAAATCGAGATGAACGAGCACATTTCATCAGCCCCCCAATTCATCGATATGCTAAAGGGGAGTGTATTTAGCGGGAGCATGGGTGTTTGCTGCCCTAAAGTAGAGTCATCTCAGCAAACTGTGTGGAACTTAATGTGGCATTAACGGCTGCACGCATTATATGGCGATGCAGCGCATGATCGGCAGTTAAGATTGCCACGTTTACTCAACGGATCAACACCTCAGCCATAGCGAAGCAAAACCCCTGCCGCTGATTCAGCGATACCCTAACAGTCACCCGTTTACGACCGCCAACAATTGGCCATCTTCTACACACTAGTCTAACAAATATAATACCCCCAGACAACTCACGATGGCACCAACCAGTCAACGTTGAAAATGGAACCTCTAAAGCATCCTCTTTAATTTGCAAATAAGGTAATGGAATAAAAATTTTCGTCCGTTTTTATTCTGCTCTTTCAATCCGGATCTAACAGACCGAACAGTGCGGGCTGCCTTGCTATCGTCCCATTTAGACGAGTATTTCTTTTGGGTAGACCTCCAAGTTTGCCTATTTCTATATTTCTCGTCACTTGTATAAATGGGGTCATGAAGACGAGGTAGAGACTTCCAGCTTTCTATTGAAGAGTTATAGTTTGCTGCAAACTATTTTTTATTTTAAAGGTTACCATTAAAAAATTGAAATTTTGGGAAATTCGTTTTTTACGGCTTTTATTTATGCAGGATGCAAAGTCTTGGAGGGATGAAACGAGCTAATACTACGTTTTCGAGTATGTATGGTACTGATGGAACTGAATGCATTTAATTTTATGCTATGCTCGAGAATCCTCTGAGCTCAATTCTCTCTAATCCCTATACGCCTTCAACTCGGCTTTTTCGCCTCCGACTTGCTCGGCAAAAAAGAGTAGTGAAGGGCGAGGAGTTAAGATATAACAGCTAAAAAATTCCCTCATTGCTTTATCCGCTCATCTGCACTAAAAGTTTCCGGCTGCAACAAAAGTCATCTCAAAAACTTCAAGCACTGACAATCCTATGACGTGTTTCGTTACCCGCCAGAAATGATCTAGCTCCAAAATTATCTAGACATTCAACAGTGATAGTCCTTTCGAGAAAATCGAGAATTGCAATTTAGGTTGCATTTCTGCAAGACCTTAAGATGTTACTTTGTCAAGAAATATCTAAATCTCTGCTTCGAAGTTGTTTCACGCCTTATGATAAGCCTTTCAAGGATTTATTTTCGACTACAAAATCTCTTCATTAAACAATTAAAAATGTCCACATCAATACCAATTAATGGAACAAGCATGTGTCTCCATTATTGTTTCGAATTGTTTTCAGGACAATATGTGCATCCTGAATCACAAATGTTTAGAATAATTCTCACGGTCATAGAAATAAGAATTTATTCCATTTCTGTTTTCTCCAGTCACTAAGATCAAACCGAAACTCGGCTGCACTGAAGAATAGTTTAACTACTAGTAATGCCCCGAGGAATTTCCTTGACTGATGGTGCAGCACACTGTTTCGAACGTCAGTGAAAACTGCGTTTAGACTCTCTTCCGGTAACCTCGTTTCTTCAAACTGTTGCAGTACATAACTGAAGAGGAATGCTAAGATGATGCAACAAAACGCATGTTGCACATAAATGAGCTCGCATTTTGCACTGAGATTCTTATGAGAATCACCCACCGTTATCCAAATTTTCTTCTATTCATTTGCTTTCCCTCTGCAATTACCTCTTACCGATCATTGCGATTGTAAGGAAGAATGCTTATGCATTTCGCAACGGCACGTATTTGATCAAAAATTTATGCAAACGTCAGCATTTCACCAATTAAATCATATGTAGTCGATAGATTCAGTCAGAACGCATCAATTTTAAACAAATACTAGAGATTTCACTGATGGATTTTGCCAGAAAATTTGATGATATTATTAAAAAGGGCATTGATTCTTGAGGGTCTTTTTTTTCGCTTTTTTTCCCTTCTACTCTCTTGCGCCGATTGGTTCTAGTGTTAACGGCTTGACTCCCAAAATTACGCAAAGCCTTCACTTTCATAACCTCTTATAGATATGAAACGATCTTTGAAGTTGCATAAAGTTCGAGCAGAACTCAGTTAAGAGTTGACCCAATGGAATTCCCCCATTCATCTTCGAAGTATCGACCGACACAAACTATTCAAATGAGTCACCCTTGTCGTACGATATGTGATATTTCAATGCATTCAGAATTCGTTACTCAAGTCCTACCATTGCACCTCTACAAGAGGAACATGGCAACTGCTGTCTAGAACCACATATATACACAGAGCACTTGTCGAGTTTCTTTAACAGTAGCCTAATAAGTTCCTCACTGCAGCAAAATACCCAACGGTATTCGACGGGCCTTGTTGCGATTGCGCGTTTTCTGAAAATTATTTGTTCCGATTTGATATGAACTCTTCAAGGTTGAAAGAGATCTCGATCCGCCTAGAATATTGCTAGGCTCCACTCCATCGGGACCCTAATAATACTAGAAAACAAAAAAATGTTTGACACATGAGAAGTACCTTGCTTAATTCCAATTTTTTTCATGTTGTTCAAATATATGACTAGTTTTTCTCAATCATACGCTGTTTTCCTCTTGTAGCACTCACGCTAAACGTAAAAAATGTGTACATTCACATATATACATAACATTGTTCGCCATTCCATAAAATGCGCGAGTTGCGATTTGCTTTTGCATTTAATATCTCCGTTGAGCTTCCAGCAACAAACAGCGAGCATTCTTCCATTTCGCTGTCCAGGTGCTCGGTTTTCATGGCAGAGATACCTCGATTGAAATCCTTCTGTTTCTCCTGTTCTTCACTGATGGCACCAAGATTTCCATGTTAAGAATCGAGGTGGAAGTCTAAGAAATGCATTTTAATATACATTGGACATCCGCATCCTTCTGTGACTGTAACAGTTCATTCACAATCCCACAATCTTGCGCCAGGAAATTTCGGCTTCAAATAATGAAACCCGACAGTATTTTGCCAATCGTCTTAAAAAAAAGTGTTTGCAATGCCACAACTCTATATGCGGCGCAGCTTAAGAATGTTATCGGAGTTGGCTGATGAACGATGCAGAATATTTTTCTACTCAGGTATTAATGATACAGCTATAGTCATTCCTTTTTCATCTAAGACGTTTTTTGTCTCTGCAGTCCCATTTCGGCCAAAAAAAAAACAACAAAACTTAGCATAGAGTAATGAATTTTGAAATGCACGCTCATTAAGAGCGTAGTGAATTTTACATTACAATTAAAGATACAACAGCATTTGTCTTGCTAAATTTTTCGGAGGAATATCCTTTGTTTTATTCTTGCTAATCGAATAAAGTGAGCTTTTTTCCCATTGTGCAAAGCATAGCTTTCAAACTAATTTTAGATAAGTGGCATCAAATGTGATGTTTTAAGCTCATGATGGAATATATTCATCGTGGCGCGAATATTGTTGCATTTAATTAAATTGTTTTGTTGAGAGTGGAAATCATGAACTGTATGTTGTCGAAAACTATTTATAGGAAGTGCTGAACGATGAAAGAGTTGCTATGCAACTAGTCGCCGTATATATACGCTAATAAGTTTGATAGTAAAAAAAGTATTAATGATAGATATATTTAAACATTATTCTATGTGATAATAGAAAAATATTAAAATTCGCAACGAAATCTCTTCGATGTGCCAATAAACCATGCTAGTCAACTTAACGAATAAAGACCAAATTAGACACATGCTATACTCCCCTTTCAAGTTTCATATTTTAAAACAATCAAGCTTAGTCAATATAAGTCAAAAAGACGTAGAAATACAAGAATATGAAGCGGCAAGTCGGCTATACTATTCCGAAATCTTTCACACTACTAAGTTTCTAGTGAAATTTGATGGTACTGTTTCACTGAGATCGGCTACACTTCACTTGCAAAATTCTGCGTTCCACATTACACGTGCAAAATTTCAGGTTGGAAACAAATGCGAAACAAAAAATATATGAATGAGGCAAAGATTTGTGAGACCGTAAGAATCTTTCCCTAAGCTTAGCTTAACAGTTTTAAATGTTATAATGACAGGAATTCCTCCCCCAATAAGAATGCTTCGTCATCGCATTAAGGTATGTGCTGCTTTCAGCATTCAAAATGCTATGTTTCAGTGCAAATGCAAGAGGATGTTATAAAAAGTGGTTGGTAGCATATGAGATGTTCAAGAGGCGCCGAGATATGAGCATGATAAGCGCGAAAATAGCTTTCGTTATGATTGACGCCGACTCAGTTCGATGCTCACTTCCTCTGAGATGTTTTCGTCCATTTAGCACAGAATAACTCAACGGCTTATAGAGCAATAAATATTCCTTCTATTACATGTAATGTGTTGTGTTTTGAAGAGGAAGAAATATTGATGATTTCCTCGGTGTATTATGGCTAACCTTCAGTAAGACAGTTAATAAATTCGTTTCGTTCAGGGGCAAATGTTTCTTAGTGGTAGACACTTTATTAGGTTGAGACATTCTATACGCTTGAGGTATTCCTCCTTTTATCTTTAAAAAATACAACTTTCTCTTGTCAAGTGCAATTGCTGCCTCAACAAGTGCAGAAGCGCGCCAACAAAACGGACACAATTATGCTCATTTTACCATTTTATCTACAAAAAACCTTACACCGCAACTACCTCACTTATAATCGGAGATAATACGATAAAAGATTTTTATAATATCTACTACGAATTTTACTCAAACGTTTACATTTCTTGATTTTAGTGATTCCATAAGTCTCCTCACGAAAATTAAAGTTCCTCATTTAGCCATGAACCTACGTCACGTATATAAATACGATGCTAGTGCGCATGTTTTCTTAGCGATTGTTTCTGCGAAGTGCATCTTTTCTCAATCTCTGTTTTTTAAGTGTGTGTACGCCTTTGAAAATTGTAAACTGTCGTATAAGCCCCTTTCAGCGTCATAGCAATCACCAAAATGCAGCTGCTATTTATTATCTACATGTTGCCCATATTATGAGCGAGTACTGTCTAAACCGTCCTAAGAGACTTTAAAGTGGTTCAAAAGATATGTGAACGTTTTACCGAATTTCCATGCACTGGCAAAGGTGGGCTTGTCAAAAAGAAAGAACAAAACATGGAGAAGCAAGCATTTTGAGCTGTTAGGTAAAAAGGAGGGCAAAGAACTTTCACTCAACTTTTAATATTCCCAGCTGTGTCTTCACGGACCATTACATGTATTTGCGTTGCGCGTTTTGACGCGTCAATACTTCTTGTCAATCTTAGAATTCAGTCATGATTTTTCATACGCTTCGTTATGTACCATATCTGTGTTCACTTTTTCAGCGAGTTTTTGTATATCTGTATGTCAATGCCTCAACGAGAATGTGTACGCGCATGTACGCCCGTGCATCAGCGTGTGCATGCCTGTGAATCCACATCGCAGGGAGTCATGAAGACCAGCATGAGTTTATTTGCATTAGAATAGCCGCTCGCCGATTCGTTCAGCCATTAAGCCACGATTAAGGGATCCAGAGAATATTCGTGTACCAGTTCGACGAGTTCAAACTTCTGTTATTATCTGTCATTCTGAATGAATTACAAGAGGAGTGAACTACGCAAACTTAGCAGCAAGCTGTCACCACATCGGATATCTTACTTTTACGCAACCGTGCAATGATGGCAGCTAGCCGTCAAACGTAAGTCTTCGATACTTCATTTTGTTTTAAATGCATCTAATTGTGTGTTTCGCTCCAGCCGAGGCATTGATTCGTCACTCATTTGGATGTTATGTCAACTGAATTTGCGCACAACTTATTAGAATTCATACAACTGGCTGCCCATTATAATAATGCCGTTGCTGTGCATCCACATGAATGAGAATCAAACACAAATACGGCATTCGATGAGTACGATGCCATTACCCATAATCATCAGAATTTGAAGGTGGCGAGACTTAATCAGATATAAGAAGTTCAAATCGTTGATCTATCTAGCAGAAGACCTACTGTACTCCTCCCGCCTTCTTATGTTCCTCCTTCTCCTTCTTCTTTAATCCAGCAGAAGAACCAAATCTGTTCATCAGCACTTACAATGCAACTCATCACACTCTTATTTAGTAGTAAAGGCAGTAGAGTGTAGTATTTCAAAAATCATTGTAATCTGCATAAATTTGAAATGCATGCATACCCACCTGCAGTCACCTAAACAGACTCTCTAACTTATTTAAATTTTGTTTAGACTGCTGATTTTATGTTTGACTGCTCGCGTTTCGATACCATAACAAGTGAAAAGATTGCTCTCTGCACTTCTCCTACAAATCATTGCATGAACTCGGAAATATACGCCGAAGCATTTATGCAATTCACTGAACTTATTTTCAGTGTAGTTGATGAGTATAAAACAATTGTTTCTGCTCTAATATCTGCTCGTGATGCAACGTCTGAAAACTGCAAAATGTGGGCATACCAAAGTGACGTTTAGGTGTGTGCACAGAAGCGGGATGGAAAAATTCGCTGCGAATTGCATCAAAGATGTTATAACTATGTTGTTTAAAGCAATAACGTAAATTAACCAAGGCCCATATTCTTATGGAAATCGGTTCGCTACAAATCATCTCTTATTGCAGAAATGCGCTGCTACAAAATATGCCACATTAAAACTTTAGCGATTCGTTATTCAGCTGAATGCTGGTGATTCGAGCAACAGCTTACGGTATGGGTACTAATCAAGAATGTTTCCGATTACTTATAAAGCACGGCAGATGGTGCGACAACTCATCCTTCGTGTCACTATCCCTTGCTGAGAATGGCGAAGCGAGTTCAGCCTTCTCTTCTGTGAGCGACGAAAGGTTCTCGAACGACGGAACCATCGGCTTTTCCCATCAATTTTCTCTATTCAGGATGGACCGCATGCCTCCGCCTAAGGCAAGTATGAATACGCAAATTTATTGGATCTTCAGCAGGTTTTCAGCAGGTATCAGACTTTTAAACTTTTTTCCGGCCAAGAACCTTGCTCATACCCCCATACTATGGTGTAAACTGCACGTAAAAATTTGTCCACAAAGCAGAAATCCTCCAAAACCAACAAACAGCGCATGAAAAAGCATAGCAGCGTATTCACTGCAGGTTTCCGATTACTTCTAGAGCAGAACAGACGGTGCAGCAATTTATCCCTTGTGCCACCACTTTTTGGGCCATCACGCCTGTAATGGACAAATTTGATGATTTATTTCAGAGTGGATCCTTTGCACATCCGCTGAAACCACTTTTCGCAAACTACGAACTACATATCCGATTCGATATGTTCTACATATGATCGAAACAACAGCTCGGCTAATTCAGGCTTCTGGAAAATAGCGAACACAACGGTCATAGTTTTTTTCGCGCGATTTTCGCTTAAAAGAGGCGGATGGATGGCTTCTCAGGTTAATTGGATCTATGAGCTTTTAAGGCCCCACTCATCAGAGCAATCAAAGAACAAACTGCGAACTGCGATAGGGCCATAGGACATCCGCCACCATGCGTTTATGCTTCAGCCGACCTGACCGCTTCTTCCAATTTTCTACGAATTATCGAAATTTTCCAAATCAGCTGACTGCAAAATTCACGCAACTTTTTACACTTTGTTGTTTAAAACCTCTTTTAAAGTGTGAGAATCAGCTTGGAGGCAGCTGGAGAAGATTTCCACCAGCAGCAGACTACATTCGCCAAATTTCTCAATCCTAGCATCAATTCTCCTTGATCATAAAGTAGTAGATTTACCGACACACTTGCGCACAAAAAATTGAATGCGCGCGATCTCGTCGTAATGTTCAGCGCTAATAGAAGTGTGCAAAGTGGTGCATTAAAAAGCTGACCGTACCGGAACCATCATGCGGGAAACTCTTACCTGCAAGCAATTTAACTCATAATGCGCGGTTATTTATCATGGAATATGAAAGGAATCAATCAACTCCATGGATTCTTCATGCGCCTAAGGGGCAAGCATCTCAGCATACGCATTTTGACATTCTTCCGGAGGCGCGTTTTTCATATGCTTCATGGCATTTTGCAAGTTTGCTTTCCAGTGTGAAATATGGCACCTCCGTTTTTGTGCAAATCTCCGTTATCTTCAGCTTGGGGATTATTGAGACTAGGGGACTAAGAAATTTAATAGTCACAATATGATCTAAGAATCAGCTCCTACACCAGCCAAGGGTAACTGTGAACACTCGACTATACATAGCAGAGACCATCTTTAGCACAGAATCTGCACCAGTAGTTGAAATAATTAAAATATAAATGTAGTATTGCATACATTCCACTATTTGCTAGAAATTTACAGAGTTGACTGCTTTGGCGAGTAAAATTGCCGTAATGCATATAGAGAAAATATGAATAGACGAGATATAAAAGCGATTGAGTCATCAACGATTTTAAAAAAATATTGGAAAATGCTTAAGGAAGAACACGCAAGGCCCATAATGCTTAAATCCCTGCGAAATGCTTCTCTACTATTTACGAAGATGTGCAAAAAGCGCGAAACGAACGTTAAATGAGCTGCATCCACTGATGAAGCTAAACGAAGAATATAGTAGTATTTTACTCCCAGTAGTACGCTGTATGTTGAGTTAGCATAAAACAGTATGCGGAAAGGGACGAGTGAGAAGCTGCTAACATGGCATGTGTTTTTGCACTCTCATTCATCAGATAAACCACTGCTGTAAATTGTTAGCAAGAATAAAGTTTATGCAAAAAAAATTTTTTTAAGCTAAACCAACCCCTCATGCAAATTTCTCACAGAAAAATCACTGTCCAACTGGAGGACCTATAAAGTGGGCTGGCTAATTGCAAAATAAGGGCAACTCTTAGAGCTGCTCAGAAAGTTGAAGCCAACATTGTGGTATAATTTAGTGAATCGACTTACCTTCAAGAGTTGCGATTTAAAATACTTGGGAGACATACACAGTTATATGAGCAAGCAGGATTTGATCTCTCGTTAATATGCCTTAAAACTTAATATGCTTATTCGCTAGAGCTAATAATGGGAAAACTACACAAAGAGTACTCTATGAACGAACAAATTAAGATGTACTCCATAACGCAGAACGTTCTATTTTGCACTGTTTTGCATAATAGCAAAGCGTGTAGAAAGCAAAACGGGCCCTTGAGATTAATTTAAGTTTTATAAAGGTAAAAAGGTGAGCGATAATCCACGTTTTATATAGGTGAAAAATGTGAGTGATTTCAATATTTTATTGAGCTTCCAGCTACAAAAGTCAGTAACGAGGAACATTGAACGAACTCTTTGAAAAGTGCATAGTGTTCAAATTGTGAGGAACACGAAGAGTTCTGTCCAAATGTAATTCTATAAAGAATATAGAGAGTAAGATTGCTATCACCAACTCAACTCCACCGATGATTCTGAAATTCAAAACGGACTTTATTCCTCAATTAATGCCAGCTTTTGCATTCTACACGCTCTACTGCCATGCAAAACAGTATAAAGTAGAATGTTCTGCTTTATGGGGCGCATCCCCACTTGCTCATTCACAGCATACAGGATTAAAGAACATTCTATGCGAGTAATTGTATCTGTCCGATTTCTGAAGACTGCTCCTTAAATTCTTGTTCCCAAACAATCGATAAGCCCCAGGGCACACTTCGCGACACCTCACAAAAGAGCAGGCCTCCGAAGTTCCAGGTCTCCAATCTAGCAGTGTCCCAGCTTCCACTCCACTATCTTTCGAGATTCCAGAACCGTCATGGGCCTTCTTCACCTCACAGAACATCCACTTCTTGCTACAACCGTCCCTCCCCCAGATCCGTCGGTGACGGGGGGCGGGGGAGGAGGGGGGATGGATCATCGCGTTCGCATGAATTCGCCTCCACCTCGGACGTTCCCCAGGTTCAGATGGATGAAGACTCCGATGCTTAAGTTCTATCACCTCAACTCTAACTTCGACGGTTTCTGAGGCTGTGGAGCTCACAAGCATTGGGCGGGACAAAAAATACGGCGACCGCCTTAGAATTTTCCAAAAGATCTAATGAATATTTTAAAAAATTTAGGTAATTGCAAAAAACGCTTAGAATCCCTAGCAAAGATCTCTGAGGACCTGAGGTTCTTACATACCGCTGCTGCAAAGTTTATACACGATGTATGTTAAAGCTCAACAAGTCAGGATTAATAGCGCAGTGCAAATATAACCACTCAAGAATCACCACTACTGAGGCAATCTTCGAAGGAACCGATCGTTGAACTTGTCTTTGAGCTTATTCGCTTGTAAAGAGTAATAAATTTTTGCGGATGCACATAACTGAACAGCTGTGGATTTTCCTTTGGATATGTTTGACTCGCAGTTCACGATGTTCTTAAATAATAAATGAATGAAAACTGAAGATGAATCTAAAAGAATCTAATTGCTGAAACGAACACAATGATACTCTTTCCTCTCCAAGCGCAACCTTACAATTACCACCATTCAACAATTACAAATTTTATCGGTTCGTAGAGAATGATGAAGTAAAATTTAATAGCGGGAATAGTGCAGTGCTTGTAATGATCCCTGGAGTTGTTGGTCTACGGTAGCAAATGGCATATAGTGGTCCCCGACGAGCTGGGCGGGGCGCATTCGCAATTTTTCGTTGTGACGCAAAAGACGCGACCGATTGTTGATTCGCTTGCCATCGCTTCGAACATTATAGCCCCTAACGATAACATAGCGATTCAGTCGATATTAAAGGAAAGGAAATGACTGCCCACAATGGACCTTCTTTAGATGCCAAAGAGGCAACCGTATCTGACAACCGATGCTGAAGAGTAAGCATAACACATAAAGCTTCGATTAGCAAAGGCCAACCGAGCTTGGTGCCGACTTCGGCGCACCGCCCGACGCACACTCTCCACTCTCTGTCCAGTGCGTGCTTTCGGATGCTCTCTCAGTGACTGTCTCGCATTGACGAGGCTGATAACGGCGAGAAAGCGACGTCGTCGCTGGTTTAGCACGCACTTCCGACGGCTTACAGGCAGCTATTTGCGCCCCTTTGTTCATGGCTCACGAAGCTTAGTTGTCTGCTTGCCCACCTTAAAACGCATTTATAACGTGCACGAGGGTATCAGTGCTCTCCATCGAGTCGTGCGACATGAACGGCACCCTATACTATAGCACTGTTTTTCTACAGCATCATCCATTGAACTGTTATTTCTTTCGGTGGTGACCTGAGATCCTTCTTTTTGCATAAACTTTCACAAAGAGGATTCAAATTAGAAACTCAAAAAGTTATGTTTATCATTCTTCAGAGCGCGTTTTTGAATGGCACTTCTTTGTTGCATATATATCTCTGCCTACATCCCTCTCTTCTACTCACTTTCTTCTATAAAAACGCTCGTACGATGACGCAGTCTTTGGTATAGAAGTCAACAGCTTTCTTAACAATTCAGATGAACCATCTGGTAGCGTACTTTCCAAACTTTACATCACCGACAAATGGAAACTTTCTTTCAGAACACTTTGAGCACTTAAAGTGCATCTAACTATGTCTTCGATCATATTTAATTAAGGAACAACTGTCAACCAAATTCCATTCTCTAACACTCTTTCCTATCTTTAAAATTATCCTCGTGCCTCCGACGCCTCTTTTGAATTGCTTGAATTCAGTCACACCTTCAGCCTTTCCACGACGCTTCCTCGAAAGTTCGGCACTTTTACATGGCATCTAGCCTATACTACCTGGAAACGAACGAACTCGGCTAAATATTCCATCACTCTATTCAAAGCCTCTTAATGTTTCCTATTTTGCTGCATTCATTCCCCTTTCAACATGATTTCTCCTTTTTTACTATTTTTCTTTTCATTCAGTGCACAGATGTGTTTTGAGAGATACAATTTGTGACAACCTAAATTATGTTAGTAGTGCAAGATGAGTGATGAATTGAGCCTTTAT
Organism: Baylisascaris schroederi; assembly: GCA_006503575.1. Taxonomy (NCBI): domain Eukaryota; kingdom Metazoa; phylum Nematoda; class Chromadorea; order Rhabditida; family Ascarididae; genus Baylisascaris; species Baylisascaris schroederi. The sequence goes on from QEWY01000293.1 coordinate 337,320, forward strand.
CCAGGTGAAGAGCTGGAAATACTGTTGATAAAGTGCAGAATGAAGATTGAATAACAACGAATATTGCTTAGAGATTTTGTATTTACAACGCTTTTCTGTGATTTGTCACTTAATTTCAGTGCAAAGGTTAACGCTTATTTTTAGGAGATCGTAATTTCTCGTCACAGAGGGCGATGAACAATGGTGCTGGAACATTCGGATCGAAAACATGGAACACTAATTGTGGTAACGTAAATTTTCACTCTTTCTTCCTACTGCAACACCAAATTTTGATGAACCTTTTTTAGTTTCTGGTGACGTGCACTAACCTTTCAAACATTGCCGGTAGTCAGCAAGAATCGTTGAATAAAGTGCCACATTGAGAATACCCAAGTCAATGAGTAATTCTTTTTTTTTGGAACAATTAAACGAGGCATCTTTATGGCCGGCACCGATCGTTGTATCCTTAATTAAATGAAGCTTTGTGATTACAAATTATAAAAATTGCGGTGTGGTTCGTGAAACAATTGAAACAAAGAAAACACATCGTTTGTTAAGGGTAACGATATTCGAAGTGGTGATCCAATTGCTCATAATAATTATTGCAGCTTCCAAATAATGTACTGCATCAGTGAAGGTTTTTAATACTCTGGACTCTTGCATCGTTTCTCATGCTTTAATTACTTCGTGAAATTTTGTAATAAGTGTGGCGATCTTCTTTGTGCATCTGTCGAATTCACCAGATGCCATTTTCAGTGTGATGGGAACTTCCAGCAGTTTATTTGATCTTTTCACGTTTTTTTTTCCTGAAAACACTAAAAGCACGCAAAGAGAGTTATGATAGCTAATCCTCTATTCATTTAAAAAAAAAAAAAAAAAAACTCTGTCGTAGATACATATACGACAAAGTTTTAGTGATAGACTGAGGATTAGGCAGCAATACTAGAACGTGTGCAGTGATCGATACTGCTGTTATTAGATATTTTAAAGTTGTGTCAACTGCATGGGGACAATGAGGATGATGCACAACAATTCCCATGCTTCAAGGATGTTTGTCACATAGTGGTAGCGAAAATGCTCATTTAGTGTGCTCCCTGCGGTTTTGATATATGAGACGAAGCGTCGCATTCACAAAAAGTTCCACTCGATTCACCGCCTCTCAAATGAAATTTTAAAAAAAAACTCTTCGGTAGAATACTAATTTTTTTTTCCGAAAGAACTCAACAAATGCTAGCTCATCTCTCACATAAGAAATGTATGTGAAACTCAATGAGTTAACTATTTCAACGATTTGATGATTTGGCATAGCGCATAAATATCTCCATCACTCAGACAGCGATCACATTCATTTGCATTGCATTTTACTATTGAAGAGCGCATTTTTGTTATTCTTCTTCAACTTTGCAATGCTAAAATTCATATGAATTGCAAAGTCATACTGCTATGGTATGCGATTTTGCGTTCCATTTACCCGATTAATCGGTTGCACAAATTTTTATTAAATAATATGCAATAATGGAACGCTTTGCTATAATTTCTCTGATCAGTTGTATTAATCCATTTCAAGATATTTGTTTTCGGATCGGATCAATGTAAAACTCAACTGCAAAATATATGCAAATTTTTTAGACACTACAATCGCTTATAAGCGCTGCTGAAGTTGATAAATCGATTTAAAGTTAGTATAGGAGATCACTCCATTGAGTATATTATTCAGCTGTAAATTCTATGGTTTCCGAGTTGAATACAGGCTAAACAATCAGAACACATACCCACACACTCTCATGCACACACATACATACGATACCCTCATTATGCGATTTGAAAAAGTAAATTTGCATAAGTCCGTAACGAACCAAACATAGGCATTTATAGAGAAGAAACGGTCTTGTTGCTAATGGAATTCAATTTTTTATTGTTGTTTGTGCGCTTTCATACTGTTCCGCCATGAAGATTCATTGTTCATTTATTTGATCGATTGGCTGCTTCTGCTTGTGTAGTGTCGGAATATCACCAGAATAGAAAGTGGACTTTTTTCTAGCAGGTGAGTAATGATCGAGAGGAAGTGGTTCTACTGCTGGGATAGTTTTTTGGGTGTTTATGCTGTTCTTGGGCAATTAAATTTTACCTACCTGTCTTTCTTCCCCCCCCCCCCTTGTTCGGCAATCGTAACGTCATCACTTCAAAAGGTGCCATACCTATTTTTCAAACCCACCAAAAAGCCTCATTTTGCTCCGTCGTTATGCAAAGCATCTGAACCGCTTTTCGCTACTTTATTAGACATATATATCATTACGATGAATTCGGTCTCTCATATTGCTAACGCTGACTTGGTGTTCTCTCACTAATTAGAATACAGATCCGAATTTTAACATCACACTGGCTTGGCTGGCATACGAGTACAGCGCAAAAAATTACAAGTCCCAAAACGATATGGGATTTGTGAAGGAATCATCTCTCTGTTCCTTCCCGAAAACAGCTTTTCCCTAAATACGGGGGGCAAAGAGAATGAAAAGATAGATGACCGCAAAGAATGCAATGAAAAATTACCAAGGGAACAAAAGAGGGCAATGAACACCACGCACTTAAGACGGTACATTAGATAAACTTTATATTTCCACATTGATGCGAAAAGGTTCACTAAAAATACTATCGCTTTTTTTCTTTATTTTTGATGTCAACGTCGTACTCGTTATCCAATCGAACGAATGCTTATGCGAGGGATTTGGTTGTTTCTTTCCTATTCACTATAATGTAGTATTTCATTTCATCGAATAACTGTTGAATTTATTATTTTGCAATTTTCTCATTCGAAATTTTCTCATACTGACTTATGCCGTAACCAATGAATATTGCAATCAAAGTTACTGAGATTTGCAATTCGTGCGAGCACAATTAACTCATTTAATGACTCTTTATTCAATAGTGCTTTAACTCACCATTTACGAACGTTGCTCATATTCTTGAAACGAAGATCGCTCGTTCAAAAAAATATGCAAAATTTTGGGATTACACTAGATATTTATAAGTTTCTTCGAATTCGATGAACCAGCATGAAAATTTGTTTAGAACACCACTTCAAATAAATGTAACATGCAGCAAATTCCTCAACTCTAACTTCGCTTAGTGGTTTGTGAGTTGAAATCACCAGGCGGATACATACTTATGCACAAGCATAACGTTGTTATAATGCTCTTTGCAAATGCAAATTTGGAGAGGTCCTATAAAGTTTTCTTTCATGCAAAACTTGCTGGTGTGTTTCAATGAACGATGATAGATTCATCAGAAAGAAGACTATCAAGAAATATTTCAATATTGCACAACTTTTTTTGCATAGCAGAGGAGACATATATACAGTGAGGTCTCCTTTAGTTCTTTCCAAGGTATAGTAAAAGGATCTTGTAATCAATAAGTGTGGCATTTTTGGGACTTTGGAAAAAAGTATTATACTCAAGTGGAATTTCATGGTCACTGTAATATATGAGGGCTCTGTATAATCAAAAATGCTATATGTAAATGTTTACATGAAGGATTTAAAATTTTTAAAGATTTTGAATGAGTAAGTGATGAGTAGGTCTTTCCGCTCTATATTATAGACTTTTTGGTTCATCTTGACTTTACACTTTTTAATGAGAGGTAAGCACTTCTCCGATTGATGTTACTTCTATTGTTACGCTTTTCGTGGCCAAAGGCAATTAAGAGTTTTCTCAACGCTAACAACTTTGAGATTTTACTTGTGAAATAAGCACCATAAAACTAGGAATGACTGACACTTCGAAGCAGTCTTTTATAGAAAATAGTAATATAAACAGTAAAACAACTCAAAAATTCATCTCACTTCCTCTTCTTCTATATTGTAGCTGTCGTAAAAACGTTGATTGTCAACAATTCGCAACGTGGCGTAAAGTAAATCACCAACGTGTCAATGACTGCATCGTATCTTAGCATGACTATCCCTTCAGGAAAGTCCCATTTGCCTTCATGCAAGAAAGTCCTCTCAGCTGCACCCGCTCGATTACTTAACGGCTCTTCAAGCACATCTCAGATACAGTAGCGATTGCGTTCCTGAGGGTGGTTTGCTGTTCTTTGTATCATCGTTCAGTTGAGATCTTAAATCGTATATGGTCGAAGCGTGCTTATAATTTCTGATATTTTTCATCATTGCTTAGGAAGTGTATCCTTAAATGCTCTTGTCTTTCAAAAACTATTATACGAAAATGTTAATTTTTCATAAAGAAGTGCTTAAAACTCATTTGTTCGTTGTTTGTTGATGATCACCCTTAGAATACAACATAGATAAACAATTAATTATACGTGAATGCAAGTAAAATACAATAAATAAATATTTTCGATCTTAATATAGAAAATATTTTCGAGGAATCATTATAGGAGATAATTGGCAATTAGCCCATTACAAGAAATTGACTCAACTTTTTTTGCTCAATAGTTCAGATAGTTTTTATGGTCAATTTATTTCGATCGGAATTAATTTTCTTCAACTGAATTTTTGATTCGTTTTTTCATGTCCATTGACGATTAATGGCTGCTTAGTTATTAATTTCAAAGCAATTGGCGATTTTTAGCGCTTTTTAAATTTTCTCAGTGGTCCGTTTCAGAGTTGTTTGGATTTTTTCCATAAAAGTGTGCTATGATAACGTCATATTCGTGCATGTTTATGTTTGCATGTGTCTATTTGTCCCCCTCCCCCTTCGACGTCTTCTGCTTTCAAATCAAAAAAATACGCATAGACAGGAAGGGATGAAGAGAATGCATAGTGGATTATTGTATTTCGAACCAAAACCCATCCAATTCATTGTTGCCTTTGTGAATTATAGAAGATTTAAAACTGCTACGAAATTTTTCCTCGCAATTTTCACGCATGGTCGATAGAGGTTGTTGCGAAATCGACCTTTTTCTTTGAAGATTGATGAATATTTGACGGTTCTGTAAGATATGCTTAAGTGAGAATTTCTTCATTATCATTCGAATACTGAGATAATCCGTTCAAAAGAAGATAAAATTTAGCCAACTTTCTTCGTGTGATTTTCTATTTGTTTCACTTTCCAATGATCCATGCACAACAAATGTTTAGCTTAATAAATAATAGAATTGGTTAGATAAACATTGGGGAGCGCTTTCAAATGGGTTTTCAAGAAATCCTTGAAAAAGCGCATGCATTGTTTGTCTTTGGCAAATGCTTTATCGTTCTCGTACGATACGAACGCATCGTGCACTCGCTGCATTCTTCGGTCTCCTATGTAAGGTATTCCTTTCTTGTCTCCTTTCTCCTTCGAGCTCTCATCCTCCCTCCCCCTCCTCTCCCCATACCTCTAAAACTCACCTCCACCTATTCGAATACCTAGACAGATAAGGGCACTTATTCGAATTGCTGAACTTTTTCAGCCCGTCCAACGCAATCAAATTTAAGCAGAACTTGCTCTCCTATTGCCAAGAGGTTTTGTCTCTCACATTTCCATATGAACGTAGTGGCTGTTAAATATCGGCGCCGATTGTTCACCCCTTCTCATCAATAAGGGAGTACCGCCTTCTCAAAATTTATTCGTCGACGAGGTCTCCTCGTGTAATCTTATAGTTTTTGTCTTCATGTTTTTGCTCAGTTTTTATCTAAATTCTCGACTATTGTCCCGAACACTCCACATTTTTTGTGGTGGTAATTGCTTGAGATGTTCTAATAGAATATTCTTTTATGCTCCACTCAAATAATTGCTTTGTTTTCAACAGATTTTTTTTTAAATATTCAATTCTTCATGAAAACAAAAAAAAATTTTAAATTTTACAAGCTTCATATTGATGTCACAGTGTTCTTAGCAATGAGAGCAGTTCGGCCCAATGAGTTTGTTTGATAAGAGGAATAGCCATCACAACGCTGCATTCCGTTCATTCATTTCAATTTCAAAAAAAGAAAACAAACAATGAATAAAATGTTTGAAAAGGGAAAATAAAAGTCAAAAGGGAAATAAATATGAAAATGTTTCCTTTTCTTCGATTCAGCTTTAAACGTTCTTTTCTGAGTTTGTGACTGACCGGATGCTTCCCCCTAAAAATACAGTAAACTTTTGCCACTATTACTGGAGTCTCAAAAGTTCTCTCTATATTTCTCAAATGAAGTGTTTCAAGCTATAAATCTGAAATTTAACTGCTATATTTGAAATCCAACTTTAGTTGCTTGGATAATTCGATGAAATTGGCACTGTTGTAAAGTTTGTTGAACGTTTGTTCCGACTTAGATTGTAGATCAACAAAAATTCATCATTTTTGTGCAGAAAATTGCAGCACTTGTGAGAAGATGAACAGCTTTCAAATTTGCAGAAATTATTGTCGTTCATTATTGAACTCCAATAAGATAAGGACGGTAAAATGAATATTGTGACGTAATCAGCGTCAACATCCACAGAAGAAGGAAAGTAGGTTGGGGGGGGGGGGGGGGGGGGGGGGGGGGGGGGNGGGGGAAGGGGTGGTAGTCATTTTATTCGGGGTGCAAATATCTCTTTGATTTCGATAGGCTAAGACATGAGCAGAACTTTTGGTCAAATTATTCAACAATTAAAGCCATATAACTCACTCATTTGTGTAATTGTTTTAGTTGCGAATCGCAAAACGAGTTTTCTCTTTAATTAGTTTTTTGAGTGGAAACTAGTTTTCGGCAAAAATCTGGGCAAGCCAATTTTGGCGAGAACGAGTTCTTTACTAGCACTTACAAGGATTTCGTAGAGTGCAAAATTACGACTTCTGTTAGTTATTTGCCCCTAAACCTCCCTTTAAACTTCCTAGGTATACATTATTTTCCAGTATTTCCACGCCTATTGCGTGGACCAGTATAAGCAAAGCTCTAATTTGCTGAGCAATGCACGAAGACGCGATGTGGGCAGGGGTCGTGAAATGGTTAGTCCATAGGGAATGTAAATTTGCATGTTTAGCTGGACTGAAAGAATTGGAATCCACACCTACCGTAGAATGGTAATTTAGTTCATTTTGGACGGTATTCTAATCACGGTAATAATATAGATTGAAAATGAAGTGTTTGTAGTATCTACTCATGAGGAAATGTTTGTGCAAGTATATCGTTGCTGAAGTGTGCGTCGATGTCCCCTCGGGGAATATTGTATGCAAAGGTGAAATGACGAATACGCACATATACTAAGCAGTCAACTGTGATGATGATAAACTATAGGAAAGTGTCCGCTAACCAAAGCGTCTATGTGATTTTTTTTTGACATATTTCTCTATAGATATGTCGGATGTGATGGCGTACAGAGATGGCTTCTATTGCAACGTTTTTTTAGTAGGTCTCTTTATCGCATGTGTTGCACATTAAATAAGATCTGCTTGCATTCTTGTAATATTTTGAGCGAATTCCATCGAATAAAATAAAATTTGAAGAAAGATTTTTAAAACAATATTTCCAATAAATTGTGCTTTATTTCATATTCATTCTCGAAACTTATAAATCTGTCGAAATTTCTTCTGTTTTCCAAGTAAAGTACTTAGATTTCTTGAATTCGCCATTATAGCTTTGTGACTATTCGACAAGATTAGTTATTAAGAAGTTCCCTTATATAATGTTCCTTTCTCTATTCTCTTTCTACATTCCAGTGGAACGGTGTATTAATAATGATAATATCTCTTGAAATATTTTTCATTGATTACCATTTAAAAGATGCATAAAGTTCAATGCACCGTCATCGTTAATATAACAGCACTACATCAAATTCTTTACTTCATCTTTTCTTGTCCTCAATGCAAATCAGCCAGTTTCCGGTTAATGTTTTGCATTACAATGAGAATTATTTGCATGGGCGAGTAGTTGCGGGTCATTTTTCTCTACTTTCATGCAAACTGTGTTTTATGCATTCGCAAGTTTTTACTCAGAAAATCGATTGTTTTTTCTCTACTCGTACAAAAATAAACAAAACAAACGAAAAATCTAAAGGAACCCGTTAAGAAATTTTGGTCAATCATCCCTTCAATAAATCTGCGTTTCACGTCTTGCAGCGAACTTATCTTGGCCGAAACAAGTAAAGAGGCGTGAAAACCCTTGTCCGCAATAAGTGCCTTTCCACTTGTTCGACGAATGCTCTATCATGATCTGCTCCGAATACTTCCAGGTCCCATCAATTGTAATGTACACATAATGCAACATTACGCCGACAGTTACTTGTAAGTGGTATAAATTAGGATGGGATGTTGTATGGTTAACCAAGCTAGCTATATCCACAGTACCTGAGTGATGTAGCATTAACCTGGCAAAGGGAAAGTAACCCGTTCATCCCGACTAGCAGATATTGTTTTCATTGCTCATCGAACAATGCTTTTCTTATAATATTATTTAAAATCAGATTCTTCACTTCTTCCTTCAACCCGTTACAGAGGTGAGTAACTTTTTGATCTTTCTGAAATGCACGATATACTTGCCCCGCGTTCGTCGGCTTTGCATATTCTATAAAGTTCTATGCTACTTGAATTGTAATTTGCAAGGTTGACAGTGGTGATTTGCAAGTGAAGCTATTCCCTCATTGTAATCAGCATTGCAGAGCGATGCTTGCTCGACAAGAGAATTTAAGATGATTGCTACTGTTTGCATAATTTAAAATGCAGCACATGCTCATATCAATGTCGTTTTAAGAGTAGTGTGGGTGTGTGTGTGTGCTGATGGTTGATTCAGCACATCGGTACACAGAGAACAATGTTTGAGCTCACCTTCAGTGATGAGCAATGCGGCTTCGCACAAACCAACTCAATATACCTTGACGAAAACAATTCTAGCCGAGTACCGATTATCGCATCGCCTATGAAAATGCGCTGCACTTGGCCTCTAAGCAGTAGCACAAATATATGACGTCACTAGTATTGCTCCTTCCCGCATCTATCGACTCCTTTCAAAATATTTTCTCATTTAAGTGGTGCTTTCCTATGAATAGATAAGCAGAACTTTTGGGTAAATTCTGGCTGATGATGAAAGAGGCTTACAATGACTGAGCAACAACACGATAACGACTGCTAATTGACCAAAATAATTACTTTATACAATCACATAGTAGGTGAATTGTTATCCTCTGAATATTACGTTCAATGTTTTAGAAGTCCGATGAATGGAATTTCAAGGATTTTTGAATGAAGACATAAACATATGTTTACCTTTCCGTTGACACGCCGTCCGTCATCGTTCATTGTGTTCGGTTGTGGCTGCCACCATCACATCTGAAACAGTGAGTGGATTGCGCAACTACTGATGCGTCATGCACAATGCTCATACACCTTTCTCCTTTGATATATGCGATAACCTATGAGTCTTAACCGCTGAAACTATTCTGTGGATACGATTTTGGCCACATTAATTTGACATCCGTCTCCTGGACAAACCTAGAGCCGGTTGGATTTTTGACCATCGGTCATCAACTCATTGGCTGAACCATTGAGTGATCTGAATGGTCAGATTTTATGGACGTCGATTAGCATGTGCTACAACGCAAAATAACACATTTCAAGCCCTTTCATTCTGATATGACCGATGAACAGTTCAGTTGGCTTAGAAAACTTGCGACATTCTTTTATTGGCGTTCCATCTATCCAGACCTCCCTAGAAAATAATTGCACCTAAAATAAAGGTGTCTAGACCATTGATATGGGTTTTAGAGCAATGTTTCGTATTAATCCACTCCAAAAAAGGTAAAATCGCTGAAAAAATACTGGATAATCTTTTTGTGCTCGAAATGTCTTCTATGTGTGGCAGTGAGGAAGCCTTTCGTTTAACAGTATCGTTTAAATATTAAATGATTATATCGCGCTCACAATGAAAGCCTCTGAAAGGTATAACGGCGTTCAAAATAGCCTTTTCGAGTTCGTGCTTCTAAACTACTTCGATTAATCATGATGTTATCCCTGGGCATAAGGCTACGTCACCCACGGTGATGTTATGATATTCAGTGCTATAGGGTTATAATCTGTGCTCAAATTGGGCATAGAGGTGTGTTATGTAAACGTCGTTAAAGTGTTCTTTAGTGACGCCCAACAAAGCGGCTGCTTGCTGGTCGGCACAATTCAATGAGTATAGTGATGGTCGTCGCTTGATCGCTGCCATTCGAGGAGCGGCGCCGTTTTTAGGCATCGCGCATAAAATCGCAACGTGTAAACTGCGGCCGTTGACTCATCCTACGGTAGTTAAAAGGATCTCCACACTGCCTCGCTGCTTCTTTCCTCAACGCCTTTTCAGTCAGATATTCCCCACTGACGAGAGGGCCTCTATTCATTTAAAGCATGAGCTCACAATAGGGGTAGAAGAGATTATTGACATTAAAGTTGTATTGTTCGGCCCGGTTCACCCGATATTTGCCATCTGAGAACGCTTCATGCTACCATTTTTGCAGAAAATGCTCTCTGCATAGTACTATTTCGACATTTCTTGGAAAATCAGATATGCAAATAGGATGATTGTAAGTGAACTCTTCATATTCGGAATGGTAGAGCATTTCTAATGCTTACTTGTGGTGCTTTCCTATATTGTGCTTTCTTCCCTATATTTGCACCTTTGTTAGCAAGTTGCACGCATCGATATCGATGATGAGCACGCACCTATAAGCTGGGTCAGGCTCAACTCAGTTACAACGTGCACAGTGCGGCGTCAGTGTGGTTCTTTACTGACGTCGTCTCAACGGCTAATCCGCAGCTGGGGTCACACCTTGGTGAGATTGCGTGTCCTCTTATCAACAAGTTATTTTCTATCACTATTGAGCAAACACAACCACAGTAGAGAAGAGCCAGCCTCTGAGTTGATATCGCACGAAATAATCTGCACTGATATAGTGCCCCTTAATGAGCTCAAAGTGCTCGAATTCTTCCACCCATGCACCTAGAAAGTGCTGTGTTCGAGGAAATCTTGTCTTCTCACTTACTGTTATGAGTACACCTTTGTAACAGAGGTTCGATTGAACTTATTCACTGTTTATTCATGACTAAGCTTTTTCAATACCTTTCCAGTGGCTTTATTCCCACTTCGTTCATTTCAAATGGCATCTGCTTAATATATCTTTTAAATCTTTCGATTTCGTCAATCCTTCGAAGAATTTCCTCTCAAATTTCTTTGCGACGGAGAAATCTTTGAAGAACGGAAAAATTATGCGCAATTGTTTTGTGCTTAACCACAAATAGAGTAAAAGGGCACATAGAATGGCATCGATAACGGTTGAATAATGCCCGGAATCGTTGTTGTTTGAGCATTTAGCGAAGTGTCAGCGCTCAGAAGCCAGCCGTCAACACATTGGTGTTGTTCGTGCAGTAGCGTTATCGAAGGTGATGTAGATGCGAAAACGGAGCTGCGATGCAGTGCGCTTAGATAAGGGACGCGTCCTCACTCGATATTCACAAAACAATTGGTGGTCGTTGCATGCCATCAAATCCGAAGCCGCTTACCGTTCAAGCATTTTCCACTGTTTATCAGCGGAAATTCGGCCGACTTACCACGCCTCCTCTTTCCGCTCTTTAATTGCGTTTTGCTGACGCACAAAATAAAGTTGCTTACTTTTTTCTACTTCACCAATAACTTAGAATGTGAATGTGATTTTAAATAGCTCAAGAAACTTGCACTTTATCTCTTTTTTCCGATCCATATCGATCTTTCGAGCATATTCGTACATGTAACTATACCTAAATAGCTAGACGCATCCGCCATGCCCTCCACCTTCCGTTCCTCCCTCCATATCCCCGCAGAAAACAAAAATTGCTGCCTTTTTTGGCAAAATCCCATCAAAAAACTCAGCGAAACAATATTGGAAAAAAATTATTTCATTCATAGCCACGTTATCAAGTTAGCCGTTTTTTTAATAGCTGCTCATTTTCTCACAGTCTTTGTGGTTAATTGTACACAAAACGGTATAGGGCCATTTACAGTTGCTTGGTTGCCTTTCTCATCACTAAAGTTTCTTATATTAAACATTTCTTTATTTCATATTCCTTTCTTCATGCTGTTACTTGTTACTTGCTGATTCAACACTTCAGCTTTTTGTTTCACTAACAAAAACAAACGAAGACGGCTGGTCAAAATTCCTCTCAATTATTTACCCCATAATATATGCTTGAAAATGGGGAATTTCCTATTAACAAATGTTCGGAAAATGATTAATAATTGCTTGCCCTCAAAGAGTTTCAAAGGAGAGTATTTGTAGTTGAATCAAGCTGCTGAAAAGAGTGTTTTTTTCAATAAATTTGCAGTATCAATTTCAAAGAGTGAAGTTCTCCTCAGAACGTTTCAACAAGCCTTTTATCCTATTCATATGCCACCTCATCCGATGCATTTAATGCACCCTTTCATTTCGCTCTACAACACTATTTTTCACTCACTTATATGCAATCGCTTTTTCGCATTTTAATTTTCCTTTCTTGGAGACGTTCCCAATGTTTATTTCATTAGCAAATTATTAGTGAATCGGTGCCATCATTAATATCTTTCTGGTCGCTGTGAGAGTTGATATTATTGTCGGCCTCTTAAATATGTTCATATATATGCGAAGGTGTGTAATTATGCCCATACATATAAACGATGTGAGGAAATCGTCTGATCTCTTATTTGCTAGCGAGAGCAGGAAGACTTATCTTAGTGTGGTCGCCGATGACTGTAAATAAATTCAAACAGAAGCTTCAAATACTAGCAAATTGAAGCGTGATATCAATGTTGAAATCATCCACAGAAAGTTGAAGAATTCAAGCATAGATATCCCGCAAATATAAACTTCGGCATAACAAATCTATAAATACGCAACTAAAGTAAATTTTCCCTCGAAAATTTTCTTTTTCTTTTCAAAAAAAAAAAAAAAAAAAAATCGAAAGTGCGTTTTCCTTCTGCCCTTGAATAATAATGCCTACATTAGAAACGATATTTTTGTCGTGAAATATAAGAATTATTGAAAATGGTTTTTTTTTTCAACATCGCCGCTGTACTAAATGGAAGTATAACGGACATCTTCAGCATAGTGACAAGATGTTGCTACCATTTCGTTACTTTACTTCTCGCGTTCTTACCTATTGTTATATTAGTTTTGTTTTTAGTGATGCATTTGAATTTTTTCCAACATTAGCTTCTCTATTCCTCTATGTTTCATTTCATTTTTACCCTTCTTACTTTTAGATAGTAATTGATAGTGGGGTTACAAAAATGCTCATACATGAGTTTAGGATCCGCTCCAAAAAGATGTTCTACTTGCTCTCTGGGACCATAGAGGTGATTTGCCTTAGCCGATGAATGAAAGCGTAACGTATTTTCGGCGTTCTTGCATCTTTGTTATAATTCTTTGTTAACTGAATTACTGTCTTCTATGTTACGATAACAAGAAATCTAATATCGCTATTTCTCATTTGTGCAAATTTGCATTGCGAAAGTGCAATACGGTAGCGTTGTATGTGTGTGTATGTGTGTGTTGTTCATCATCCGTTTACATCGACTATAAAATTTCTTAGCTAAAGTGATGAAATTTGGGTGGATGTAACTTACACTGTGGGTGACATTCTGTGCCATACTTCGTGCTAATCCCCCAACCGCCTAAGAAATTACAGATACAAGGCGGTAGAATATTGTTTGCATTTTCCGTTGATCCGATCACAACAGAAATTTTTTACTTGGCGAACGATCGAGCTTATTGAAATATGAAGAAATAATTTTGTATATTATTGTTTCTTGATACCTCATGGAACTGATTGGTCAGGTGAAGGGATTTTGAAGGCATCATATAACATACCATGTAGCTTCTCTGGTGCGCTTCCCCGCTCCTTCAATGAAGCGAAAACTTTCCTGCCGAAGACAATCGCTTTTAAAAATTGTTGACTTGTCATGTCTTGCTCAAGGCAGATCCACTTAACAGAGCATTTATATTGACTGAGTTCATTCATGTTATGTTTCATGAATATTTACAGTTTGCACACGGCAATGTTATGCTTATGTCTGGGAACAAAAAGTAATTCTTTTCTCATTCATGTGGGTAAATATGCAAAAAAAAACAAAAACGAATAAATATGCAAAATAATTCCTTTATATTTTTTACCAACTCGACCGTTCGCAGAAACTCTCTGTACCCTCTCTATCCTACCGATTGTTTCGATTCACTTATAACTGCTGTTCAAGTTATGAAATCCAATGGGTAAAATGCATGCGGGATGACCTTTCGTACCACTTCCGGCGTTAATCCGTCAACTTCAAAAAGTTGTTAGATTTTCGAAGGCGGCGAAAAATCTGCGTGTATTTTGAACTTATCGAATTTTCATTCAACACCGATCGAATCATAGGAAAAACAACATCCTAATTAAAATAAAAACGTATTGTTCTGCACAAGTCGCTAGCCACTGTGTGAATGTCTAGTTGGATAACGAAATGCGAAAACGCATATTGTGCCAGCTTCTCTGGCTCGCTTCTACATTTATTTCTTTTATTTATCGATTAGTAACTGCCATCGTGAGCATACGCGTGTTTACGTATATCTGTGCGTGTGTGTGTGTGCATGAGAAAGTCATCACTTGCTGTTAAGTTAGTATTGCACAGGTTTATGAAGACCTCTCAGTTGAGCGGGTTTGGTCAAGCAGATGTCATGTACAGTATAACTGCTTGACGACTGCCTCTCTACTTGTCTGTGGCCATTGCCTTATTTTTTGCATATTTAAAATTGCTTTTTTTAACTATGGCCTATTCAGTGAACCTGTCCGTTAAAAAAATTTGCATATTCACTAAGACACTGACCGAGCTGTCGTTCACAAAGCTGTATATCATTTTTTACAAGTTCCCACTAAAACGATGCCTTTGCCCCTTATCGGTGTTTTTGGACGCTAGGCGGTGAGTGCGAATTCCAGCATAAATTCATCTGCGCACTAAACTATCGTTTGCCTCACTCATCGCTCACACCGGTCAACACAAAAGATCTATTTAAACCTTCAAATCAAGCTGTTGTTTGCACCTATGATTTTTCATGTACCACCTTTGTTTTAGACGTATTTGAAGTCAAAAGTCGTCTATATAAGTTTAAAAGGGATAAAGCGTACGATTTAACATGCCACTTTCTGTTTGATGAAATGGTGATATAGTTTTGGAATCACCTTTCAACTCCTTAATTTGATTTAAAAATTTATTCGCTAAAGGGGCATTGTGCCTCAGCGGACAGAAACTATCGTTAGCACAACTGAATTTTTAGTTTTTCACATAAATGGGAGTGGAAATGATTTTTTGTGGTTGCTGTATTTGCTAATTTGTTTTTTTTTGTTTGTGATGCAATTTGCCATTTAAGAATGAATGAAAATTAAGTCCATTCGAATGTGGGGACGAACGATTGCTCCGCAGAGGAATTCTTCTTTGGAGCGTTGTTTAATTCGCTTATCAGGCGCCTCTTAAATATAGTCACCAGCAACGCGTCTTAAGAAGATTATCTTATGAAAATATTGATATGGCGCCAGTCATGTGACAAAACTTCGCTACCAGCCAGTGGCCCTATACGGATCGTATTTCTCGCCTTGCAAACATATTGCTACAGTATCCTGCATCGTTTATTCAGGCAACATAAAATGATCGAATTTATATTGATTTCGAATGAGTTTGAGGGGAAAGGAGAAAGAGAAGGAAGGAGATGCATCATTCATGTCTTTTCTTAAACTGATTAAGTAATTTACTGCTGCAACGAGGATTTGGATTACATAGGTGGTGATACTGCTGTCAGCTACACTTCCACCGAAGGAAATATGCGTGAGTATTGTTTTTTGCACACAAAAAAAAACATTTAATTTCACCTCAGATTTATTAATACTTGCAACAAGAAAAATTATCCGTGTGGAACAGGTAGACTTATGTGGGGGCCGGGCTACCGTACTTCTTAAGCTTATTTGCTAATTTATTGACATATTAAGAATCCAGACTGTATAAATAGTAGTATTGCCGTCAACCGCATTTCTACTGAAGCAAATGCGCAAAAGAAGTTTTTTCTTCATCGAAAATCTCGAATTCGCTACTTGTGTTTTCACATTTGCAACAACAAAATTCTTCTTGGACTGTGTCATTTTATATGGAGGTGGGCCACCGTACTACCGAAGTGTACGCGACCCGAAAGGCTCATCGTAGTACCTCGAATATAAGCCTCACGAATTATAGGTTCGCCTAGATTTCTAGCGAGGGTTTCATTGAATCGGAATTTCATTTCTTCAGAATTTGCTTTTTATCAAAACGTTCAACAGCGGCATGTTGGGATTTAAATATGTGAACCGAAAACATTGGAGGAAAATTATATCTTCTCCGCAAAATTCAGAGAGACTGGTTAGTCAAGGAGATGGAGGTTATGCAAAGTGATGCGGGATGCTTTTATTTCAATACCCTTTTTAATCATCGTAATAACTCGCTCATTCTCAAGGTCAAGATCTTGCTAGGCGCACTGTAAAGGAACTGGCTATATAGATCAAGGTAGGAGAACATGTTGAGAAAGCACTGAAAGGAAAAATGAGGTGGGAGTAGTATGCTGCACCAAACATCAACATACTAAGTAAAGAAAGTGACAGACGGCAACCTACCACTTTCTGCATTTCGCATGTGAGTGATTTCCTGTTTGCATATTTGCTCCAGTGACAGATTCCAAACGATTGCTAGGCCTAATGAAGGAAGGTATGATTACGAATAATTTGCTTATAAGGCTTGGTATCTAAATTGCTTTGTTTATACAAATCACTAATCGTGAGCAATGGCATGTGGAGAAAAGCTTCGATCGTGGATGCGCACCTCCTTCCACTTAATATGCTACAATTGGGCGGCTTGCTAGAACCAAAAAAAAAGCGAACAAAAGTTCTAGCAAGGGCACATTTTAATTCTGTAGAACGAAAGATGCTAGGCGCGTTGAAGCTTAAATCGCGCGAACGAAGCGTTTGGGCGCTGCTGTTATGGGGCCCTCCCAACTATATGATTTGGGAAACTGTTAACTTTTCATGGCCTATCAGTGTTGCATAAGGTGATGTAAGGTCTGGCTTCGCTGGATTCTTTAGCGCCTCAAGGAAAATTTCTGCCTAAGTATATGGCACTAAACAGTAAAATTTTGCTAGTGAAGCCACTTACCCACAGCGTTTTGATCAATTCTGCTGAATTTCACTTACTGTTGAATATTCGAAGAAATATTACACTACAAGCGGTTTATCACTTTTGACATTCCAAAATCTTGTGGGGTAAAAACAATGACGAATTTCACCACAATCGCTTCTTTTTGTTGACTTTGCTGCAGTATACGAAGATGTTTACAATATTGTGGAATATTCCAAGAAAAATGTCTACTGAATATAAAAGTAAATATCAAATTCAAATCTTGCACTGTCTTTGATAAAATATCGTAAAACCTCAAACCCCCCCCCCCTTTCAGGAAGTATCTTCATACAACTCATGTGTTTAGAGAAGGAAATAAACGAGTAAGGTCTTCAACTAAATCCCCCGTTCAATAACTATCCCCTCAAGCAAATTTCTAAAATCAGATAAAAGCACTGTTCATTCTACACGCGTTTTTAATGAGTTTCCATATTGCGCTAAAACCAGATGAACTTTGCAGGAACGTCGTACTTCATATAGAACCGTCTGTCACTGTGGAACGCTAACTTTGTCATTCTCAAACTTATGTGACAACAACAAGCACTGAGAGCGATCTACGATATTATAGCAACATTAAACTTTGCGCTATGGGTGAGACCAATGCAATATTTTATTCCAAAAGAAAGGCATACTCTATCTTTCATTAGCGTCCACCGAAAATTCACATTTGCGAACCGAAAATTTTTGCGGTAATGAAAATATGCATACAATGAGACAATATGAGACAAGCCATAGGGAAGGTGGAAGAGTAGGAGGGAGCGGAGGAAGATTAGTGAGAAGGGAAGAGTGCAATTTGCATCAAGAGAGATTTTCTTAGTATTGAACCATCAGAGGAATTAGCTTTGCGAGCGATCAGGTGGAATCCCCGGAATATTTTTTTTTGAATCATTATGGAGGGAGGTTCGCAAATTTCCGCATTCGAAATCGTAATAACCCACGAAAATGCGAAAAGGCTTAGCAAGAGAATTGGCACAGTGTATATTTTTCTTATTTCTATATTTCTAACCAGTTTCATAAATTACAGACGAGTAGTGGACTGACGAAATGATGCTTTATATTTTAACTGTTCACTAATCATGCTATCTTCTACTAGATTAGTTTTTTTCCAACCCACATAAAACAAAAAATCCGGCCAAGAGTGTACAAATTGCTACATTTGTTTAATTAACCATGGCTATTCCGAAGTCATTGGACCTACTTGACTGCTTGTATCAGATGCCAATCAAAAGTGGCATTATACTTTTCGAGTTTCCCAGCTACAATTCGAGCGGATTCCGAATGGAAATTGCAATATAGGTAGAGAGAGGCGCATGTGCACTGACATAGCATCATAATAATGCGTATGGCAGTCGAAATGCAACTTTTGCACAAGTTTATGCATATATATTTGCATATGTAGATTTGCATAACCGCACGGAAAGTTGGGAATTACATGAAATTGGGAGGCTGCCAGAATTCTGAATCGGCTAACTAAAAATGGTACCATATGAGCTACAAAACGTTCGCATAGCCAAAATTGCTATTCTCTGTGGAGTATTCTAGGAGGTTATTTGAAGGTGACATATGCTTTGCACTTAGTCCTCATACTTTCGAGTATCTAAACTTGCCGGAAACTGTTGAGACTCGGGAAGTGTAAGGAGTATATATAGGCAGGCAATGATTGGATGATATAATGTAAACTTGATAGAGTTTTGCGCTTTGAACAACTGAAAAACATCACATTAGTAATATCTCAAGTTCTTCTCTAAGTCCTTGTAACAGAGAAATATGCAGAAAATTAAGGGTACAAGTATTACCCACTAAAATTTTGCTTTTAATCTCTTAATGTACAATTTGCGCAATGATGAAATGATAATGTAGATGATAGCAAGTACTCAGCTAATGCCAAACTGACAGAGATTTATCACTGATCTATTGAAAGCACTGAATCGAAAGTATACCCAAATGGAATTGAGTGTTATTGCTAGTTTTCACGATGTATCCGCTATTTTAGCGTATCACATCTAATCGTTTTTGACGTATGTAAATTTCAATGATCACCTCATGTCAGCGATTTCGAGACTCAACTTGTCACTCTTTAGCTATTTTCTTTGCGAATTTTGCAGATTCTTGCAAAAATGCATAAAGGCGACACCACCACGTCTGTGCGTATGCATCAGTGTTCACATGTATGCTCATTGTTTCAGCTTGCAATACATGAAGACTTGGCGACAAAACTTTGTATGCTATTGCCCTAAGCTAACTATCCACGCTCAGTTTGTTCGAATTTCCCACTTCTTTCATGAGATATGAAGTAGAATTGAATTTGGTGGTTCAGGTTGACCAAAAAGGCAAATTTTTTAGTTGAGACTTTTTATAATTGCGTGTTTGGTGCTATGCAGTTACCACAGATAGATCGTTTGCATAGGCGACTAGCCTGATTAGTGGAGCAGCAGAAAGCACATATTCTGTTACCCTCTTTGCCAGAATCCCATCCTGATTCTATGTGAAGAAGATTTTTCGTTAGCAGGCTCGTACGCATTGGTCGCTTACAGAAACATTTTGAGGCACTACATCGATGTTTTGCAATATTTATGCCTCTGATTTCATTGCTGGTGTAACCAAGTATATATGCAAAATGCGCCTTAAAGCGGTAACAGTGGAAAGGATTTTGGCTGACGTCACACCAACTTCCTTCCAGCCACAGTTGTGCACTTTAGCACGTAAGCGGTGGTGCATTCGCCGTGCGTTTCTCACTCGGGTAGCTACCGTAGTGAAATATGAACATTTTCTGTGCTTAGCTGCGACAATATCACAGACAATCCTTCATGTCAAGCGATAACTTTTTTTGGCCAGCTTTAGATGCAAAACTCCCATATGTCTGCTCGCGTGCTTCAAATATAGTGCTTATAGGCTCTTGCGATTTCCTCTTGCAATGCACTATCAGTGAAAAGACAGCGCTTGATCAACGGGGAAAGTATTCAAGAACCGAAATCGCACAAATACTTTTCACTTGACTTGTTGCGTCGGCGACCAACCATTTATTTGGGTTCTCGTCATTAACAATACTTTGTTTGATTTGTTTGAAATCCTCGGAGAAAATTGGCAATTATTCTGGCCTGATATCTTTATAGAAAAATCGCCCATCGTCTCACTCAGTCTTATCAATACGCTTTTTACATTAATTTTGCTCATATGCAAGGAACTTATTTCTAGCTCATCATTTCAATTTTCAATCGAAATGCATTAAAATATATTCCAGAGATGCTTTGTTTTGCTTCGAATCTTCCTAAGATAAACAACATTAAGCGTAACAACTGAGACGTGCTAAACTGCATATGAGTAAATGCCGAATTTAACAAAAAAAAGTTTTCTTATGAAATGCTTTCTCGGAATTGGTCGCTTCACATATGGCCAATATCAAGAAAATGTGCTAAAATAGCACTTCAACAAATGACTATGCAGAATGCATCATGGCTATGATGTGTCTGTGCGCGCTTACATATTTATGAATCTATGTGCCTCAAGGCATCAATTTTGTGACCACGAAATCTAATGTTGAGTAGTTTATGAAGTGTTATGTACGTCATAAGAGATTACCTTTATGCTGTAACTCACACTAATATGAAAGGAATCGTTAACGCTTAAAGTGGTGAGAAATTTGCAGCTATTTTGCTACTATAGGATTCTCATCTTTACAGCAGTCGAATCAGAATAAAGCAGATAATTTGTGAAAGATTTGAGCAAATAGTTAAGTGACTTAATGCATAAAAATACTATTCTATGTCCTCATTATTTGTTAGTTATTAATGAAAGTCCTTGGTCAAGTATGATATTGCCAAGATGGTTCATTCCTTCAGCACCTCTAGTGCGTTCTTCCTCTTATAGTTTCGCCTAATGTCAACTGCGAGAGTCACATGGTAATCTAGCATTTATAAACGGCAGTTGCAAAATTTCCAAACAAAAGAACCCTAATCATCTTCTATTCTTTTCATTATTCAATATATTGTCTCCTTTTCTAGGCGACGAATAAATAAAGATTGATTTCTCAAAGTAAACAGTTGAAAATATAAATGTTTACAGCTATTACTGCTCACCAAAATATTACTTCACCAAACATTTATGACTATATTATGCTATGTTATTCATTAAGCAAATTTCATCTTGAGTAGTGGACCAAAGAGAGAGAATAATCTAGCTAACATGGCCACTACATACAGATTACTGGTGTGATGTTTCTCATTAAATTTATTAGGATTGTACAATTTTTTTCGAGATCGACGATCATATAAGAATTGAACTGTGCACATGAAAGAGATGAGCAAAGAATAGGTGAAAAGGTACATAGGTCGAGTATCAAGCAAAAAATCGCGCACCAGACGGTTTCAATCATGCATGGCTAAGCAGTCATAGCTATCATCTCAGATTTCGAGATGCTAATATGCCGCCGTTGAGTCGGCGACATACTTTACTTTTTGTATTGTTGCCGCCGTAGTGATCTCAGAAGTGATCTATCCGCTAACTGTTCACTTATATGTTTGCACGTCCGATAGCCTCATCTGTGCACTCTTCACTAATCTGCAAATTTTCTCTATTGCACATGCAAGAGCCGCCTCGGCTCAACTCGCCAAAAGCGGCTATTAAAGTAACCCTTAGGACGCATCGTTTGTTTGCTTTAAGGCTCCTGCGGCAGCGTAGCGCAAATCCGAATGTGCCAATGTATACTGTATCTGATCGTATATTTATCACGTCGTTCATCTCACGATGTTTGCTTTGCATTCTCACGGGAACTGCTCTTTTGGGCTAATGTGTCTGAATATGAGAGAGGCAGATGAGGACACCTACAATATTTAATGCTTTATGCCTTTAAAATATGCGCTTTCAGAAGAGAATTTGAAAATAAATAATTTCTGTAATTCAAGCAGTATATGAGATTTCTTTGTCATACATGGCTTTATTGTGAACCTACTTTGGTCCTGGGATATAAGCGGTCGGTTATGTGACTGCTAGAAATGGTGGATACAAAAGTCTGTGAAATTAGATAAGGTATTCGTTTTTTTATACCTTTGTCGTTTTTCGTAGTTATATTTGTGCTACCTAGATTCTCTATGTTTCTTGGGTATTTTCGACAAAAAACACTGAAGTTAGAGTTGAAAAGTTTGGTGGATTGAAAGTCAGAAAATGTGGCACATTTTATCGTGTCATGATACAATTCATTATGCCAATTTTCAAAAACAAACATCAATTTTTAAGTCAACTATGAGCGGTCAATCTGTTCTAAAAATTCCAGTGCATTTTGCAATTTTTATTTCGTTGGCTATTTCAACGTAGGGTAAATGTGCAACGGTTCAGTGCATTTCGTATTTTGCAGGCAATCATATATGAAGGTGAATCATGTATAGACTCGTAGAAGCGCACTATTCAACAAAAACAAGAAAGCACTATTGAGCGTGTTTTATCATTTGTTGACAATTAGTGATATCGGTTGATCCGATGAGAGTACTTCTAAAGCCATAACGACAAATCACCATCTCCGCTTGTTTGCGCCTCATATCACCGTTATGATATGCTGCACTTTTTTGCAAAAGAAAATGCCGCTACATTCAGTAACGACATTTCCTCCATAAGCAATATGCTTTTTGTAAGATTTTGAGCCAACATTCTCGTCCAGTTGGTTGCGCAATATAATTTTCGCTGACAAATCTTCTAGTGCAGCACTTCACGAGATTTACTTAAATCTCCTATTTGCTCTTTAATTAAATCTATGCATCACCTTTTTTGTGTACTTGCTTTTACTTGGATTTAAAAAAATACCGCTGACTTTCATTGGTCGTAGTGCTTGACAATAAGGAGTGCACCATTCCTGCTACCAAACGCGGCTACTGTGAGTAAAAAAAAATTTTATTAATCCTCTAAATTGCAGGCGCTTCCAATTAAGCCTGCGGAAGAAAAAATCCCTGCAGAAGAGAATGCAATTTTGAAACGAGTATGTCAATCATAAAGTGATGATGCTGACTTTTGCAAATGATTAAATGCTAATCTCATCTAATATACTCACTAAGTTTCCTGAAGTTCTTCGCGACTTTTTTGCCATACCAGCGAAAATAATTGGAAGTAGCATCTCGCTTATGATCCTGTGAAGTGCGTGTAATTTCTTGCTCGCCTGTAATCTTATGAACGTGTTATCGCTCCATATGAGCGTTCAAGCTGCAGTATTTTTTAACCCAATTTGACCTGGCCACTTAGTTTTTTCTACTTACAGCTAGCCACAGCAAGTATTCCTCCTTATTCACTGCATAAAACGAAACAGTAGTTGTTGATTTCTTTCGGGCAGAGAGATAATTCTGCATGAATATTTGATTGTCATCTAAATGCTCCTCAATGGGCTATTCTTGTATCGATATCTCACACTAGTTACTTGTTTAGATTCAAAAAGTAATCCTTCATAATCAGACATTTGTAGCATAGGTAAAGCTTGCTTCTTTTGGCATTTTCACTCTGTATCACGAATCTATTCAAGGTTTTCACAGGCATATCTTCATCATCAAATGCTATTCGCATAGAGCAATCGTTGACTATCGCTGAAGAGCAATTGTTAATCTCTGTCGATATACTACAGATGTATAAACAGTTGTTTAGTTAGTTCGTTATGATTTTTTCCTTATTATTAGAGCTGAATTCGCTCGGGACAAAAAAAAACTGCCAGTATTATATCTTCCGTCATTTTTGTTACATGAAAAGTAAGTCTAGACACTATGCCATATATTGGAGAGAGAGAGTTAAGTCTTGATCATATCTATTACCCTTCACTCACTTCTTGCAGCTATCGCGCCTCTTCTTTCTTTGCGTAATAAAAGCGAACAAGCCCTTCTTTTGAATGGGTTAGTTTGTGGATTTAGGAGACGCATTCCGCATTCCCATGGAAATGACTACTCCGTATTTGCGCTTTGAGCAGCATCCTATCATAGTCAAAGTGTTGGTAACGACTGGTAATAAAACAATGGTTGAAATTACTGCAGTAGAAGAGCGCTCATATTATGACATACAAGTTATCGGTTTAAGATGTAAGCGTGTCAGATGGAAAACGGCAATACACGATAATGGCAGAGAAACATTAGAAGAGGCCTGCTAATGTATAGTGAGGCAGTGAGCAATGAGTGTTTAAGCACATGAGGTAGCACAAATATTTGACTCTTTAATCTTTGGGGGTTTTTTTTTTCACATTTGCACCATCCAACGAGGATTTAACCCGAAACTGAGACACAATAGATGTATTGAAAAATTGTTGTAGATAAGGATGTGAATGAGATCTAAAATATGAAACTCATTCAAGAACAAATTGAGAGAGAGAAGCGCTTAAATACGTTGGACACAGTAATGGAGCATCAGAGGGGCCCTTTAATGTATGAATTGGAAATCGCCAATTGTCCATAGCTGTCAAGAACGGGTACTGCAGTTCAGCCTTAACTGACAGATATTGGCTCTCATATAGCAGCAAGTTGCACATCTATCAAAATTTAAGACATTCCATCTTCAATGTAAAACTGCAAAATATAAAACATTTCGGGAATATAAACTGATATTTATTTTTCAACTGAATAATATTCAAAAGACATATGACATATCAATTGTTCGCTTCTGCTGAACAAATTTTCAAACGAATTTTGCCCTACTAAGAAGCAAATTCCTTAATGCTTACCTATGTGACGAGTAAGAAGATTACCTCTTTGGTCAGATCGGACAAAGTTGGTGGTAGTTCTGCCACACTGTTGCTTTCTTATCAAATACGTACTTGTTTTCCGCCATAACCCATCAGATGCTAAGCTGTCACGATTCTGCGTTGTCCAGTGGTATCTAGCTATTTGCTGACGATAAAAGTGAGGCAGAAAATTGGAACGAGAAAGAAGATGAAGCAACAGGTGGAGTTTGGATGCAAAACTCAAAAAGCTGGTCTTGAAGAAAGCTATTATAATCCATAGTTGTCCTGCTAAATGTTCAAACTAGAAAAGCATTGCATCATGAAATAATATCAAATAACAAGCGAAATGATATCTGAAGCTGATTTTTATGAGATTTCTTTTCAGAAAAATTTTTAGCCATGATGAATATTCAGGCAGAATAGAATGACATATGATATCTGAAAGCCAAAACCGATTATTGGTTTCCTTTCAATAACAAGGCTATTTTCTGAAATAACAATGGACACCTTACAAAATTTATCAACATTTTCGAAACTCTCCAGCTGCAGTATCCATTCGGTGCGTTGGAAGAGAATAAAATGCCACTTCATTGAGAGATTATAACAAAAGTATAGTTAAGGAACAAAGTAAGAGGAAGTCAGCTTCAACCAAAATGAACAGTATAGTTAATGCCATTGTATCCTAAGTATATACGCAGTTTACGGAAACGAGGCCAGAAGAAGAACGGTAAGGCACCGTCCTATATCTCCGCCCAATCGATTGTATAAATTTCATAGGTTAGGCAAAAGTTTTGTGTTTCAATTTCAGCCTGAAGGTATCAGCTACCTCAGACGAAAACAAATACCTGACGATTGATTACCTGACAAGGTATGATACCTGACGATTGATTGGGCAATTTACTATGCTTCATTGCCGGATTAAGAGAATAAGCAACAGTGCACCCAACACTCCAAGTTTGAGTTGGTCAGTGGTGTAAACAAGTGCAACCAAGGTTTTAAATTGGTTTTATGAGCAGTTGGTCAGATTTGATGCGTGTGTTGAATGAATTTGAGAAGTAGACAATGAAAATCATAGTGGCACAATCATTTTTGTTTAAGTAAGCATGCAGCTATCGCAGTCGTATTATTGAAATGTTCACTGAATATTACAGATGACCTAGCGCTTGTGAGTCTAAGCATCTGAAATCTGCATTCAGCAGGCAACTACATAGATAAAATTGTGAGCAATGTAGGGATTAGTGAAGGTAAAAATCTACAAGAAACGTTTTCCTCATGTGTAATAGTATTTTAGTTATTCGACGACCACTTTCCGAATATATGCTCGCAAAATTATTGCCCTAACTTCTAAATGTTTAGAGCACTGAGCAAAGTGTCGAAGCAAGCCTGCAGTATGTGCGCACTAATTAAAGGGAGAGGGTTAAACTTAATTATTTTGGTCTAAAGAACTGTAAAAGAAGCAAAAGATATCGTTAGGAAGTTAGTGCATTTAAAAGTACATCATTCATGCAGTCTTTTGAAACAGTACGCTGCGCTCTACCCTATTGTGCAACAGTATTGCATTAGATGCGGCGTGCGAATGCTTGCTCTCAAGGTTTTTATTCATTTCGATGGCAGTGCATTAGCTCATGTGCCATCACCTTATCATGCGCATACCATTTTGCACCTTCATTTTCCGTAGAATAGATCAATCTTAGGCTCTACAAGACTGCTGCGATAATCCGATGGTTTAGGCGTTAGTTGCAATGCTCGCAAAAGTCGCTTTAAACACATTTCGGAGCCGTTACTATATTCTTGTTCAATTTCTATATGGATCTTAGCTGCTTTCGCAAAATTTCCCCTGTCGTTTTAAGATATGTCGAAAGAATAAGTGGGAAAGCACGGTCACGATATATGCTTCTCCATCCTGACCATCTGACCCACCGCAGCTACGGAAATTGCGAACAAATGCTAAGAAACAATAAATATGCAAGTTATTACCTTCATATTATAATTAGCCAGATTCCTCATATAACCATCTATAATGCATTCTTTTCTTCCCAGCTTGACCGGATGTAAAATGTGTGCAAATATTCTTGTGTTTTTCAAAAAAAAAAAAGAAAAAAGAAAGCCCTTCAAGTTGACGAATCGACGTGAAATTCAGCAGTGGAAAATTTAGCACCCAATAAAGGTAAGTATATCGCCTTTGGTCTGCTATTAGCGATCAGACAGATATAAAACGTATGTGTGTATTGGCACATTATCGGAAATTTTTATTTTCAATATCACACAAACGAATCTTTGTCTGATATCGAAAATGACTGGTTCCCTTTCAGAAGATTTTCATATAAATTTTTATATGCTAAAGTTGTGAAAAAATACTTCTCGGCTGGCCTGCATCACGTTCAGTCATCTGTAATTTATGCTCGGTGGAAACATACTTTACTCGAGGAAATTTTTTGCTTTACAAAAAATTTGCGAGATTTTCTATCGCAGACTTGGCGAAAGGAGAAAATAGAACAGATCCACGGAATGCTCTCGTCACTCCCCTTCTCATATCTTTACTAAGAGTATCTTTCGTCATGAATTCATCGTTTACCATGGAGGAAATTTTCCAGCAATAATTGGTTTTATTTTCTAAACTTGGTAAAATGCATCAGAGTTATGCAATTTTTTTCTCGCTTTCTGACCTCAAACACAAACTTTTTATCAGTCGTGGTGGTACACAAATGAAAGTAGCACAGGTAATTTTTTTGCAAGTGAATAATAAAGGCATAGCATTATAGGACTTAAAACAGTATTGTTCTTAGACAAGGCGAGTTAATTATTCTTGAACTGGCGCGAATGGCTTGGTGCATCGAAAACAAAATGCATGGCCACTTTAAAAGCAAACGGAATGCCTTCCTGTAAAAGGCTTTTGTTAGGTGGATTCTCTTTCGAGACCCTCGAGCGATGAAACGCCCTTATTTCAATAAGAATCTCTCCTCAAAAACCTTTCTGCTTTAATCACAACACTGTGAAAATACCCTGTTTTCACCCTGCGAATATCTGCAAATGATTGCCATATCATATCAGAATTAAGTAATTCGGTGCTTCCTAGATGGGAGCTCTAAATGCACTGCAGCAATTGTTGCCAGTCAGAGAATTTTACCAACTGACCAACTACATTGTCACTGCCGTTAAAGACATATCAGAATTAAGTAATTCGGTGCTTCCTAGATGGGAGCTCTAAATGCACTGCAGCAATTGTTGCCAGTCAGAGAATTTTACCAACTGACCAACTACATTGTCACTGCCGTTAAAGTTTTGAATAACAATCTTGCTCTCCTCCTTGTTACCTCTGATTTGCACTTTTGATACAAAGACCTCTAAGCTGGCTATTGAAAGATAAATTCCCAGCCTTAACGTAGAAAGCAGCAAACCAGAGAGCAATTAGGTTGAGTAATACTTCAAGGTAATAAGGGTCGCTTAGTGCGGCAATTTTATTGCAATCATAGGGAATTTGTAGCTATCTAAACGAATCTTTCTTTTGGAATCATAAGGAGCTGCATCAAGTAACCACTGGAAGTTGTTGTCGTCGTGGCTATCGCTTTTGTTTGCAATAACGTAGCCACACCAAATATTCGTCACATAAAACCTTCACGCTCTAAGAGACTCTTTCCGCTGTACGTAAGAAGAAATAAGCAAAGAGAGGAATTGAAAAAGACTCCACAACTATGTATGTTGGCGGCTAGCTATGTGTGTAGGAGTGCTGAAGTTGGCATGAGAAATGTATATCGCTCGTGACCGGAAGCTATGGCTCGCATGGGAACGGAACAACGAGCGTTCAGACCGAATGGAAACATCGTAGCATTCATCGCTTTCAGAATTCCTCTCGGCGGCATCTATAAAAGTCAACAGATGGCCGCCGAACAATTGTGCATCATGGTGTACATCGTCTAAGAAGAGCAACAAGCTTTTGTGCTACGACTCCGACTATTTATGTAATCTCTTCCAGCTTTTATTGCTGCATTCCTCTGAACTAGAACCAATTCGTCATCTGGATTTTTCGTATTTTTATCCATTTGCATTTCGTTTGAAAAATATAGCAGATTAGGCTAGTATGTGCAGGAAAAAAGTGTTGGCGTGTTGCGAGGAATTGTGTTGCATTGTGGACGATTCTTCACAGGTCATGTTTTCATTTCTTAATACAATTGTATGTTAAAGCCTGTTTCATGTTACGTATCTTTCTGACTGGCAATTGATGAGATTAATCAGGTTTTGCAAGTGAGCAATTCTAAAGTCGATAATGGTTTGGTATCGCGCTTATAAGCATAGAGCGTGTGTTTATCTGGTTAGCGAATTCAGCTCGAGAAACATTGAAGTTGAGGCCACAAAATTTAGTGTCCATCGTGCGCGCCTTAGATTACTTTCCACTTTAACTACTCAGGCTGATCCAACGTTTCATAATAATCCAAAAAATTAGTATTTTTATGTCTATTTGACTGCCTCTCAAACCGATTGAGCGACAAAACCCGTAGAGAAGAAGGTGAGGACGACGTGCGCTTTTGCGACATGCTCAGCCAAACCGCTGAAATACGTTACCCACGGGTAATAAAATATGCGCAGTAAATAACTCTACTTCACGAATTTTATCGCTCTTACTAATACTGTGCAAAGGTTGCTTTCTGATGGGCCGACCCATATGAAACGATATTTCGACACCTGTAGAATACATGCACATTCGTTGCTGCCTTTAATTCCCTTTAATTCCTTCCTTATTTGAAGGATTGGAGTAAAGCAAAAAGTTAAACTGTGGTGTAGCCTGCATCCACTAAACTTCATACTTCTAGCCGAAGTAAGATGAAAATATCGGGCAGATAGGCACAAACACATGGCGTTGTTATAATGTGCTTCACAAATTCAAGATTTCAAACACACATAAAAGCAATCCTGTTGTAGATTTTCTATAAATTAGCTGAAGTATGAATGCATCACTGCACATTCTTTATTATTCGTTGATGTTTTATGCAACCGGATCCTGGGATATGTCAAATCGCAAAGGCTCATTCATGCCTCATCAGCCTCTCTGTCGGCTTTATTAAAAAATTAAATAAACATATGAAGTCATAAAACGGATGACCATCGTTATTTGATCCTTTCTGCTAATAAAAAAGAAAGCCCCATAAATATTAAGGTTCAGTAACCCAATTAAAATGAGGTAAGAAATTGTGGCATTAGTTTAAGGTAGTGTTTGGAAGGGAGTGAAAAGTGTATTCATTTTATGTTTCGCCGGAGAGCTGAAATGGTGAGAATTTGTTGACAGATTTTTTTGCAGCATAATGCTAACTCAGAAGGCGCTCATCGATATTCCAGAAGCTCCTATACTTGCCTCGTGACATTCTGCACCGCAGCGCAATCAAACTATTTCATCTGAATGCAAAATTGCTTAACGTATAGGAAATATGATGCTCGAGAAGTGGGCAAAAGCATATTATAGATGATTTGGGTGATAACATTCCAAACATTCCTATGGAGGGATCTGAGTTCGATGTTCGGATTGCAAAGGCTTTTTCGATAATTCCATGCAATTTTGAATCCCATTGAAAATTTATGCAGTTCCTTATGCCATGATCACTAGTAGCAGTTTCAGTGAACTAAAGGTTGATTGTCCGGGCGTAGAAGACAGAGAATGGAGAGCATTGTACATCATATGATATTAGTCTTGTAAAGCGCCCAGTACTAGCTTTTCGACCGTGCACCGAAGCCATGCCGGGTGTTCAGCTGGGTGGCAGGAAGGAGGAGGATGGCTAAGACAATGAGACTTATTGTAAGAAGATGAAGTAGGTTACTGATATATCTTATAATTTTCGAGNGTTTAAACATTGACAGAAAATTTTCACTTCTATGTTTCGTGATATATATATATATATTTGTGGGTTGTAATAGCCTGATTTTAACTTTATTGAGCTGTCCTTTTCTCCAGATTAATCTGTACGTGGCAAAAAATTGGCAAAAAAATATTTTCAGGATTAGTATTCTTGAATCCTCGAAAAAAAGTGTCCAGAGATGTCCTCCAAAATATCCTTGAAAGGTTGTCAGCTATATATTTTTATCGCAGTCGATTGAATAAGTTCGATGATTTGAATCAATTTTCGTATAAGAACGTCCCAATAATTGCTTCTTTCCACAAATGCTTTTAAAAGTTTCGGAAGAGGCCACGACAGCATTGGTGACTATATGGCAGGACACCTTATCAATTGTTCCGAACACTTGCACAAGATGAGATGTTGGCATTCATTTGCGCCGTATTATAGTCCTCGTTTCGAATTCACACCTCTGCCGATTGTTGTAAGAGGTTGAGGGGTCACAATCGAAAATAAACAAACAATATTTGAGTAGTGATCACGATCGGTGCTCTTTGATGTGTGCTTGTTATCGCTATGCGGCTTGCTTCGTACGTGATGAACATCACCGAATTAGCGCAGTGGGCCAACTCGGCTATCCTTTTGCTATAATGACCCCATCCACTGATATATGGTCATTGTACTTGTGCACATTCTTGCTGTTTCAAATGCAAGTGCTGCGTTTGAGTGTTGAGTGAACTATGATAGATGCTTTTGCAGTGATTATTAATAGCACTTGTACATGGAATGTTGAGGATAATGTGAAGGGATGAATTTTCACTCACCACGGATTGCATCCTCATTTCCCTTTAGGATCAGTCTAATTTCGTCCTTCATGCCCATCGTTTTCTCGGTCATTTATGTCCCTCAGGGGGAAAGATATGCAAAAGTGATTTCTTCCCCACTGCACTGACTCGTTTTTCACTGACAGCAGGTTGCATGGATTAAATCTTCCTCGGAGGAATTGATGACCAATGCGTTCAACTTGTGATTTATTTCACAAATTGCAATTTAACCCACAGATGAAATTCCAAATTTTTATCTGTGGGAACAAATGGAAATTTACATATCCTCGCTTTGGAGTGACAAGCGGCGGTCTTTCTTATCGCAGTACAATACCCTCTCTAGCTTTATTATTACCATTTCTGTTAGGTTGAATTTGATATTCACTTGAACTAACCAGCATTTCTCCTTGGTCACGGCAGGCAGTTCAACCCTTTTAGATCAAATTACTAAATTCCATGTGACATCGGTTGCATCATCTCCTACTGGAAAGCAGCCGTTGAAAACTTCATGATGATCTGAAAGTGGGCTACCTTTAAGGAAACAATCCGCCTTTTTCGAGTTTATGTACTTCCTGGATAGTTCTGATTGCACTACATGCGCCCTTCTAAACGATATGCCTGTGACACATCGTAGGATATCTAGGAGTTTGATAGGCGAGATAACATGCTCTCAATGCTTGCAATGAACGGATCGGTTAAAACGCAATCATTCCCACCAGAGTTTCCCGAGTTGTTTATCTCACTGAGTGCACAATATATGCAAATCTGCATCAATAACAGCTTGTTTCTTAGGTAGCATAAAGATAGCAATTGAATATTATACAATAAGGGGGTGGGAGGGATTTCTGTGCGCAGCTGTTTTTTCAATTTCAGATCTTCTGAAGCTTACATGAGCATTCCCAATGATGCATCTAACAGGTTTTTTGCACCTTCCAAGTAAAATCTCACAAAAACAATCCTCTACAAAAGCATTCGCACAAATGATAGTTGCAAATAGGTTTAAAGCCTGATCCAACTAATTGAGAAATGCCTAAGTTTGCTGAAGCATCATAATCTCAACTGAACAAACATTTAGCTTCTCAAAGATATTGAAATAATGATCGCTTTATTGAGCATACTTGAACTCCGAGAGAAAAGCAAAAGAGCGTATTCATGTATTGCTTTTAAGAAACTAAGTGAAAATTGCCATTTGATATTGCAACTTGGTATTTCAAGTTTGCATCAACAAGTTGAGGTTTCAATTTTTTTTATCATCAGAAAGTTTGCAGTGGTCGATCTATCAACTAAACAGGCAAAAAGGAAGTTGCAGCTGCTCAACGTTAGAATACTTCTTGTTGGACCATGTGACGTTGTGTTCAGTAAGTTCCCCATGCAATTCCCATAGGTTTAATATGGGAGAGATACGGTAAACATTGTTGAGTTTGGCACTGTTCTTTTAGGTTTGCATCATTTTAACTACATTGCCATCTCAGATATATCACTTTTAAATTGTTGCGATATTGTAGAAAGAGCTGTTGCAAAGAGGTCCTAGTAAGGAGAGGGATTTTAGGATGAACGTCTTTCCCTCGGCTGTAAGTGGATGCTTAAGAGCGATCGATTGCGTTCAAAAATTAAATAGCAGTGGTAATTTTTTCGGAAATTCGAAGCGCTTGTTCGCTTTTCTCTTCGCTTCGCATGAAATATTTTCTTTCTTTCGTAACGTGCGACAGATATGTTAATTCGAACAGCTGGTTGCTAAGCTAAAAGAAGGCACACATTTTCTCATGTAAAATCACATACAATCTACGTGAATCCTAGAAGTTTTCCGGTATAGCTCTCATCTATATAATAGCTCGCAAAAATGTGTTTTCCGCCCGAAAATATATCATTTGTATTATCAGTTCCTGCCAGCTGGAACAAGCTATATGCGAATCGATTTAAAGGGAAAGGTGGCGTGTATGTGTTTCGTACTGCTTGAGCCATGAAACACTTTCAGTGCCCAATTTCATTACCGTCTCACAGTAACGCAATACCAGTTTATTAGTTTAATAGTCATATCTATTATATGCGGTGGTGCATTGTCTCGACCAAGTGCTAAAGCGATAAGTTTAACAAAACGGACAGGTTTATGATAGCATTAGCTGCAGAAGCCATCGACTACCCGATTTGAATGATTTGTAAGAGTGACAGATTTATTTTTGAAGAAGCGTTGTATAGGCGAATGACACAACAGCGGTGTGATATGCACAAAGATGTGATAGTCGTATCATAGTCGCTATGGGTGGTAATATTCTTTGGCATTTTAGCTAAGACACCGCCCACTTGAACCCCAAGTATGAATTGTTTATACGATAAGCGATATATGCGCACACGTGTTGCAATATGCAACTTCCTTTGTGTTCACCGCTGCTAAAGAACTTATCTTTACCAATGCCTATCATCAAGCTGCTCCATTGTCTCCGCAAACATCGAACTACTTGCTAACAATGCTATATATTCAATTGCTATATAATTTACGCCAAGTTTTTCTGACATTCTTCGAGATCGATCCTTGCATTCAATTTCTTGCAACTCAAAATATTACGGTAACATTTTCTTGATAATGCATTTTAATAGATCCTTCACACAAGTTTATTCATGATGGCAAGTTGTATTCGGCAACGCGATAACGTAAGATAGTTGAAGAGAAAGTAGATGCCTTTCTCATAGATGTGCAATTTTCAGTGAGCAGAATGATCGGAAGTTGTTGTTTTTAGGATTATCATTTGGCAAGTTTTATTATTCATTTATTATTAAATCATAAGTGCTTGAGAAGCTTTTAGCAGTTAAATTTCAACGAGTTCTTAGCACTTAACGTTGGTAATTAAATCGCTTTGATGAAATCACATGGAAGAACTGAAACAACAGTGTAGAAATGACAGGAATTTCAAATCAAAAATAGACTTAAACTTGGCAGTAATGCACATGTCGTCGGTAGATTACCTCCATTATAATAACTGAATGTCTAATTGTTAGTGTAACTGTTAAGCTCTCTTATTTCACATTGATTTAAAATTCTACCGGTCTTACTTCAGAACATAGTATATTAATATCAATACTGATTATACCAATAATTGGCCCACTGATAAAATAGAGTCATACCTACTCCACAGCTGAATAAACGCTATATGAAGCTTCCTCCAGTTTTTTGATAGATCTATGATAGGCAGTGGATATTGAATGGAAACGAGACTAAATTCAATACTAATTCAATGATCGCTAACCGTATTAAATGCCTCATTTCAACTCGTTCGAGAGGGCGATGAAGTGGGACAGTGAAAAGGCTAGTATCGGGTATTGTGGATTGGAAGCGCTTTCCTAGCGATGAGTGGGTGTGGTTGGGTGGCGTTGATGAGGCACTGCAGTGGGCGGTGCATAAGATGTGATGGGAGCCAATCGGGTGCGTGCTTCTGCTACGGTTGTCGTGTGCCCTTTTCCTAATGGCAGCAGCAGCGGCGCGGCAGTCATCCCACTTTCAAGGCCCTCAACAAGCAACCTTCCGAGCGCCTGCTTCAGATCTGAAGCACTTCGTTTAGAATTTATGTAGCTAGTACTTGATTAAAGTTTTCCCTTAGATGAACTTTTTTGCTTACAACTGTTTGCAACAAAAAAATGAACTTAAGTTGCACACCGAATTTTTCAACGGTTTTCACTGATCGGAATTCGGCTTCCACATTTTCGGTTTTTTCTGGTTGCAACTGAAATTCCGCCTTAACCAAATGCACTCGGTTGATAACTGAATGAAATTTCTGAAAAAAATTGCTTTTAATCAGGTTTCGGTGGCAACTCAACGCCATCGATCGCTGAACGACAAAACGAAGTTCATTTTCTTTCCAAGCGCTAACGCATGCTCAGTGTTTGGTATGTTGCATTCATGCATTTATTGTGCTTCACCACCTCTTTAATCAGCATTAAAATTGTCAAAATGTCTTATAAAGTCTTTCCATCGGAATTATAATCTTCGGCTGAAATATATTCTCTCTAAAATATGCGTCTCGAAGGTTTCATTTGCAGCCTTGGAAATGCTTACTAGGTAATACTTCGTAGTTGTATGTGTGTATGAAAGGAACGAAGATAGGGAAAAGTGGGAGTTGCCACTTCTAATGTGAATCGACTGGTTAATAATCCTGTGCTGAACAAAGCAATCTCACCAATATTGTCGTACCAGGTGGCAACTAGAATGAAAACTGTATGCAGCCATTAAGGTCGCTGCTTGTTGTTATTCCATTCTTACTGTGGTCATTGAGTGCAATTCTTTGTATCTCGACCTGCCATTTCTTGTCGTTTTTTTTTGGCGAACTGCTGTTTATATGAGGGTTTTTAGCACGCGTAGACAAGTCACGGTATTAATATAAGTTTTTTAGTTAAGCTCAATAAAGATTCTTCTTTTTTTTCAATTTATTAGTGCTAGCCTTTGGCTATTTATGCGATTCGTGTTATCACACTTGAAATTTTTTTTTAACTTATACTGCAATCATGGTTCAATACTCATGGCAACTTGTCTCTTCTGCTTATGTTAGAAATTTTGTATGCAAATGAATGCATCACTATGTAGCATATTGAATCATAAAATAGCCCAATTTTGTTTGGAGCTTTGACTTTATAAATACTCATAGACGGTATAATTATGTTTGGCTAACTATTCATCTGTCCAATTTGTTTACAGTACTTTTGAATTGTCTCTAAATTCGATCATTTGCTTAGATCATCTTTCTTTATTTATTTTTATGTTCGGTTATTTGATGGTGCAGATCCTTCTCCAGATTTTCGCTCAAGCATTTCAGCCTTTTTCATCTCCAGATTTTCGCTCAAGCATTTCAGCCTTTTTCGGCTATCCTCAGACTGTTGAAAATAGATGACTAAATACACGGTAGATGTTTTTTTCGTTGCCTTGAATGACGCAAGAGAAAAGATAAAAAGCGGTAGGCGACGATCCTCACTTCAAAGTCATATACTTAACGCGTTCATCAAGCATGCTTGAAATTTGGCAGCGTAAGCGTCATATCTTCGTACAGCTATACAACAAATGAAAATTACCCATTAATAAATCACTTGCATAACTCATCGAGGGTTTTATGGATGGATCTACAAATTACTTATCTGATCATCTACATCAGTTGTTTTGCTTGCAACTGCGGTGAAAATATAGAGAAAACGATCGGCTAGAGAAAGAAAATCATTTTCAGTTGATTAGCATAAACATAAAATAGACACCTCTAGAATTTAGGGAACTAAGCTGCAAAATCACACTGATGGTGCGATGTACTTAGCAAGTGCACGATTCACGATTCGAACATCATCTGCAACGAAGTTGGAGGTACTTGATGTAACTACCCATTGCACCTACCTACTCTTTATATTTTTATTTCACCTTCGCTCATATTTCGACGAAATCAATCTTGATTTTACTCACCACAAAAGCGAATCAAAGTCAAAACATTAGTGTTAGCCAACCAATTTATCTAGGAAGCCAAGCTACATCACCTCTGAACGTTTTTCAATCAAGCAATCCAGTATGGTTTGCTTTTCCTGAAGCACATTGTGAAGTCGAGAATAAAGCTCAATGAAAGTTTGCAGGGAACACCAAAATGATAAGGCGTTCTTGAATGTTTGTTATTATACTGCGTTTTTTTTTCGATCATTCCATATACTCTCTGCAATATTGCATTGCATTAAGTGCATCGTTTATGCTAGCTATGTCTGTGTTTGCATGCGCTTATATATGCACCTCCCGCTTTCTCAATGCAAGAATTAGTAAATCGCAAACGATGAAATTCCATTAAATATTCTATGTCACAAAATTTGCTTCCCTTTTTCAAAATAATAAGCCTCATTTCGGTTCGCTGAGTATACTGGGATCGGCTCGCACCATTAAAAGTGCAACTGCAGTCAACGTTCATCATATGCAATAAACAACGACGCACTCTCAAATTCTTCTGTTTTTTAAAATTTTTTAGTCTCATCATTTATAGGAAAAATTTGCTGCGCATTTATCGAATTTGTGTTCTCCTGATTAATAAGCTGCATAAATTAATGCCTGAAAAGTAAAATTTCTAAGATTAATTTCATTATTATGACTGATGAATGAGGAGGCGTAATAAGGCACTAAATGAACCGAAAATGTTGTTAAAGGTGCCCGAAGTTTTTCGTTTTTTGTTTTATTTCGCTCAAAGATTCCGAAAAACCAGTTAATATGCAATACTTTATTAAGTGGGAAATCGTACATAGTCGTAAGATGTTGTGAGGTAGAAAAAAGAGTAAAATAAACGAAAATTTAAGGAGAAGTAAGAAAGGTAGAAGGAAGAAAAAATAGAATGAGGAAACCAGAAAAAAATAAGATAAAACCTCGAAATAATCGAGTAGCTCATGTCCCTCCTAATGCGTTGTTAAAATTGTGCGCATTCCATTTTCAGTATTGACAGCTATTATAATGATGCGTAAGACTAAACCTATATTGTCTGACTGTTGTTCACTTACTTAAGGTCCCTAAACATTACTAATCCTGCTACAAGTTGGACAAGATTTAAGCAGAACTTGATAGGTTTCTCAAATAAAATGCCGTTGGTATCCTGACACTTTTGTCTGTGCTTCGTTTCGTTTCGTTTAATACTAGTTTTGTGCAGAGGTTTTCAAAGGTTGCAAATTCTTAGTATTTCTTGCTTCTTGCAGCACTCCTTCTCATTTACATTCATAGAAATTATCGTCACACATGAGCTGAGTGATTAATTATGGAAAATGAGAACAAAAGACGTTCTATGTATATGAAAAAAAAAATCGAAAATCATTGCAGGAATGCTGACATGGTTTGTACACTTGTTGTTATGATCGTTATTAACTGATCTCATAAACGTTCAATGAATGTTTGGAAATGAGCTATCATATAGATATATTCTAAGTGAACCGAGCACTCGCACGTATCTCGCACAAAGAATTTGTCCTCCTAACTTATAAAATACAGGCAAATTTTAGAACTTCTTTAATGTATCTAAACCTCGAGGAGAGTCAATCTATGACACTAATAATATCTATCGAATTTCTCAAATCATCATTTCACAGTTGAAATTATTAAATAGACAGACACAACTAACAAAAAATGTATATGCTGACAGACACGTTGTCGTCATAATATTGTTTCGCAGGTGGAAATTTGCCAAAGCGTATAAAAAGCGACATCCTGCCGATTGTTTGGTGTGCATTTAGCAATGCTTTACGTTAGGGACGGAGAAGCTTTCATGAATTCACATCGCGCTGTGGTATGACTAATCGAGAAGTTCTAAGGCGCAGCCGAAACGGTTTTATCACTTGATTATTACTGTGGGCGGCATGCTCTTTCATGTCTGTCACGCATTCGAATCAGAAGCCGTTTAATGTGCAATGTTTTTTGTTATCAGCTAACATCGGTAAGCCCATTAAAGGAGATCAAAGACGCCGACGTGGTGTCAGTTTGCTTCCTTTTCTCAGTGTCGCATCTTTTAGCCGTAGACAACACCCACTCGCTTATCAATCTTTCTCCATTTCCTACATTCGATGAGGCTATTAGCAGCATGAGCATTGAGCCAACCCGACCAACTAAAAGTTTTATATAAGATTTCAACGGTTATTTCAATCCATATAAAGAGCAACAATAGAACAGCGAAATCATCAGTCCTACATTTCAGATGCTAGAAAATAAACTGTATCAAAATGATTAATATGGGCAAACAAGAATTTTCATTTAGATTTCTGTTAAAAATGGAGATCTTCTAGAGCTTTTTTACGCTTCAATGCGCTTGAATTGCTCCACTCGCTGCTCCATGTGATCAAGTATTTGCCTAGCTGATATCCACACTGTGCTAAGTTCCATTTGAAGCAGTTATCTTTCCCGAGGAAAATATGAGTTCATCAAACATAATAATGTCGTACTCTTCTTGACCGATGCTAACTGTTAGAAATGTAAATCCATAAAAATATATGTATTTAAAATGTGTCGCACACTGATCACTAACCACTGTGTTTTATGAAGTCTGATCAGTGAATGCAACTACTGAACTTCAAAGTGGCATTGCGACTAATTCAAGATGTCTGGGCTATTGCTGCGTTCTAATTTAATTTCTGGAAAGCTATTGGTGCATTCCGTTGCTCTTGAAATGTGAAGACCGTTGGATTTTCACTATGAGATGGTGGAAATGAGAGTTGTTAGCGCAATGTGGGACGACGAAGTTTTGCTAATAAAAATTGGTAGTGAATTTTTGAGTATCCTCGATAGAATTTCTAAATCCACTGATGGATGTATGACGTTTCATGCCGAGAACTCTTAGATTTTTTAAATCAGTTGATGAGTTTATTCTTCACGCTTGCTTTCTCGCTTAACGTGAACGATGCTGCTGATATATAGCCGGATGGCTTGACAATTTCCTAATGAGCTAACCGAATGAATTCTATAAGATTCAAAACATACAAAATCAAAATCACTCGTGAATTTTTCTGGGTCCACCAGTGAGTTGGGTAACATATGCGACGACGTCATAACACGCGAGCATCGTGTCGTTGTCACTAAGCTGGTGGCAAACTTTCACGTCAGGCGCTGAAAAAAGTCGGCAGCAGAGAATCAAGGCAGCAATTAGCTCGTAGATTTTTTTTGACGTATTTCGCAAGCTCCCTGGTTTTGGTTGTCAATCGTCATATGCTGGAAATTTCATCGTTCTTTTCAGCTTTGAAATGATTTCTCTAAATTTGCACTGAATTCAGAAAATTCACTGCTGATTCAGATATTGGATATCGTCTCAGTCGTAAAATGTTGAATTCTAACTACTCGAACACCTCTTTCCGTTTTTTTCTCTCCGAAAATCTCTTTGAACGAATTCGTTTAGAAAAATATATCAAATTCTTGGAAAAGTCAGAAACTCAGCTTTTCTCGAATTTATTCATTCACAAGTCGCGTCTATTCTTGCTGCCCAATGCTCTGGAATCGTCCCTCCTAAACAATTATTCCTCAAGGTACATAACATACTCTACTCAAATAAAAGGCAGTATTGTTCTCAATGGAAATCTACCCAAAAATTCTTGTTTTAAGAACACATACAAGTTTAAACATATGCATCCCAAACCACATATAGCAACTCATAGAGGAAACAAGAAGAAAGTGCTCATACAGCTGCAGAAGAAGCACCAAATTCGGTTGGGTGGCCCACTTTGAGCGCACATTTTTGTTGACAGTGTAGGGTGTGGGCGACTATGGATGCCGCGTCATCACAGAGTGTGTGCGCTTTGCTAGGACACCGCAAGAAGCTCTCTGTCAGCAAGCATGGGGATCGTTTTTAAACCGTTATGCGCCATCAAAAGCATCAACGTTCATTCCATACGAAACTTTTGCTTTGTGGAGGTTATCATTTGCTAGGCATTTCATGTCATTCAGAGGTAAGTGCGAATCCTGCGAGAAATTATGCTTGAAATCCATTTGTTTGCTAGCCTTTCATTGTTTGAGTTCTCGACAATAGTAGTACATTCCTGAATAATGAAAGGGGAACTTGAAAGCGAATTAGCAAAATGAGGATCTATCGCCGTTATTGGCCGAAGCAAGCAAATTTTCCAAATTTTGCTAAAGGAAATTACGGTGGTCTCATTGCCATATTATACGTGGATTTCTTTATGTATGCGATGCTTTTAACTCATGAGTCTTAATAGCTATGACGTAAAATTTGATGGCATATAAAATGCGATCCGATAATCTTCCTATCCCTTATTTTGCTACCATTCATCAGTTCCTTCATAAATTACTAGTACTCAAAGCGCAATAATTTTTTTTAGGTTAAATTTATTTTGCTATCTATGAAATAGGCCTTGAATGATAGTTTTTTTATTTATATGGACTTTAATAAAATGATTGACTATGTTAGGGAGAATAATATTCAGTAAGCCAGGTGCTGTTTATAGTTACCTAAGGAAATAAATGGTCTGAATAGCAGTAGTGCTTAAAAGTACATATTGTTCAAACCATTTCTCACTTAACTGCACCTTATTGCAACCTATCTACTAATGTTTATGAAACCGAAACTTAGATGTGTTTATAGGTGGATGTGAATATACATATTTGGCGGTGTGCCTTCTTATCGAACATTCTAAGCAGAAAAATTCTTGCATGTCTTTTTTGCCATCTTACCTGCTGCAGCATTCACATTGATGGCTATCAGTATCGTGCTAATTCCACAAAGCTGATTTACATTTCCTATTGATGATTGGTGAAGATTACTGTCAGATTGTTGCAATTTTTCGTTTGATGAATTTATCCTCAGTTGTCCACATTGTGCAAATGTCGCTTCAATGATGTTTTTGTGTGTCAGCAATTCATCAAGCAATATGAAAATCATGTTATGTGAGGTATGATGGTGCTTTAAATGTAAAACCATTTGATTAATATGCGGAAAATGTAGTATAGACTAGTGAGTAACTTATTCCTAATGAATGCAACAGCTAGCTATAACATGTACAGGGGGTATGAATCTAATCTAAATCAGCTATGGTGCGAGAGAAGTTTAAATAAATAATAAGTTATTTTCACTACTCTTGCTCAGGGTTCCCAAGTTTGCATAATAGTGCACGATGTTTTTCCTGAGATTTTCAAATTACATGATGCAAACCGGCGAAATTCGTTAATTTCATTAAAAGTTCCAGTGATACCATAAATATTTAGACAGACGGTCGAAACAATATTACGAATTTTCATTAGAATTCCTTTGCAGTTTAGAACGAATGAACCAAATATTTAATAATTCGGTTCATGAAGGATGGATTTTTTTAATATATACCAAACTCTATCACTCATTTAACTGAAGTAGCTTATGAACAAATTGCACCATTTTTATTTGCTGTTTAGATGATCGTTAACACATCACTGACAATGCGAAGTGTTTTGATATCGTATTTATCTGTGGATAACTTAATCCAGCAGATAGAATATGCAATCAATGTTGCTACATAGCTATAGATAAAATATTTCTGAAATTGCAGGAATCGCTCCATTGTTAACACATCTTCGTGCACAGACGATCAACATTTCTATGATCGAAGCATCACCGTTCACTCGATCACTAATGCAACCTAGTCATGTTCCTTTCTTGCTTCGAGCACCACTCGTACCGCCTTTCTTCACTGGCAATACTACCCCAACACCCACTATATTTCCTAGTGCTGTAACACCACAACAATGGCTCAGATATTGCCACCAAATGTATCAACAGGTGGTCGTACAATCTGTTCAAGCACAGGTAATGCCATTTTATAGTGAATTTATTTGTATTTGTAATGCTGATCCCACTTTACCTACAAGCAGCATTTTAGCATATTATATATTTACAGCGGAATACGATGAGGCATTTTTACGCTCATTAAAATAATATGAAGAAATACCAATGCGCATCTCATCTTTGAGGAGAGGACCACCTCGCACTAATTATTGCAATGTAAGCGTCAGCGTTCAAGAAGAACATTATTAATTTCAACTGTTTCTAAGGTATTTTTATATCTTGAAGTTCTTCTCAGTCATAAGAAAAGAGCTGGAGATATTTTATGTAAATGAGACAACATTTAGCCTTAATAGATAGATTGGTCTTGTTGGATAGAATGACCTTAATAGATTATATTCTGCTTTATTCTAGAGAATGAAAGAATTGAGCAGCATGGCGCCTTCAGTTGACAGCACTACACCGTCACCCGAAAACGCAGCCGTTCAACATTGTGGCTCACCGAGTTCCAGCTCTCAACCAAAGTTTGACTTCACACAACTTGCACCTTAATAGATTATATTCTGCTTTATTCTAGAGAATGAAAGAATTGAGCAGCATGGCGCCTTCAGTTGACAGCACTACACCGTCACCCGAAAACGCAGCCGTTCAACATTGTGGCTCACCGAGTTCCAGCTCTCAACCAAAGTTTGACTTCACACAACTTGCAAAAAGCATCGAGAATGAACAAAAGGTTAGCCGTTTCATTCTTTCTGCTTACATCAGTAAATTCTCCCTCTAATCGCAACGCTTTCTGAGTGTAACGATGTTCGGTTCCTACAGATCGATTTGTTCTCGAAGCTAGGTTAATTAGGTTACTTACGTGACTAAC
Organism: Baylisascaris schroederi; assembly: GCA_006503575.1. Classification (NCBI taxonomy): domain Eukaryota; kingdom Metazoa; phylum Nematoda; class Chromadorea; order Rhabditida; family Ascarididae; genus Baylisascaris; species Baylisascaris schroederi. The sequence goes on from QEWY01000293.1 coordinate 380,832, forward strand.
GAGAAAAAACATATATTTGTAATCGTAAGGAATTTCGGAGCAGATGTTCTTTGTATGAATTGTCGACGAGGAAGTTTTCATTCTTTGATACTTGCTGTTATAACTGCACTTATAATTGTTACAGTAGTAAAGAATGCATTGCATCGATTGCTTTTAATGTAGAACTGCACTCCCAGTGACATATTCTTTGTCTATTTTTCACTGAAGCCATGATGTTCTTTGAGACCAAAACAGCACTTCTGAAAGAATATTCTTGAAATTCTTTATTTGAAAGAGCCATAAAGTAGCCAGCAACTAAAGAAATCAGCCAAGCATTCGATGCAGCTTCTTTCACGTCCACCTTCATCTGCCTTATCGTCTAGTATGGGTATAGCACTCAGCATCACTGCTATTCGCCAAGGTTAGGACACAACGGTGAAATGCCCACACATCCATTTCTCAGCTTGGTTACGGTTCCATGAGCCGATCTGGCCTCATCGTTCATAAAGTTCGTTGTTAGTGAGAATATAATAGTTTCTCCAATAGAATTCCATCACTGATGCTTGAAGGCAATTTCCAGATGCAGTCAGAGGCGACATCTCTCGAGAGGAGTCTGATGCCACGTGTCACTGCCTCGGCGTTCTCTCTCGCCAGCTATAGTAAGCCTTGGTAAGTCGACTGTTCATCACTACTTTTTCAGATACATTTTACAGTCTCTTTATATTGCTATGCCTTAAATTGCAAATATTCCTCTAATGTATATGGCCACTGCAAAGGTCACGAGGCTTAATCAAAACTGAATGAATGTGCATATTGCTTAGTTGTAACCTTTGTGCAAAAATATGAAAGCCGAATTGGAACCTCGTTAGGGATGGCTAAGTTAATAGAATCTTGAGAGGAATGTCTGAAAGCATTTTTACGCTCACCAATTAGGCTGATAATAAAGTTGGCAGCTAATAAAGTGAACGCATCTCATACGTACTATTAGATGCTGAAGTGAATTTTGTATTGTGGAACACTTCTGCAGTTAGCCTCCATGGATGTTCACAATCCCGTCGTTGAGTCTCATTGGCCAAACAGCCAATGAACTGCTGCCTAGCTAGAATTATATTTAATATGCAAATTTGATTGAAGTCGGGCTATCAAATGAGTAAAACAGGGCAGTTGAAGTTCTATTATAAACGTAATTTTTGTTCATTGGCAAATTAATTAAGCCACTCAGGTTTGAACGGTGATTAAATATGCTATATAATATATAAATAGTCACAAAAATGAATGTCGATAATTTTTTATATACATATCGCGCTGTTTTGCAGGAAGCATGCATTGTTTCGGACGTTATGGCACTTTCAGAATTGTTTACCTTTTCTTTTTCCTATTTGTACACTCAAAATATATTTTCCTTTATGTGAGCACCATATCCAACTTTTGATAGATAACATCGTATCTGCACTCTTTGTGTAACACACAACTTTTCATAGATCAACTAAGCAAAATACCACCTCACCATACTATTCTAAATATCTCTTAATTCACTCACAATGCAATTAAAAAACCACCTTTTGCGCTTCGATGACAATGCCCTTCATTGGTGTCTAAATAAGTAGCATCCATTTGGCCGGGTTACCCTTAGCTCTTTCTTTTTGGTCATATGACTTACTCTTTCGCTTAGTTTCAAACATTGATTATCGACTTTAGAGTCAGGCTCATACATAGAGAAATCTAACTCCGGAGTGTATTTGCACAGTTAATCTGAGTTTTCCTGATCATAAAACATATTATTGGCTTTCAAAGATAACGAGTGACCAGCCGATTTAATTTGAATTAATTATACAAAGGAATTTCTAAGGGAATCTGATTTGTGAGTTGGCCATTATTGGTTGTCAGCCAGACGCATGAGAAATTACCGTTATTTGCGTGCTCCCCTAAGTTTCAATTCCCACCACATACAACGTGAAGGAAACTAAAAGAATCTCAACACGAAATTAGAAAACATCTCCATCAAAGAAACAATGACCACTAAAAAACAAAGCTTTCGGCTACTAGTGAAATCTATCGGTGTCGATTCTTAAACGAACATGAGATTACGCTTGAAATATATCTGTCATATTCATTGTTATTATTGTTAATGATTGAATATTTATTATAACATACATTTCTACAGCACGAATACGATGTAGTGTATGTACCTAATGTGTCCATCTTCCCACTAATTGGTGTTCTTAGCACACAAATATGTATCACATTTTTTATTCTCTAACTTGTCTGAAGTGAATTGTTAAGGTTCATGCTACCCAAGCGTGGCGGTGGTCGAGCATCACGTCCAAAAAAGGAGTTCATATGTAAATTTTGCAATCGGCACTTCACCAAGTCTTATAATTTGCTCATACATGAGCGCACACATACCGATGAGCGACCTTACGATTGTGACATTTGCGGGAAAGCGTTTCGTCGTCAAGATCATCTCAGAGACCACAGGTTGTTCGCATTTTTTATCAATGATCCGCCCCTGCCACCTTCTAAACCTAACATAATTGGGGCGATTCCGAATGATGTGATGATTATGTGCCTGACCACATGTATGATGCGCATCTAAGCTTTCTTGTTGTGATCTCTGGATCATTCCATCGATTTCATGCACCCCTTTATTTCTATTATGCTTTTCACTCGATAAAAACATAACTTCTATGTATTTTTGCTGCTTTTCTCTTGTTCAGTTTTCGACTTTTTACACAAATATTTAGAACTTTTTTGGATGATTAGCCTAGAAGTTTTATTAGAAATGACTAATAAACATTATTTACAGGTTTATTCATTCTAAAGAAAAACCATTCAAATGTGATATTTGCCAAAAAGGATTCTGTCAATCTCGAACACTTCAAGTGCATCGGATTTCACATAGCCAATTGCCACATATCGAAGGCAAAAATATGCGAAAACGTTCTTCGAGTAATCTATCGGCGACAAGTCATTTCTCTGAGGTGAGCAAGGCATACTAACCATTGTCCATTCAGTGATTCCTTTCTTTAGCACCTCAAATGTATTACGTTGACAATCGTTGCAGTTAGTTTGTTGATATAAGAATGAACCATCTTAGGCTAGCGATGGTGGTTTACAACACTAACATTTTTTTGGGACTTCATCTGGTCACTAAACATGACTTGCCATTCCTCCACCAGATCAAAATTTCATTCAATTTCCAATGTGTAATACCGTTGGGAATCCTCTCAAACTTTATTAAGAAGTTATTTCAAATTTAAAAGTTTATTTTCCATATATTTTTATGGAGAAGTGAAAATCGATCTGGCACATGGCAACATGTAAAGTTTTGTAATCTCCCAACAATAAAGTGCTACAGTACTGAATCTCAGAAGTATTGATTGGTGATAATCACACTTTCACATACCGAAACAATATCTTTGCTTGCTCATCCATATATTTTTGCTTTGATTGACAATGAACTATAATCACTCATAAAAAGAGTAGATTGCAGCCACTGGATAAGAAGCCAACACCGGATGCAAGCATGGAGTTCTCCCGTTGCGTTGCAGGAACCCCTTGAACTCTCTAACTACGCTTCAGTGTGAACAGCTGTGATAATCAATATGCGTCGTATTATCATGTAACACCAATCAAAATGAAAACAAAGTTTTCCATTCTCAGCCGTTGAACTCAATAGCCATAGGCGACGTGCTGTGTGCAGTATTGGGTAGAATCACTATATTGGGGATCACCTCAATGCTGTATCGATTCTTCCATAATCTCCTTGCCCATTCTCTTACTCCCTGCATACTTTGCTTGCTTTTAAGCAATTACACTGTAAAAATACCTAAAGGTCAAATTCATGGATCTTTTGCTCAGTGAATTAGAAATTCGCCAATAAGTTGCAAAGCTGATTTTCCATATGCTAGTTCAACACATGAGCACGGTTCATTGTTTTTGATCAGTTTGGAAGATAGCTGAGTCCGCTGATTTAGAAGGGAGAGCAGCGCTTTAGAAGATATAGAGATCGTGCATCGAAGTGGTTCGAAATATGGAGTCCTTCGAGTGAGTTCATGTCAAAAACTCCGTCATTTCTTAGCTTGTTTAACGATGTGCAAATATTAGTGTAGAACGAACAACTGTATGGAAGAGCTTGGAAAACAACCACAGTTTAGATGAGGAAGTAATTATTGTGGAGCATATAATCTTCGATAGAAGAGCAGCTCACTTTTAACGAGCGATGCTTTAGCATGTCTTTTACAACTGTCGAGGTTGGAATACTTCCATATTGTATTCGATTTTCCAATTCTTAGTACACCTGAGGGAGGGGAAGGGTTCGGAAATTTGAAGTTAGTTTCGGCTGAATCGTCGTTAGACTGAAGTCATACTCAAGGCGCATCATAGAAGATCACTTAACCGACACTTGAAAACTTAGTTGTTTTCCTGAATGGATCATCACGTAAAGATGCGCATCTGAAGAATGCACTCTGTGTTCAGCATTGACCATTATTGCCGCATCTCGACAAAGTATTATTTTTTATTCGATTTTCCACTACTTATTATTATCATTGCTGATGTCTTTAGTTATTTTCTGTTATATGCTATTATCGCGGTTGATTGTTGCGCTAATCCTATGCAAATGTTTAATATGCTTATTTTATTTTTAATTCGTCAATTCAAGCAATATTCAATTTTCCTAGCAGTTTGGCATTAATGCCGAATGCAGTAGACTTGAAGTCATATTTTCGTTGCGAATTGGTTTCCACTCGGGAAGGGAATAGAGGGAAGGTGAGAATGATGGAATGTGAGTTGATGACATTTATTAGGTGATCGAAGAAATCGTTCCGGTCACTAGCAATATGCATCATGAGTGCTGTTTCGTGGTGATGGTGGAAAATGATAGGTGAATCTATTCACAAGAAGCTACTTCACAATCGAAATGTTGTTTGGCACTGCGCTTTGGATATAATTATGATTTTCTGTTAATCTTCGATATATTCTCTTGATCACTTCCCATTATGTTTCACCTATTTAAAGTTTATTCCACAATTTATCATTACCTTGAATTTGAGCAGCTTATGATAGAAATCACCCGTATCAGATGCATAATGCGACGTGCTTTATCCAGAAACTCTATTTATATTATCAACGATTCTTAACTCATTTACATTCGTCGCCCTCTCCAATCTGATTGTCACTTCTTTTACGCACCATGAAGAACATTTCACTGGCGCAAACCATAGATCCTCGACAGTGAGAGAGAATACTTTACTGCGGTTATTGATCGTTTCGATGCAAAGATTGAGGTGCTGTGGGAGTGCATTAAGAGACCGTTGAGGTACTTTTAAGGACAGAGATTAGCATGGCAGAAATTCATGTTATTCAAGTATTAGGAGAGTGGCGAATCAATAATATAAGGAGGGTACCACATGTATATGGCTCGAAGTGGAAACCATCGAATGCTTTATGCAAAGAAAGTGCAGGGCATAAATGTGCTAATGCAAATAAAAGAATTTCTCTTTCAGAAAATTTATTGTGCCACCAACATCTTAAAGCAGTTTTAATGTAAATATGCATCCTCCATATCGCCGTAAAATTTCACTGTAGAATGCGTACATATAATCTGTGGTTTTATTTCTATGCCAGTCCGTCATATTTACGAAATCACGTTATACGCATGCTGCCGCATTGCTTCTTCGCATAGGCTGTATTTGGTGTCTCTACTTTGGATGGGATGCGTTTGACAACCACGTTTTGGCTCGCTACGCCCCATATTTGCATATTTATCAAACATCCTCAATGTCTTCCATATGTGCCTTATGTCATTTTTTTGTTTGTTTGAATGTGACTGTATTCATTTACATGTATTTTATTTTGATGCACTTATTGAATGTACTCTTGTATGCTGATTAAAAAATGTTTTGTTGTTGGTTGTCTACAGGTCCATTGTGCACTTCATCGCAACATCATTTCGCATGCGATTGAAGTGTAGAATATTTAAAGGAATGGCGAGACCATAATTGACCACCACCAAGCCAGTAACAGTAGGAATGTTTTTGTGTAAGAACAAGGACTGACAAGCAATAGGTTTCACGCTTTCGGCAAACAATCTCATAAAACTATGAGCAGTTACGAAGTGAGTCAGTTTCCACTTATTAGACTACCAAATAACATGTACCATCCTTTCATGATCGAAGGAAATCAATCACTAACAATTACTGAAGTTGTCGCATCGTATGTTTCATCGCGACGTTTCGGTAATAGAAATTATCTCTTGTCAAAAATTATAACAAAATTATAACAACGGTGATATAATTACTCATCGGCATAGTAACTCTCCTCCTTTTCTCTTCTCTCTTAGAAGTTTGATGTGCACCCCTACCGTGAAATTTTATTCATCACCAATTCCGCTTCGCCTAAAAAGTTCCCTCCCGCACAACTCAACTTGAAAAAATTCCCCAGGTAAACAATAACTGTAGTCAACTACAATATTTCAGCAAACAAAAACCGTTAGCTAATCAGCAAATCGGTGAATGCATAGTTGAAATCCACGCTCTTGACGGCGGAGGCGCAACTCAACCCGGAGCTTTTATAGGAATTACGACCGATCTGTTTCCGGTTCGTTTGAGGCCCACATCTAGCTAAGACCGCATAGTGTACAGCGGGGGTCTCAATCGTATGGCCTATAAAGAGCACAAAGAACCAAATTCATTTTGGAGATCATTAAGACAAGAAGGTGATTAATCGAATAGGAAATGGGCGCGCCAATGTTACTGTCATTGCAACCATTTTTATATGATGAAATGAATAGCCGTCGAGCTAAACTATTTCCGTCGTGTGTCGTTCTCTCATCAATTCGCAAATCGAATACGTCACGATCGTCTACGCCACGTACTCAGTTTCACAAATCGATTTCATTCTAATCAAAAAGTTTGTGTTCAATACAAATTAGATGTACTGCAAAGTACTGCGGTGTACATTAATGTAGCCTCTTCAGAATTATATTCATTCTCTTCCAAGTGACATGAAATTACGTATTCGATAGGGTCGAAATGCCGAGCAAGTCACCAGTCCTATCTTGTGAAATGCGAGGTATATGTCCTCGTATATGGCACTCCCATCGGTACGGCTATAAAACACCTCTCGTCAACCCTTACCTTTCATAGTTCTGTTTTTCTGAGGCCGCAGCATCAATATTAAGTCAGTTAATCGAACGCAAAACCGTGACCTTCATTGTGGAATTTTCTGATCGGTATTATATTGTTATGACTCGAATTTCGACGTGTAATATTTGTTTTTTAATGGTGATTAAGCATCTGCAGACGGAGTTCTTTTTATTGGTCGATAAGAACGTTGAGACATAAGCGGCGATGCGTCGAAACGCCCATTGGTGAATTTGCAACCTAGGAAAGTTCTGTTTTTCTGAGGCCGCAGCATCAATATTAAGTCAGTTAATCGAACGCAAAACCGTGACCTTCATTGTGGAATTTTCTGATCGGTATTATATTGTTATGACTCGAATTTCGACGTGTAATATTTGTTTTTTAATGGTGATTAAGCATCTGCAGACGGAGTTCTTTTTATTGGTCGATAAGAACGTTGAGACATAAGCGGCGATGCGTCGAAACGCCCATTGGTGAATTTGCAACCTAGGAATAACATTAAATAGGTATGATGCTGATCATAAGAAAAATGACAACCTCAGATAACATTAAAACTTTTATCATCGCAATGAATATGAGTTGAAACCACGTCATCAGTCAGCTGTGTACGTGACATAAACGGCAATCCGACCATAGACAATGAGAGAAAGCCGGAAGTTGTTACTAATGACTTTATGCAGAAGTTCAACGAAGACAACGAACGACGTCATGTTAGAATCCCCTATACGTTATGCACAACAAATCGATTCTATAAACATTTGTGCACGTGCCATTCCAGAAGCCTTCCCCTCTCTCAGCAATCACTTATCGCTATACTCTTCTATCACTGCCGTTGTATTTCTTTAAACACCTAAGGATCGGCCTTTATCCCTATCCTTTCTCGATCCTCCTACCTCCCTCTTCATGCCGCATATTTTCGCCTTCAAGCTTTCTGTCAGCCATCTGCAGGCAATGTAGAAGATCTCGGTTAATTCTCCAGTGTTAAAAACAACCTTGAAATGAGATTAACGAATGCAGACCTACCAGTCATACATCTATTCTGTAACTTAATGAAGGTAAATGTGAGGGATTCAGCCTTAGTGCGTTACCTTTACAACAATCAATTAATTGACACTTTTGCAGATTCTGAAACAGTTGACGATTTATTAGGGAAACCTTAATGTCACGGCATTAGAATACGTGATCTATATCGATTACCGTAACGTGTTTAAGGTTGTTTGTCGAAATATCTACAAAGAAACACCTATTTCATAGCATTTGAGTTATTTAACCACGCGCAAAACTAATCTCTCTCTCTCTCTCTCTCGAGAAAATTTAAGAGGTGTGGTCTGTGGTACATTTTTCTGGTTGTAATTCTTTGACGCCCCCTTACCGGTGATCCTTTGTAGTGGCTAACTCTAACACAAATCTTATTCGTCTGAAATAGTTTGTTTTGCGAATAAGTATATATGATAATAGAAATAAGACGATTGTGCAAGACGTCGCGTCAATCTGTTCGAAACGTTTCTCAATGCATCGCAATGTTATCCCCTCAAATTTTTTCCTGTGTAGAGTTTCATCAAACATTTAGAGATTATTTGCTGGTGTTTTTCATTCTTGCTTGAGGATATTAGGTCACTGATTAATTTCTAATAGCATTCTGATAGCCTTAACTGGGCAACCAAATAATCAGGTATCACTGAACCCATCTCTACCCTACCTGACGACTAATTGCTGAAAAGAAATGTTTGTGTTGTAACTTCCCGGCGCCAGAAAAAACAAATTTTCCCAATAATTTCCAATAAACTCACAAATCTCTAAGCAACTATACCAATTTCATTCTTTTCACAAGAACATTGATGCTGATGTCAGCAAAAAGAAACAACGGAGCTTTATCGAAATCTCACCCAACAAAAACACAACATAATAACAACGTAGTGCTCTCCTTAACGATTCGACTTGGCAACACGTTCCAATTCATCTTTCTTCTTGATGGCATACGAGTTCGATGAGCCTTTCGCCGCATTGATCAGCTCATCGGCTAGACATTCAGCGATTGTCTTGATGTTGCGGAATGCCGCCTCACGAGCTCCCGTACACAGCAGCCAGATCGCCTTAAAGTGGCTACCTATCATCTATTCTCACTCCATCGTTATATATCTGACGGCACAAAAAACAAAACAATATGTGCACGGATAAAAGCAAAATTAATGTGAAATAAAGATAGATGTTCGAGTTCCACCTAATTCGTCATACGCCTTTCTGCATTCCTCCCACATGATCAACCAATCCCCGAAGTTACCTCAAAAGTAAAATATGGAAACTAATGCACTCATCTTTCAATTAATCTCGTCACCCTCACAATCTTCTATAGAAGACTCATTCCTCGATCAAATCGACGTGCAACAGAAATCCGATCAGTGCAGAAGGCACGCAAATTTTTTGCTATCTTCATATCTGTGACCTCTTTGAAAGTTGATGGTCCGATGTGAAATATATTTCCCCACCAAATTTCCTCATTTTATATCAGTATGCCCACCAAATTTCCTCATTTTATATCAGTATGCCCACCAAATTTCCTCATTTTATATCAGTATGCCCACCAAATTTCCTCATTTTATATCAGTATGCCCACCAAATTTCCTCATTCCAGCTTCAGCGCTTCCAAAGTAAAAACTATTCGATGAGAAGACACACATATACACGCCCATATAAACGATGTCTCTATGATGCTTTCTTGCGAAGCAATTTTGCAAAAGACTGTGACAAGTGGAGAAGCGGGTCAAATAAGGAATGCCGAAAATTTGTCAGCAAACAAGCCAACATACGCAATACCACATATTGTCAGCAAACAAGCCAACATACGCAATACCACATCCTCCTTTTAACAAAACCGACCACTTATGCCAATCAGCCTAGCAAATATCAATTTTGGCTTAACCGGCGCGATCAAGTGTTCGCAACTCTCTTCGAAGATAATGGTTCAATTTAAAGGATCTGCCAGAATCAAAGGCGGATTGAAACCAACAAATTTAGTAGTTCCGATTTCAATGAAAAAAACTACCGGGTGGGCAAATGGGCATCAGTAAGCAAAATCCGTCGACAATAGAATGCGCGTTGCAAATGCAAATTTGAAATATATGAAAAGCCATATGAATTTGTACGATTTGCATTTCTGCAACTAAGCGTTTCAGAACAATTAGTTGCATACATCGTTCACGAATCGGAGAATACGCTCATAAACGTATTTCTTTTTGTGCGCCTTGCAAATTGGCCAAAAAACAATGAAAAGTTTTGTTAGAAAACCGACCTGCTGTGCGAACCAACGGCTAAGAGACTATTTTTGATTTGCTCTAATTTATTACAAAATGAAGGTCATTTGCAGGTTTTCGAGCATTTATAACATCTGCAGGTGTCTATGAATTGTAAAGATTACTAAAAGAAAGAAATAACGGAATAACCACAACTTACGTACTGCTTATATGTCACGTTTTACATTTACAGCTTGTGTGGCTTGCAATTTGGAACCAGTGGATGGACAAAAGGACAGGTATGCAGGCATACAGGCATAATGTCACCAACCTGATTGACACGCCGAAGAGGAGATACATCGACTGCTTGTCGCCTCACCGTACCAGCACGTCCAATACGTGTTGAGTCTTCACGTGGACCACTATTTATAACTGCATTCACGAGCACTTGAACCGGATTCTACAATTTACGAGGTATTAGCACAATGAAAATAATATACATACAGACATTTTGATTTAAAGGTTCGTGAGGAGCATCCAATTAAAATTGCTACCGGAATCTTGTCTACAATCTCACTTTCCATTGTTTCGGATAGTATCACTCAAGTTTATGAAGCTTATTAGCTACTTCTTTACTCTTACCCTTTAAAAAACGAACATTAACTAAATTAGCAATGCCAGTCAAGATGCATATATCTCTTAAAGTTATACCGAAAGCGATTCTACCCTACCCATGACCGCTGATTGTCTTCTCGAAAAAAAAACCGTTTCTCCTCAACTCCAGTTCTAAACTGGATGAAAAATTGTTAAAAACGAGCAAATCATGGTGCACAGAGATAAAGACTATGAATGAAGCTTTCTTTGTTCCGCATTCATACCCATTATTTTTGTGATCATATTTTGCAGATACATTAGCAGCTTAAGTCTGCCATATTCGGTGTAATAAAAAATATTCACTCAATGCAAATTTCCAGACATCACACCTCCCATCTTCCTTTTTTCTGGAAGTAGACTTATAGAGTTCACTCCCGAACTCTAGGAAACTATACATCTAGGAATGCCGTTCGCTGCCTTGTTATACTGTCCCTCACATATATTCAACCATCTGCCCTCTCTCCTCAACCCTTCAATTCAGCAGATATTCCCACCAACAAAAACTGCATACATCTCATAAATGAAAGCCGAAGTCCGTATCCCATCCGTAATAGTGACAGCTACCAAATACGATCTCTTTCACCAACTCATCCCAAAATTTTTCCCAAAATCGGTACTAAGATGCCGCATACCTCTCCGGAGAGGAGGTGAATAATTTCAAAGGCGTGCTTCACAATGCGAACGGTCATCAGTTTTTTGCCGTTATTGCGTCCGTGCATCATCATTGACGAAGCGAGTCGTTCCACAATTGGGCAAGTCGCCTTCCTGAAGCGTTTCACTTGGTAACGACCTGCCGAATGTGGCAAGTATTTCGCCGATTTGTTCTTTACCGCCACATAATCCTGAATGTTCCACAGTTAATTTTCAAACGCACATATCTGCAGCGACAGTTCAACTCAACAACCTAATAAAATGGAATGCGTTAGTGGAATAAAAACCTTACCTGAGAAAGAAACCCATCTCCTTTACCTTCAATCAAGAGATAACTTTAAAATACCAGCTTTGTTACGAGCATAGACTTGCCCCTCCTCCGTTATCGACACAAATAAAGCAAACAACAGTTAACCGAGTAGGGGATGCTATTCAAGGAATTTTTAGAGCAGAATTTACTTTTTCCCTCTTTTCTTTCTCTTCTCTGTTCACCCAATTTCAGCACCGTCCCCTGGAACCACTAATAATGAGATAAGCNCATGAAAGTCTTGAGTGAGCATAAGCTAAGCATTCAAACCGTAATTTGTGATAACTTAAGTAAGCGAAGGGCAGGTTAGCATCACTATCAACGAACATGAAAACGATGGCTTCGATAGAAGACAGGTCATTTCGGCCACAGAAAGCGGTTTCCTATCACCACATAAGAACTCACGAAGCAAATAAAGAATTGTAAGGATGATTACTTCACAATTTATTTAGGCTAGCGAAAACAAACTGAATATATTATTTGCCACGGAGAATCTGGTTCTACTTCGATTTTTTTTTTTCACATAACAACCATCTAAACGATATTTTTTCCACTCGAAGTGGTAGTTGTAAAACGAAACTCGCTGAAGAATCTGCCGAGCATACGCATTGATACTAAAAACCCGCAGATACAACCTCCCAAATACAATATCCATCAGCATCAACATCATATAAGCATCAAATTTAATAGGTAAACGTTATGCTGGACGTTATGCCACAATTAACATTTCATATGCAAACCCACCTACAACTAATACATTCATTAACCATTACAACGATTTGCGATTGTAACACTCTAAGTTTGCTTTTTTTTTATTCATTAAATTATATACCACATTGAACTATTTTTATTGCAAAATTCGAGAAATTCCAGAGGTGGTCATCGATCACCTATAACGATTGTAACTACCTATAAGATCGCGAGTCAAAAATGCACCAGTGGAAAAAGCTAGGACTATAAAGGGAAAAGACTGCAGCAAAGTTAATAACTCAATGTAAGTTGGGCAGCCGGCATATCAATCTAAGTCGCTAATTATTCAACTACGTACAGCCATCAATATTGAAACAAGAACGGTTAGATTTCCCTTCTATCCCTTCCTCATTATATCATGACCTCATTACATCATCCTGGACAAACTATGGCTTTACGCAACTTCTTTGAAGGTAAAAATCACCCCTCAAATAAGTTAATACAACTTAAAACCATAACCCATTCACCTGTCGCATCACTACCGCTAAATACTAGAAGTAACCAGGAGTACACCAATAAATTCGCCACGATTGGCGTAACGATCACTTTTGCGTTTACTACGATAATTTTCTTGTTGAGAATCCCGTTGCTATGGCAACAACGATACGTTTTTTGGCATGTTGCCACATGAAAAGAGCCAATCAAATTTTAACACGGTTCGTAAATAGGTGTTGGTTTGTTTGAGTAGCCGGACCTGAGCGGCTGTTTGAGCACTTATCGAAATCGGCAATCGCTGCGCGGCTTGCTTGTCGGTGTTGTGGGATGTTGCTCGCATTCGTGTATCTGGGTATGTTTTAGATTTTAATTTCGGGGTGTTTTCGATGATTTCGATTGAATATTTTGGTATTCGGGTGATTGATATCGGTTTATCAGCAATAGAAGATTCTTCATTTGATTGCAACAATATGAAGTGGAATTTATGTTGATATTTAACTGGGAGATTTTACAATGCAATATTGGTTTATAATTACCTCAAAAAATCTCTTTATTTGTGGCATCGTTACCGTTTGTCATATGTTACATTGATGGCGTGCTTTTATGCTTCCACCCATTATGGGAAATTAAAATGTTCACCGATAAAACTGTCTAATATAGCCTAGGCAATGCGTCACTCTTTGTTCATTCGTTATTTCAACGTTTCACAGTGAGAAAATAAATAGGCAAAGCAGCGTTAGGTTCGTTTTCTGATTTCCGCTGCCGAAAATGCTTGAGATTAATAACGGCTAATTATGGATAAAAACAATGAACAAATTTGCGTTTAAGAATGCAGAAGGGAATGACAGAATACAGCAAAAAGTGACATGAAAATAATCGAGTTTTCATGTAAAAAGAGACAAGAATTGGAACTTTAGAAAAGTTTGAGAAAGAAGGCTGAAATTTCAACTGACTCACTGAGAACCGTCTCAAGAAAAAAATCTTTGAGAGGAAAAGTTTTCACCTTGTTGTCATCAACAACGAAAGTTGACTAGAAGATTTCGGTATAAGGTTCGATAAGAGCTCTTAAATGAGCAATGAAGTCACAAAAATAAAAAATAAATTTGATTGGTCGAAATAGTTCAAATGAGCATTTAATCACTTCGGTTGCATATTTTCAAAATATTTGCCACAGTTTTGCTAATTTCACTTACGAATCGATCCATTTTGCCCATATTGGTGAGTGAGAGAGAGAAAAAATCTGCTCCATTTTGCCTTTAAAAAATTTTCGACCGCATTTAGAAAGTTGCACATCGAGCAGTAAAAGAGCTGTTATGATTTTCATTTGAGCAATTTTGATGCGAAAGTCTCATTTTCATTGCACAAGAAAACCTTTTTTTTCTCTTAACTGGTCGACTACTTAACGAATTTTCTATAAAGTTTCGTTGGTTGAGAGAATTAATGGAAATTTTCGGTAGTTTTACTGACTGAAAAGATAGAAAAAGTTGGATTTATTGCGTTAGATTCCGGATTAAATTGTTATTCCCTTATTCTCTACAAGATTAACTGCAGATGATGATTCGAAATTATCAGTTAATATGAGGGACATGTCCCTCCATTTTTAATTTTTGCGGACAGGGAGACTTGAGGTTCCCCCTGTGCATCGGCATTATGTTTGCAAAATTTCAGCCTTGCTATATGGGTCGTTGTTCTTAATGTCTGCGATATGTACTGGTTTATTGTTCATAAAGGCAACGATCTTTTTCCAACAGCATTTCACTTGTTATTCCAACTTATTGAGGGGTTTACCATGGCTCGTATACGTCCCTTAATTTTCACCTGTCTTTCTATTGATACATTTTCTTTCAAAAAATTGGTTTTCCTAGAATTTAGGTGATCTGCGATTAACATATCTTTACTTTGAAGTACTCACTGTATTTGTATTTTAGCAGTGGGTGCGAGTATATGTTCGGCACTTTATGATGGCAATACGGATGTTATTGAATTGACACAGTCGAATTTCCATAACAGAGTGTTGAATAGTGACGAAATATGGGTCGTTGAATTCTATGCTCCATGGTAAGTCTTGAATGGATTATTATTCATGCTGTTACTGACGCATTGAGAAGTTTCAACTTGGCCGTTGGTTTTTAATCTGGACTGATGCATTGGTAGGGAGGAGGGATGCAAAGGAAATGTTGCAAAAGAGACAAAATTTTTTCTTGTAAGTTAATTCTGCAAGACTAGAAGATGCACCAAAGATTGGTCATTTATAGCCATTTTATATGCAGGAGTATTTTCGAAGAGTGGAGCATAATGCTTATCTAGAAGGGAAAGGATCAGCGCCAAAGTCCTGGCAGGTTCTTTAACTTTAAAGCGTTGGGAAGCAAAGATGTTAAACCGGAAAATTTCGAAGTTAGTTTCCTATTTCATCCACCACGAATGCGCTGCAGATTTAGGGCATTAGGGGTCTTTTGTTGAAATTATGAATGCAAATGCGCCAGGAACATTTCTCGCGAAAGCGTCTGTTTATATTCTAAGGGAACAGTTTCTGGAAAACATATAAGTAACATATACATGAAGGCTTTGCAAACTAGAGTAGAACTGCTTGCTCGTTGCGTTGTGAAAAGTGGTTTATTAAATGCTTAAAAGCGGCCTGCTGTCAGGAAGCATCTCATTGTCACAAGAACTGAAATGGGATCATGTTTCTTATGAAACAGATATTCAGCTTTCATGGTTTCTGCTGAGAAAACTTGGTAGATTATCGTTGTTATCTCGGTAAAATTGTATTCATTCAAGGGCATTTGCACTAATATTGAACAAAAGTATTTAAAGGTGTGGTCATTGCAAGAACTTCGCACCAGAATATAAGAAGGCTGCGAAAGCGTTGAAAGGACTCATCAAAGTGGGCGCAGTTGACATGACCGAGCACCAGTCGGTGGGACAACCGTACAATGTACAAGGATTCCCCACTGTCAAGATTTTCGGTGCCAATAAGCAGAAGCCAACAGACTACCAAGGTACTTGGTTCATTTTAAATCGTTGTCCCTTCGTCATTAGATTAAAGTGTAACTTAGGTAGGATTGTAAGCGATCCTAAAGTATGTTGCGTTCAAATTTCTCCTTTATTCTATTTCTGGAAAGCAGGAATATTCTTTTAATTATTAACTGAAAAAGGTCTATCTAGCAAATTAGTCCGGTTTTTCGTGAAAGGATTTGCTGGAATTCTTAATTTCACGTTAAGTATCTTGTTTTGATTCATGCATACTTTATGTCATTCTCAGTGGCATCCTTCAAAGATTTCCTCTTTCCATCGTTACGAAGTGCACACCTTGGTGCATGGGTTCATCGAAACCTTGTCAGAAGCGGTCAAAAATGGTGGATGTTTGCAAGGGCTGGAACTCATCGATCGAGCTCATTCTGATGTTGCCTGATTGATTCCCAGGAACATTCATAAGCGGCTGAGATATCATATTTAGCCGACTTGAATTTTATTTCAGTTATTTTCTTGCGGGACTTAGGTTGACTGCGTAGGTGCATCAGTATGTCGTTTCATAATTTACCTTCCTTACAGGTTTTTTCACCACCTTCCAGTAGCAATAGCTACCAAAGCTACAGCGGAATTTTTGATTAGGGTCGCAAATAAGTTAACGGACACAATATGGAACGTGGAAGGAGAAAGATACAAAAAAGAATGCCGCAGTTGTTTCCCATAAACTTGAGACAGCAATCTATTTCTAGTCTCAAGCTGGTATAATGTCCTCGTTTTTCATTACTGATCGATTTCGTGGGTGGTGCTTATGAAGGAGATTTTTTGTAGTTTGACATAGCAATAAGACTTCAAACTGTTTTCAGACGTAATGTCTAGCGAAATCTATAAAAGTTCTTGTCGGTCCCAGTGTTGTTTGATTTGACTTAAGTTAAGGATTCCACTCCATCTTGCAAGTTCCACCCTTTCCTCTCCCATTCCTCACCGTGGCCGCTATCCGGAGTGCCAAAGTAGCAAGTAACCCCTGGTGTTTGGTGGAAAATGGGGGAGGGGACGAGTTCATAGGCAGCCTTGGTTAAGTAAGGATCCGCAGACACATTCTATAACAAGGGAACTAACGAAAGTTAATGTTTGCTGTATTAGGTGCAAGAACGGCGCAAGGTCTGGCAGATGCGGCAATCGAGGAGCTAAGGCGAACAGTATCGGCTAGATTGGGTGGCAAGACAAGCAGCGGGAGCGGGGGTAAAAAGAGCTCAGGTGGAGATGGTAAAGACGTTATCGAACTCACCGACAGCAATTTCGACGAGCTGGTGCTGCACAGTAAGGATGCCTGGATGGTCGAGTTCTTTGCTCCGTGGTGTGGCCACTGCAAAGCACTCAAGCCTCATTGGGACCAAGCCGCTACCGAGCTCAAAGGTAAAATCAAGGTATGGTAAATCACCGCAATTTCTGAATATAAATAGATGTTTTTGTTGGTTATGTACTGGTTAGGCGAGGATGAATGGTTAAACCGCCATCTTCAGATACAAATTTTAATGGGTTAAACATTTGTTGCAGACCGTTACCTCATGCTCGAAATGTTGGAGGTTACAATATTCGATTCTTAAAGTTCAAGCTAAGGGAGGGTTTGCTCGGTGATTGTGAGCACACCGATCATTGATAGCGGTGCGTAATCCTATATGATAAAGCAATAGTTTTACCATATAGGCATAATTTTTTAGAACCTGGCTCATATGGCTTCTATTGTTCAGATTTGTTTGCTTAATGTTTGATCAATAGGGGAGTAGGAAGCTCATTAGGTTTATTGAATCGTAAATTGTAAATTAAGTAAATCAAGACTGGCCAAATGACTTTGACCGGTCATTGTACTAATATAATATAAAGTTTATTAGAGCAAAGTGGTGTCACAATGAAACTTCAAGACGGGAATGGGACAGTAAGTTTTCTTACCCGACGGAGATTGCTGTTCTGAAGAAAGTTTAATTTTTTTTTCTTTTGCAAAATCGCCACTTTATGTTGGGTTTTGTCAAGTTGTCACCATTTTACGTATATACAGTTGATACAAACTAGAAGTTTATAACTATATAACTTTCAACAACACAAGGCAAAAAAAGTTTCATCCTCAAAAATTGAATAGGTTTTTTATGCACCGATACAACGTTATATGTTAGTATCGAAGAGTCATAGCGATTTTCGTATTGTCCATGCTTGAGAGTGACAAGCAGTTTGTTGACTATTTTCGTGGAATGCACTCGACTGAGTGAATCGATTTATAGCTGGGTGCACTCGACGCAACAGTTCATCAGGTGATGGCTAGTCGCTTTGGAATAAAAGGATTCCCAACAATAAAGTATTTTGCACCTGGATCGGGAGCTGATGATGCGGTCGATTATGATGGAGGAAGGTCGAGCTCGGATATTGTGCAATGGGCTCTCAACAAGGTCAGATTTGGTTATTTCTGTGCAGGCGGGATGCGTTGAGTGTTTCTGCTTATAAAACTAAATCGGTCCATGATTCTATTTTAGCTTATATGGTCTCAAAACACACCTGGAAAAGCTGACTGCGATGTGATGAGGAATGTTCCTTTAATATTTGGCGCTCACATTCTTTATGGTTGAGGCTCCACGGTTATGTACTTTCCGAGGTTTGAGTTGTAGAACTTTGGGGCTGTTTCTGGAACTCATTCTTTATATGAACTAAATCTTAGTGTTTGTTGTTGGTGGGCTACTTTTGTCATTACTATATGGGTTCCTTGTGTTTTCTCTGTAACAGTCCCTAGAAGTAAGAGCTATGTGGATCCTTTTTTCAGGCAGCAGAAAACATGCCAGCTCCCGAGATAATGGAGGCAACTGCACAGTCGATTGTTGAGGAAGCGTGCAAAGAGAAGCAGCTGTGCATTGTGTCTGTGCTGCCCGATATTCTCGACTGTCAGAGCAAATGCAGAAATGACTATCTTGCGGTACGATTTAACATCTGTTGGTTTACCTGATGGAACATGTGAGAGGTGTTGGTCGTTTGAAGATGTTTTTCATATTTTCGAGGGTTTCTAAGGAAATGGCCATTAACGAGTACTTTATGGCTTAATGGCCATTAACGGTAAAAGTAATATCGATGTAAATTGTACTCCTAATGGCGAAGGGTATTTGGTTTTCCTGTTGCACAAATATCTTGCTGGCATTTGATGCGTTGCGGGCGTAGTTATTTTTATTTTCATTATTTAGAAGACATGAAGGCTATTGCGTTTTAGCCACATTTTCCACCATATAACTTCATGTAACGCGGAAATTTGAGTAAGCATAGGTCATTCGTGGACAAGCGTGTGACTGTGGTTCTTTCCTATGAATACGTAAAGTGTCAGATCTATTGCACGATGACCATTTTGTTTTATATCCTGGCAACATTATTTAGTATCTTCGACGTTCTCACCAATGTCTACTCGAAAATCGAGCTGGATACTGCTAATTGATGATGCGATAGTGGTGCTCAGATGCTATTAGCACTTAAAATCAGTGATTCAGTGCTACTGTTGCATGGTACTCAATCGTTTCTTGATTGTATTTTGAGTGTAATATTCCAAAACTTATAGCGATTTGAATTGCAAATTAGCGCAATCGTGGTCACAGATGTTTAGCAAAGGTGTGTCCCTTTCAGGTGTTGAAGGAGCTCGGTGAGAAATTCAAGAAGAATGTGTGGGGCTGGATTTGGACAGAAGCTGGTAAGCAACCCGAGCTAGAGGAGGCCTTCGGAATGGGTGGATTCGGATACCCGGCAATGGCTGCTGTCAACTACCGTAAAATGAAATTCTCTATGCTCAAGGTTTGTTGCGATCATCTTTGATTGGCAAACAACTACACTTCTCGAATTTAGTAGTATCATTTGAAGGTTTCAGAAAAGAAGAACTGGCTAGGTTTAGGAGGACTTATAATATTATTCAAGATATTTTTACAAATAATATTATTGAAGACATTTTTATAACTTGATAGGATTACAGACAGCAGCTAGTGATCAATCGGTAGGAGTTTGTGGATGTTTGAAGCAACTGTTATTTACTGAGGCAGCTGATGCATGGCTACAATGTTCATCAGGCGTCGTATAGGAAAGCGGCGCTGATTTTTGTATCTTCTTCGCCTCGATTTAGCATTTGTAAGATAGAGGACAATTGCATCTTATAAAGGCCATGAGTTTAGGTAGAGGTTGTTAGATGGAAATTACCTAATATACCTCTTAATGAAAACTGTTTATTTCTATTTTTGTTCACTGACGTCTCTTAAAGTCTCATTCATTTAGGGATCGTTTGGAAAAGACGGTATCAACGAGTTCCTGCGTGATCTGTCATACGGTAAAGGGCAAACGGCACCAGTGAAGGGGGCTGATTTCCCGAAAATTCGTAAAGTGGAACCGTGGGACGGCAAAGATGGTGTGATGCCGGTTGACGATGAAATTGATATCTCAGACGTCGAGCTCGATGATCTCGACACATCCAAGAAAACTGAACTTTAAATTAGTCTGTTAATTTGTTTTCTAATTGCAAATAATGGGATGTATAAGTGACTGTATTGATTATGAAGTAGCGCTGCTTTGTTTCCACTGATCTTTCTTCCATGATGCCTGCCTAGGGTAATAAGGAGCAATGAGGTCAGGGTTTTCATCCTTCCGTCCAATGAAGACTTTAATAGTGGTGAAGCAGTTAAGGAATCCCAGTGAGTGGTCCTGGAATAGTATTATATGCGTTTGGCCTTCGCTTTATTATTGTCTGCTGGCAGTTGTTGATTATCAGGTTTTTCCGGAGTCATTGGAGTAAGCGAGTTGCAGCATTCGCTTATAGCTAAATGTTAACACATTATGATGCAGGTCGTGGTCAGTCAGCTGACAGCAGGGAACGTGAATGCATCGGTTTATGTCGATTTCGGACATCAGGCTCCTTCAGGCCCAGGTTCTCGTTTTAGCTAGCTGTTGCAAATTGAAGCCGTTTTCTATTTCAAGTTTCAAGCGGATTTTTAAAGAAGGCTCCGTTGTCGGTCATTATGACTGCCGGGAACTGCGTTCAGCAGTTTCTCTTTACCACAGTAATTTATTTTATTATCTCGCAAACTGCACTTGTTTCTTGTTCCATGCAAGTTTGCGTTTCTACATCTTTTACGCCGTAATCTACGCGGGATGGATCGCGTTGAGTGGTTGCCTTGATTTTGATTTCGTAATCACCGTTGTGTTGTATATGGGTATTGTGTCCCTTATTCTTTGTTCTTGCATGTTTTGTTTATAAACGTGGTGATTTCATGTCTTTCTTGCAAAGTTGCAATGAGGGAGGGGAGGAATACCTGCTTCCATTTTTTGACCTTGAAGTTTTTCATTTCAAATCGACTGAAATGGAGGTTCTGAACATCAGTCTGGTATCATGTGGCCATGCGTTGTGGATCCGACTTTGCAGTGCTTGAAACGGCCATGCAGAGGAAAATCTTTTTAAACTGTCGAATGTATAGAACTCGAGAATTCACCACGATGGTGTGTAAGGGTTGGTTGGTCTCTCTCTTGTGGCTTACCAGGTGCTATTGATCTAAGCAGTTGATCTGCATTTTGCTGATCCCTTATATGTCCCTTACAAATGCCCTGTAGGAGCAACCCTTGGACCCTACAAGGAAGGTAAGTTCTGATTTTGTTATGGAGTTTATCTCAAAGGGGGAGAAGGTGGATAGCACGGTATATGCGTTTGCATTTTACTCACGTGACAAACCATTTTCATAGTTACGAGGAATTCGTCCTATGCTTGTGGATAATTTGCTTTGCATTATGGCGATGTGTTTGGCATCTGGAATAATCGAAGCTAGAGTTGTGAAATTTAATGGATGCGGTGTGCAGTGTATGATGCACTTCTGCACTATATGGAACGTTGGCGTATCAACTTTGAAGGGCGCTATATGCCCTTCAACATTGGCAATATTTTATATGTGCTGAAATCAAGCATATTTTCGCTTCACCACGAGCGTTTGTGATATTTAAACTTTTTTGAGCATTTCATTTCTTTTATTAATAACTTGCAAAAGTGCTCAATCAAATGAACAGTATGCAAAGGTGCATGTTGTGTCGGATGCAAAGGCACTCTTCTCCATGTGTCGTTCAAATCGAATGCCGTGGGATGAGCATGTGAATGATATCGAATGCATGTAGAATTTTTAACACATTAGTATGCCTCTAACTTTTTTGATATTGAACGTGGAAAGTGATATAAGGAGGTCATCATTCCATATTGTATATTGCATCCTCCAGCTTTCGTTGGCTTTGGCATTAGTGACTCTGAATTTCGAATCGCTGGAAAGGAAACGCACATGCACATGAATGAAGTATATTCGGGCCGTTACTTGATTTGGAAGGGACTTTCTGGATATCGACCTACCGAAAATCTGCGTTACATTAACGCTTTCAAAGGTGTTCCTAGGCTTATTTTTATACCAATCGAATTATGCAGAAAACAGCCATATGATGGCATCTCCCAGTTCCTTATGATTTGGCTTAGTTGATCGGTGGATCCGAAGAGTTATGGGATATTATAACACAAAGGATTATCCCTCTATCAAAGAAAAAAAAACATCTTTGAGCAATTTGCAAACGTCGAAGAGTGCTGTGGATGATAGTGGCTTTATTAGCTTCAATACAGTCATCATATATGTTAAGCGTGGTCACTAAGCGAGCGATTTGCACAATGAGCTCATGCTCAAACATTAAACTGCTAGCGCACAAACTCGTAAACACACACCCCTCCCCATCTTCTCCAACGAAAATGGTAATATTTGCGAAGCAGTTCTCTTTTATTGTGATATGCTGTAGATTTTATTGTTCTTGAAGTGATGCAGCACCTTCTCGAGAGGTGATAAGCTAATCGTTTTTCGGTGGAGAGAGAAGGGGATGGGAAAGGGCTGCCAGATGGCCGAAGCGTGTTCATTGCACAGGTGGAACGATTCGATTATATTCCCGTATGAATTTATTGAGACGGTCGGATGTTTCTATGAGTTTCATATCCATAAAACACATCAGTAATATTCGATGCACATAGAGATATTGCTGAAAATAAAGCAAATTTTATGCTTAGAAGGCAAATTTGTAAACGATTTAAATTTCTCAGAAGCGCTTAGTAGGTACCTGTTTTTTAAACATTGAAGGCATTCAAACGCACGGACACCACCAATTGGCTTCTACCACCCTCCCTCCATCTTCGTTCCCTCCACCTTTCGTTCATCGACGATTATTTTCTAGGCTTCTTCGTCTTTCTTCATTAGTGCTCAAAACGATCTCTTTTCATTTTCGGCGACAAAATTTTTACTTCATCCTCATCAACCTCTAAATTTCACTTCTATTACCAAAGGTTGACAGCCTCATCAACTAAACCTGGTGAATGGGAATGCCAATTCTACAATTCCCATTATGTAAGATGGTCGAGAAATCAACGAATTAGTGGAGAGGAGAGGGGGACAGTAGAGAGATGGGATGACACTGAAGTGCCTAAGAACATTCTCTTAGCTGTTGTTGTGGGAAGGGAATATTTTAAGAGTGTGCTCTACCAATGAATAAAGCAAGCAGTAAGGGTTTAGAAAATGATTAATTTATTCCATTTACTTGAACGAAAAGGTGCAATAAATACTAACCATTTCGGTTTGTACAATGCCAGCGCGTTGTTTCCTCAACTGCTTCAAGACTTGCACTAAATCTTCGAATTGAACGTTGCTTAGAAGACATTCAAGAATGTATGCAATCGTCACCACACTACCGGTTCTACCCACACCTGCTGAACAGTGTACACATATTGGTCGATTTGCGGTACGAACCTGAAATTCATTTCGAGATGATACTGAAGATCGTCATTGCAATCGTAGACTAACAGAAGATAAAGAAAGACAAAGGTCAAAAATGGGGAGTCAGAGTTCCCTCAACATTAGTGAAACTCGATGTGAGAACTCACGAAGGTTAGCATTCGTTTGCACGATCGTTGCAGAGGATCAGTGGAGTCTACTAGATCACGCTATAGTAGTGTGATAGGATTGACCTCTTTGAGCGTTTACAAACTCGCTTTTCATTTCGAAAAAAAAACGTTGGTATTTTACGAGTATTTAGTAAAGTTTCAAGGTTTTCTTCCATTTGAAGGTTCCTAAAAGTTTACAACCGTCAACAGATCTTATTTACTTACAGGATCTGTCTTATGGGAACAAGCATTTATAATCCCTCAACATTAGTGAAACTCGATGTGAGAACTCACGAAGGTTAGCATTCGTTTGCACGATCGTTGCAGAGGATCAGTGGAGTCTACTAGATCACGCTATAGTAGTGTGATAGGATTGACCTCTTTGAGCGTTTACAAACTCGCTTTTCATTTCGAAAAAAAACGTTGGTATTTTACGAGTATTTAGTAAAGTTTCAAGGTTTTCTTCCATTTGAAGGTTCCTAAAAGTTTACAACCGTCAACAGATCTTATTTACTTACAGGATCTGTCTTATGGGAACAAGCATTTATAATATGTGATGCAAATAGTAAACTTTGCGTTATTTATAGATTTTGCTAATTCTCATTAAGGCGCTTCCACATTTTAACGTCATATTTATTCTCATAAATAGTAGGTTTAAGGTGATAGTTCCATGTCTAAACTATTATTCGTCATTCACAAGGCAAACAACTTTAAACATTCTATTTTCCTCCAACAATAAGGCATGGGAATATGCCATTGCAGCTACATGCTTACAACGATTCCTTTTGTGTGCCACTAATGCCGATTCACTTTTTTTTCCATACATGCTACGGCACAAGGACATATATGGATTGTGATCTCATAAACTCTTTTGAATCATTTACATAGCTCCTAATCAGTCATCATCTTATCTCTGCACATTTTATTTTTTAAAATTATCGAAGAAGAAACTCTTGTGGGGGCAAACTCAGTAGACACAGTTCTCATTCAAGTGGACATTCGCTTATCATCACTCGTTCAAGGAATTTCTCATCAAACCATTCCCTAAATACCGTCTCATAATAAACTCTAGAAAAGCAATATCTCTTTTTTTTCGCCAGTAAATAAACCATCTTCTTCGCGTCTTCAAAGAATACTATCCTCTGCAATGCCCTTAACAACACTGGTTCGAAGATGCCTTCAGATGAGTGCTATATAATACTAGGACGAATCGTTACGTAGTCTCCCAATATGCTTGCGCTTCCGACGTGTGTCTCTGAGATGATCCAGCGGTTATTCCAAAATTCGATGAGTATTACTGCATTTGATTTATCTCTCACTATCTTATTTACAAGTGGGCAACTTTTTAAGCCACCAATATACGTCATTATATATTAAGGAGGTGCCTGAAAGACTTGTGAATTGTGCCGTCATCGATGACGCCACAAACGAGTCCATCCTAAAATTGACATCTGTAAGTATTTATCACTATACTTATTATTAATTTCCCTTGGATCCCTCTATGATTGTCAAAAGCAGTTGAAATCAAGTTGAACGAACCATTTGAAAGAGCCTAAAGGGTGCTCGGTCAGCAATAGGTACGCTGTGATCAGGCCAAGATGACCAATGATAATGTGTCACATTGAAAGAAGCTTCATTTCTTGTGACTGTCAACGAGCGCCGTAACATCAACTGGTTGAACTCGGTTAATAGAACATCCTGCAATCCTTTGAAGAGGTTGATTTTTTATTTTTGTTATGCTTCTTAGTATTTAGTATTTGTGTTATGCAAAATTTTTTGGAAGATATTATTATACAATTGGAATGCAGAATGCGTTCTCTGTCGCAGCATATTGGAGAAACAAGGTAACGAAGATATTAAAACTGATCTGTGATGTTAGTAATCAACAATCAATAGTGAACGATCGGTAATCGATAATCAATAATCAATAATCAATACCACTAGTCTCAGAAAACCACAACTTGCTTTCTTTCGATCCGTTGAAGCTTCTATCAAATAAATTAATCGCTTCACATAATTTTTAATGTCTACCAACATATGCGATTATCAAAAATCTTCAATGATAAAATTCTTACAGAATCGCATCGAATTATGACGTCATTCGTAGTAAAAATTTCGCTTCGTTTACGTGGGAAATAGACGACACATTTCTGTTTGCCTTTCTCAATGAAATCACCAAGCATAACAATAACTTCAATACGCTCCTGCACGACCATCAACCAGAAATCATAGACCGTTTCCTCTTTGGGCGCCTAATTGAAACATTCATTTAGCTACTGCTTAATTAATGGCTCTAAATAAAAAGGGCCA
Organism: Baylisascaris schroederi; assembly: GCA_006503575.1. Classification (NCBI taxonomy): domain Eukaryota; kingdom Metazoa; phylum Nematoda; class Chromadorea; order Rhabditida; family Ascarididae; genus Baylisascaris; species Baylisascaris schroederi. The sequence goes on from QEWY01000293.1 coordinate 407,211, forward strand.
TTTTCAATGGCACAATACAATAAACTATGGCAAACTAATCCGAAGAATATCAGATCAAATTTAGATTGTTTACATGTTTGTGTTATTCGATATTTTCATACATTTTAATAAATATTTAAATGCCCAGTTACTAGACTCCTTAAAAACGATAATCTCGATCATATATCAGAGTATACAGTGGTTAACTTCAATATATATTCCCGACAGCGATTAACTGTCTATTTCTAACTGCTTATCTCAGCATTATATCATACTGTTGTTGTTTCACTTCGTATGAAGCACACAAAATCGACATTTCTATCACCGACAGAGTTTGCATTTTGCCTTTAAATGAGCCGTCGAGAGAAGTTTTTGCTGATCAGATTTATATGAGCGGAAAGCGAATTTTGGAATGACTTGGCAGAATTTGTTCCTCATATCAAAACAATGTAAATTTGCAATATCCGCTACTTAGAATAACAGGAATAAAAACTTGATAGATTTCGAAGTATTTCCCTCTCCTCTTAACTACATTTAAATATTCGAAAGTAATCCAAAACACATATCACTTTTGTAGGAAAAATAAAGTAGATCATTCAAAAATGTGCAGACGTTTTGTTTCTTTGGATTTATTACCATGGATTGTCTAACAAAGCGAAATCATTATACTTCACCTCCAAGCGAACTTTAAGAGTGAATTTACAAGTGAATACACAAATTCAAACTAAAAACAAAACATCGAGTTGAACTCTGTAAGTGATTGAAAAACAATTAAAGTAGGTTGTTGTCTGTCTAATCGTCACCTGAGTGCATATGAAACGATTCGGCATCAGCGGTGTGCTCACATAGTTAGCGTGAATGTAGTCGTTTCCTTTCGGATGATCGTGCAACACGATTCTCGATTCATCCAAACAAAATATATCTTTATATCGATTGCGTCCTTAACGGATCCCACACTTTTGAGTTAATTTATTGTTTAGGGCATATAAAAACGAAAGAAGAAACCTTCGAAATTCAACTGTGAAGTGCAAACGTTTTTTAAAGAACCGCTGAATATTTTTGACCTTGATGTCGATAATATAGAAAATCGAAAACCAATTTTCTGCTACACTAATTGAAGAGGCGGTGGATATTCAGTGGAGAGGAAAGTTGATTACAGCGAGCGAATCGTTTTAGAAAGAGTCGATTTTTGGGTAGAAAGCCGGTTTTAGTGGAGGAAGTCAAAACCAGGGAAGCAAGTTATACAAATTCACGAGCAGTGGATGGTTCAAGAGAGTTGAGCTCAAGACATTCCAACATTAGTGTGCACTCTTGTCATTGCACTACGATCATACTGACGAACATGAGAGGCAATTTACTATACGGAATGAGGCCGGAATTCCGGCTTCGAAAAATTCTCCGAACACAACATTCAAAAGATGGAAAATCGGAACGATCGAAATATCTTTCGAAAATAGCACAGATTCAACAATTTCACATACTTCCAATAAGGTCGGATCAGTTTAATATGCAGAACGGAATTGTGCCTAGCTCAGTTTGAATTAGATGCCACTGGACGTTTTTCGCGGGTGAAAAGAACTGTTGAAATTGAGTCCTATCGAGGATTTTGTTCCTTTATTCCACAAGTAAAAAGTTAGTAAATTTTATATAACAATATATATTCGTTGGTTTTCCTTAGTGCAGTTATTGTATTCATCCTGCATTGAAATAATCACAATCAATTGTATCAGAAGTATATCTTAACGCCATTATTATTTTGTTCAGATAAGAGAGGGAATTCTCGCAATAATATGCGAAACTCACATCGATTAAACGCTAAAACTTTCGATATGTCCCTGAAGAAATGCTTTGACAGCACGCCATTATTCGTTAGAGTTTAATATCACGTCAACTACTCGTTTTGAAAAGGAATATCGACAGAACATTGTGAACCAACTGGACATCTATCACGTTATGTTATTTGTACAATTCTTACTACTAGGAATAAAAAACTTACCAAATGGCTGATTATCGATGAAATGTTGATATGAGTCGGCGCTTGGATTCGTCTCGGATCGTAATTGCGCGAATTCATCGAGCAGTCCCCCTATACCTTTTTGTAGCATGCGCTCAACCCACTCTTCTACCTGTAATCCCTTACAATCAGCATTCTATCAAGAAAAAAATTTTCACATGAAATCGAAACTACAAGAATACTTTAGAAAAATATCGTTATTACTTAAAACAATGAATACTTTAAAAAGCTAACCTTTTGAGAGAATATTTCTTTGCAAAACTACATATAAAAACTTTTTTCCATTCAAATTGAAAGGAAGAAAAAAGACATATCTATGCGATCGTATACGTTTATGAATTTCATTAAAGCTCAAATGTTGAAGAATCCATGCTTCTTAAACGAGTTTCTCTTACAATTTCCTGTTAAACGTTTGTTTCAAAGAATTTTCAAGCTTATTTGTCTATTAAATAAAAAGGGAAACTGAAATTTAAAGCTGCCTTTCGTATCCTAATATAACGTTTGAAAGCAGAAAACACGAATACACTCCCTCGAATGGAATATGAGGATATGAGTATGCGCCTTCATATCGCTTGCTTCCGAAAGGTTTTTTGCATTTTATATTACGACTAAAATTTGCTGCATACAATTTTTTTTTAGAAATTAGTCTCAGTAATTGGCAGGCTGTCACAGATCCCCTTTTAAACAGTGAAATTGAAATCCGATTATCGAAACCGCTAGAAACAAATTAGTTTCAGTGAGCAGTAATTAATTTTGACTGGAAAGGCGTTGAGCTTTATTTAGTTGGAAGATTTGCAGAAAATTTCCTAAAAAATTTCGAAATTCCGGTTATTTTTTTTATTTCTTGCCAAAGGTTGTTATGCAATGAATCGTTAAACATAGTCACACCAACCTCCCCCCTCCTCTTTGACGTGGAAAAAGTCACACTTTTCTCCTTCGGTACCAACAGCCTACTTCTAAAATCGTTTATACACATTGAACACCATAGAGAAAATTCAGTTGCACTCTCGAGCGTTACCACTTGTGCGCATATTTCATGCTTTAGCGTATAAGGGCTAAGAGCTCACTTATTGATTGCGGTTCAAGAGTCGAGAATTCAGAAACTTGCTGCAACTCTTTTTTCCCCTCCTTTGGAGGAGGTTGAATCTCTAAATGAAGGATGTTCTAATTTTACTTACTGCTTGCTTCATCTGTGCATTGACTACGTTGCTTGAATGATTAGTAGCGGATTGACTCCTCGATGGAGAACGTTTACGATCTTTGCTTCTCACAGTATCTTTCAGCAGCTTTTCGCTTAACGCAACTTTCAAGCTATCTTGGGTTCTTGAACTCTCATCCAAATCAAACTTCGATCGCTGACTGCAAAATATTTGATTCTAACAACAAATATGAATTAAGCATTCTGAGGCTTTGAAAATGCTTTTTGTATTTTTTTCAATTCCAATCGTTTTTTTAAGCGTAAAACCCTAACAGAAATATTTTCTACGACTTCTTTGGATTGGAACAATTCCAATCCATAATTCCAATCGTTTTATATTTCGTTGTTAAGAAATTAGCATATATTTATAGTGAGTAAAGCGTCGTCCTTTTGTGCACATATCTGTCTAAAAAGTTTCTGCTGATAATCAGAGGAAACAGAAATAAAAAACTTGATAAATGTAATACTGGAGAAATTTTTCATTTGTAAACAAATCCGTCACCTGATAGAAGATTCAAAGATTCACCTCTCCATGGATCGTAAATCCATTCATTGAGATAAGTGTAAAACCCTAACAGAAATATTTCTACGACTTCTTTCCAGCGAAATTTGCCATTTTCTATGCTCTGGCTAGCCATTAGAATATTTTTATATTCTTTAATTTTTTTTATTTCACGTCGTTTTCACTGAGCAAATCTACCGACCTTTTTTGAGAAGTGCTTGAATCCCGCGTAGATGACGATGATAAATCATGAGATTCGGTATCATCGAAATAGTCATGAATATGCTTTTTCGATGGATGCATTCTGATGCGCTCTTTAGTGTTCTTCGTACTGTTTGCAGTAAAACTTGTCTGTAAACTTATAAATTTGTAAGCATTCACTACTTTATCATATTTTACACTTACGTACTAATATGCTATAATTAATCTTGAAACGGCTCTCCTGGTGTACAGGTGGAAGCACATGCTAGGCATAAGAAGGTGGCGAAAGCTAGCTGGTAGGACATAAGTGAAAAGTTTATAGGTGGAGGCACCAAAATATTAGAATGAGTTAGAGATGATACTAAAATGCGAATAAAAGAGCATCCATTCTCTACGATGAGAACAGAGAGGGGTGTCGCTAGGCAAAGGGTTCTAATAAAGACATTACTGTCAACTGTTCACCTATTATACCATTACTATTGTTCTCTCCTGTTATGCTTGAAATATTTCAAAATTTCTCACATATTACTCTTTATCAGTCTACGAAGCCTCTTATTCCGTTGAATGTGACAAATTGAACGGTGAAATTTACAATGCAAAAGCGCTCTAAATGAAAGCATTCATACATATGCATTTAATAGTTTTTAAAATTTGGCACGTAGAAAAGCCCACAAAGATTTGTTGAGATAGACGGACACGTGCGTAATCTGTGTTCTTCGACAATCCCCATTACTTATCGGCGTTTAGTGGGTTGAAACATCACTTAAAGCGACGTCACCTCTATACTTCTTATTGATTTGATCCATTCGTCTATCAAATAATAAGATGCAAAAGTAACGACGAAAAGAAATAATATAAGAATTTCTAAAGCAATCTTATCCACAAATAATTCATCAATAAAATTTCTTCCTTAATGGCGCTATTTTTCGGGAGTGAATTTCTCGGAACTTTCAATGCTCTTCTCTCTAATATCTGTATATATTAGATTCCGTCCGTTTAGATAAAAATAGGATGACCAAACGACGAGGTTATCGATTAGTACGAATGTATTTGTGAGTGAGTTGAAAGAATGCTAAAATAGACATCACTTCTTGATGACTGAGGAACGAATGTGGTTAGGATTACAGCGGTGGTGACTTGCAGTCAACTTTAAGTATTCTTCTATAGGTAATCTCTTCTTTCGCTCCCACTAATGTCCGATGGGTATTTAAACGTTTGATATCCGCTTGCTGAATCGTTAGTGTCACCTAAGGAAGTTCATCATTTAATGAACAAGTGGGCACTTTTTTCTTGAGGCCAATGAATCTGGTGAATCTATTGCTTTTCGACGAAGATTCGACCGATCTCGACGAGCGACTTGTATCAGTCTCGGTAAACGAGCGATCATCCTCACGCTTCGATCCATAGTCATTGATCTCAGAGGAAGTGTCACGTTTAGATTTTTGTGCTCCACGTTTTGTCGTTTTGACCGGCATCTGAGCCAACGGTATCATTCTTGCTGCCTTCATCTTCTTCTTTTTCCTACGAGAACGTCGTAGCGCATTGCCCATTATGAATTCTATAATTTGACCTCATGTAGAAATTACCACCGTGGACTTTATTCCACATTAAATCTTCGTAACTGTAGATTCTGCCATGTCAGCTCCTCTCCTCCACCCATCCTCTCCCCTTTCATCTCGAATGTATTTCCCCTTCATTTGATACCGTTTCCTGTGGGAGATCCTCTCTGTTTGTGTTACTCATGAATAATATGGTTTTTTTTTTGCGGTTCCGAAAATAGAAGAGAGCTGTTTCATACACAGAGTACCAATATTCAGTCGCATGCAGCTGAGACTGCCGAAATCCTTTATAATATCAGAAGCTTTTCTCCACTCATTTATACCTTGAACGTCAGCTGACGTAGAGCAACCTCCTACAAGCGTCGGAATTACAAAGAAATTCTCATTCTCTATTCCCCCTTCCCACCTCCCATCTATTGGCACCCTCTAAAATTAAAATGAATTAACATAGATGATTAACTTAGATAATATAAACGTGAGAGATGTTGAGAGAGATTGCATGCGTTATTAAAAAAAAAAATTTTTTTAAAGCGTTCGATCGTTCATTTGGTGTCTGAGAATGCACCAACCGTATGAATTCTCTTAAATATTCTATTTCATTTGCTGAGAATTTAACGGTCACCGATTGGTATACAGTAACAAAAATCAATGTGTGTTTGTAATAAGTGGGATTTATTAAAATCAGGTACTGTAACTATGCGTTAATGAAGCGGTTGTGGAAATNTTATTTATATTCGTTTATTTATGTGCTTATTTATTTGTTTCTCTCAACGTCTCGAAGTGGGAAGATGTATAAAAAGTGTATGAACGTGAACAGTAGCAAAGAGCTGAATGTCTGTAAAGCTATAATTGCAGTAAATACTTAAAAGTAGCAACAACAGCGCAGATCGAAACCTCTCAACAGCAGTTTAAAAGCAAAAGAAATGAGCGTATTAAGATATCGGCAGCATACACATTCTAAACTCGCACAATGCGAAGCTGCAAACTATAAAGAACATCGTTTGTGTTGGCATATGTTTTGATTGCAGTTGAGTAATCACCAATATCAAATTAATAAACATATTCGATTGCAATCAATCGTTTGAATCGATCGTAAATTTTGCTTAAACTAAGTGGAATCCTCTTAAGTGTTCAAGTTGTTCGTAGAAATCAACTGAATTTTTATGATTTTCTTATGCAGTCGAACTGCTGAAGGTTCCCTTGAAAAGAAAAACGGAGCATTTTAATTGTTTATGACTCTTGACTGGAGATAATGCAATCGCATGAAGACAATCAACCTACCATTGTAAAGGTATAAAGTGAACATCATTCCTACAAAACTGGACTCTTTAAACTGATGGCAATTCTTTATTTTAACAAAGAGATTGGTAATAATTGCAATCCCTTGAAGAGAATTCCAAGTTTCCAAATTGCACTAAAGAAAAACCTGTCAAGTACGGCTTCATCCACATGTAGGCATTTTAGTCTTTAAATATATGTGAAGATTAAAAGCAATACAATGCCGTTGGAAGCAAATAAATTCAGTTAAATTCTTTTCAGTCACTTTTTTTGGAGGATCGAAAATGACTCAATTCATTAGAACATAACATCGGATGCGTATGAATATGATGGCATAAGCTTAGGCAAAATTGTTGCCAATTTCTCGAGTAGAAAACTTCGTCTTTGAGCTTACATAATGGGAAAAATGAGGAGAAAACGTCGAAATACCAACTAGAGCACAGAGATCCAGCGACCAACCCGGAGTAGTACAGTGTATAAAACAGCTCGAGATCGACTTCCTTTGAAATGGATGAAAAATCTGCTCATAAATTTTCATAGATTGCTGCAATATAATATGCAAATTAACGATGTTTTCCCAAAAGCAAATTTGTCAACTGTTGAATCACATCTGAACATCTCATAAATCAAAAACTCTTTCATCGTTCATTCAACATCTCTGTTAGTTTCCCCATATAATTTCCACGGAGGTGAATAGTTACAAGTATACAACCCAATCGCTTATTTAGATTGAGGTGCAAATTTCTACGCTAATATATCAGAGTTGTGATTAAGAAGTGTGTGGACATGCAAGATACGCCAATCTACGTGATATTCACGGCGCTTAGCTGCGAAATACTTTCTATGGCTGGAGTAGTATAGTACCTGAGGTTAGGTTGCATTTAATGAATGTCCAAATAACCATCGGAAAGCTTGCTTCAAGTATGTCAAAAATCAACGAACGCTTACGATATGTTTCGGGAAAAAAGGCAATTTTTTAAGTCGACGAATGAATGGAAAATTAAACATTCTCTATAGTTTGCGTGCTTCTTACTGTAATCTAGGAGATATCATCGCATATAATATTGTTGAAAGTGAACTATTTGGACAGTTTTCTGCATCGCTTTCAAACTGAATCACGACGCAATATCACAATTCCCTATGAGGTACCGAATTTACGTAATATAGACATGAACCCCGTTTCATTTTGAGATCACTTTACGCTTAGACAGTCAACTTTTGACGTTCATGATCATAATGTTTAGATATTTAGTGAGGTTAGAAAAGTGCACAATTATCGAAAAATGCGTTTACAGTAGAAACAATACACTCAGCTCCCTTATAGCGATGTTGGGAACACCGTCGCAAATCGTTTATATTATTCGGTCGTTCACTTTTCAAGTATTGCTCAATTGAATGTGAATAACGATATCGATTTGCAATATATTCTTTACATCGTCGAAATTTTTCTTCTTTTTAAGTATATCATTAAAAAAAAAGATATTACAAAAATTTTCAATTTTTTTTTTAAATCGACTATATCGACTAAACACCGTCAATTGTTCCTGTCTCGAATAGGAAAGAGGCATCTCCAATAGAGGTAGAAATTTATGAGTGGAATTGTACTTCATCGAATTGGAGATCATTTCCAATATTAGATATTAGGAATGAGATCAAATTGATTCACACTTCAAATCTCTACCGATTGTTCATTTGTAATCTCCATCCACATTGAATATTTTAAATTATTTACCTTCACCCATTTATTATTACATCCTCAGGTTGCTATGGTGTATTTGAAGTTGTACTGTGTGTCTATGGTGGTGTATGATTTGAGTTGTTTCTGTCATATTTGGGATGCATCTCATATATTATAATATACGACGATCTCTTNTGAAGTGGATAGGAAAAGGTGTAGATTGAAGGTGCGTGGAAACATGAAACTAAATCGAAACGAAATACGCCTGAATTGAGCTATCGGATTTGGCGTTTATTGCTTCGATCCAGATTCGTCACTTCTACAGTTGCCAGATTCACCGTAACACATGACGTTTTTTTCACTTGGGCATATTTGTTTCATTTCATTCGCACAATTATAACTGCATTGTTGCATATAAGAAAAAACAATATACGTAAAAAACTTACGAAAAGAAGAGAAAATGCTATTGCATCGCTTTTGAAGGATTTTAGCCAACATAGTGGAGTTTATTGATTAGATGTGGCATATAATCAAAAGAAAGCATATATCACTTCCAGTTTTTGACTAGAAGATCCTATTATCGAAATAAAAGGAGGGATGTATGATTCGATTTTATGACTTCCTCTTCGCAGGTTTGAAGAAAATTTGAGATTTTTTGGGAAGTTTTGATAGGCAAAGTAGTCATCTTTAGTTCAATTGGGTTGTCGAATGCTCACCTATGTGCTATGCATGTTATGCATTTGTTGCTGTTTGCGTATATTAGTTGCGAAATGCGATCGGCGGTAATGTTATGAGGAGTTGCCGATCTCTTTCGCCAACATTTATACCCGTCCTCTCCTTCCTAATTCTCATCGCAACAAATCGCTTCATTTCGGGGTATCTCCAATCGGAGCCTAGTAATTTTGGGCGACGGTATTATTGGACGGCTGTTTTCTTAGTTTTTAATGTGGACCTGCTCATGAACAAATCGATGCATGACGCCATCTCTCATCCCATACAACCGATTCCTTTCATTGCATCACGTTAGCCGACAATGACTGATTTAGTAAATAAGCATTATTAAATGTGGGGACTCTTATTGGAATAGTACTTTATGCATTCGCACCCTCTGCTCACCTCCAATTATTGGCAACGATGAGTTTCTCAATATTTTTTTTGTTGTAGAATTGGTGATTACAACAATAGCAAAACTGATATTGTTTGCATATAATTGTAGTTTTTCGTTTTTTTAGTGAAGGCCGGAATACTCGTTGGAAGGCACGTTTGAGATTCGATGTGGACACTTCGAGCGATGATGCAGCATCAGAAAAACGAACAAATGGTCATGAAAAGCGCAGTCCGATTGTGAAAGAGGAAAGGAATTCTGTTCATGGAAATGAGAGGGATCTTAGCGACGACTCCAGAAGGAATAGCCCATCGCCGGCAGTTTCAGGAGCACAGTCAGATGTCGATCGGCGTTCACTTCCTTCTTCCGTTGAGAACGAATCAAGCGATCGACATAATGAGGAGGAGGAGGAGATTTTACCGACGACGAGTAGATCAGCTGAGAGGTCAAAGCAAGCGACTCGTTGCAAGCATCGAGATGAAAGCGAGGTCGACAAGCCTCGAACTTACCGACAAAAACGATCGCGCGCATCCTCATCCAGGTTTTCTTAAATCTTTTTAAAATGGAGATTGCATTTGCTCGCATAATTACAAATAGAGGTTTTTATCACAAGGGAACAGTCCTGTGGATCATTCCTTCCTCACCGTTTTCTAATCATTTGACTAGCTCAAATCTTATCATAACCATAGTTCCAGATTGCTGGTAGCTAAAGTTTTCGAGTGATGAAAATTGGGTGGAGTGGTGAAGGAGAGAGAAAGGCAAAGGGATGTAGAAGGGATGTCCTGGAATCGTCAGTGAAAAATAGATAGCCTAGGTAACCACTAGCTGGAGGCTCACTTCCTTTTGGTTCCTAACATGTTTTGGTTGAATATAAAAGCTTAACTTTGCCTGACCCATGTCAGTTTGAATCTTTTCTTTCATTTCAAAAAACACTGAGTAAAAAGCAATTTGCAGCAAATCAGAGGTTGATAGTCGTTCACCGAGTCCATTATATCGTCAGAGAAGTCCAGAGAGGCAACGCATCCGCAACAACAGGTAACATTATGAGTAACGGTAATGGCGCACCTATCTTTACCTTTTTAGGCATTGGTGAATAGAATGGGCCCACATTTCTACTTATTAACCAGCTGATATGCTTCAAAGCTTATGTTTTTTATTCTCAGTGTTCTCATTTAAAGAAATGCTTCTTGATCTACCGTCTAACCTTAATTAGAAGATGTTAAAGGAAGATAGTCAATTCCACTTGCATTATCACTACTAGCATTTATCAGACGATATAACCGCAAATCCTTTAAGTTAGTTCGCTTCATCACCAACAATAAATGTCATAATTTATCTTAATTTGACTAGACAGAATTGTTCAGTGTAGTAATGAAAGATGTGGGATAGTATTTAGCAGAAAATGAAAACTTACAATTGCATACTATTTCATTTTTTATGATCGTTTTGTAAACCTCCTGGCAGGTGGCGTTATTTTCACGATATCTTTGAGTTCGACTTTTTTTCCGTTATAAATTTTCAGTCTTCCCTATCACCTATGCAATCGTTTCTTATGATTCAAGAGTTGATTTGTGCGTTGAGGTTGTACCTTCACTGAGTTTTTGGGTCTGTTTTTTCATTTCCGAGGCAATACTTCATTAGGTAGTTGTCTACATAGCAATTGAACGTGTATATCCATTCCTCTTGTTCTTAACACCACTTTTTTGTTGAGCAATTTTCCCACTTGTAAAACGGGGAGATAAGACGAAGAAGAAATCTAAAATCTTCAATGGAAGAAGGGTATTCTTTTTTATTTTTCCTCGAGTTCTGTGGGGTATATTTTCTAATTCAAAAAAAAGAAATGAAATTTCGATACAAATGAATATGCCGTTGTATATTTGCGGTTCCATTATTTCAAGTAACATTACCAAAATAAAAAGATGTACACTCAATAGTCTAAAAAGTTGCAATGCTGAAGGAAGTATTCCTGCTTAAGGCTGCTTAAGGAAGTGTTATATTTTTATTTTCTCTAGAGCTCTTGCCTCTGTGTGTTGCTTATTCACATGAGCGCACATTCACTTTCGCCTTTGAAGGAGGGATCGCCTAAGGGATGAAGATTCGCCACGTCGGCGACGTTCTCCAAATAGAAAACGACGAAGGCGTTCTCGATCGCGAAGAAGTCGTTCACAATCTGAACAGCGCCGTTCAAGGTCTCGAAGTGGTCAGAGGTCACACTCACGACAGAGAAGGGAGGGATCACGAGAAGAGAGACATCGAAGGGACGCACACCGCAAGGAGCGATCACGAACAAGAAGCGTCGATCGAGCACTCACTGATCACAGATGGAAAAACGGCAATCAGCGAACGCAACGACGAGTGGACGTTCAGTCACGATCGAGGTAAGGCATATAGTAGTTGGAGCTGCGATTTCTTTCAGCTGTGTTGATGCTATTTCATGTTTTTTATGTTTTTATTTCATAGTCAGAAAAAATTTTCATCCCTTTTTGGTAGTGTGGTTATTAGTGATTAGAAAGAAGATTAGTGCAGTATACTGTTTTGAATTTTTTCTCATTTCTCGTAGAATCAAATTTTTGAATGAACGCATTCAAAAAGAACATTCGAATGATTAATTGATTTGGCTATCACATAATGACAAAGTTTGCCTCATTTCTGAAAGATCAGTGAGCAATGATCAGAAAGGGAGATCATCACATACTGCTTTTCGTGCATATCTTAGAGCTATTACAAGTTTCTCGCTTCGTTTTTGTTGCCTTCGATTGCCACATTAATTACTATGATTATATTTGATGGATCTGTTATCTTCCGAAGTTCAGTGTGTTTAAAGGGTTCTCAACAAATTCATTTCAGATAGAATTTAATAGATGACTTTAGCGGGGTTGCGAATCGAACAGAATTTTAATGGGGAATAAATTTTGATATTCAAAGAAGTGTTTGAGAAATCGAAATTATATGTGGTGTTTGTGTACGTGTAAATAAAACATAATAAACCTGTTGAAGGTCTCCAATAGAGAAGATGACAAGACATGATGCCAGGAGCCGATTTGCCAGGAAACGTTCGAATAGTGATGAAGAAGGCGAACGTGAGCAGCAGACGAAGATGTCACAGGCGGCTCGGGAGGATGCTATGTGGGCCGAGTGAGCTGTTATACTTGATTTCATGCGTCACTTTAGTTGGACAAGGCAGCATATAAGACACTATGGACCAGTCTCGTATTGGGGATCGGTCTTCGATTTGAGAAAGGAGGTGGAGGGTGTAAAAGAGTTAAGCTCTTCATATGTAAGATTCTCTACTGTAACGCAAACGAATGTATATCCTTCTTCGTTGTCACGCAGTCTCGACAGACTCACTAAGAAGCCTAAAACAGCCGTATTCACTCTGTGTGGAAGTATGCTCATAGATGACTTAAGTGTGTAGCTAATATCACATGCTTAAGAGTTATCGTGAGGCGTTGAAATTGAATTGCGATATCGTTTGATTCTCAGAAATTCGAAAATCTTAATTGTGTTATTCTCTCTTCCTAGTTTCGATAATTAAGCATTCGAGCGAGAATTTGCATAGTAGGTAGTCGTTGGGGTATGTACGGCTTTGTTGTGCCCTAATGTTATGCGTCAAAGTGCCATTAATGTGAAAGGTGAGTGTNTGATGATTAGATTTGTTTCCGGATAGACGTTTTTAATGTTTTGCTTTGTGATTAGTTGCGATTTTTAGACTTCCTTTAGTGGTGTCAACGTCCTATTGATATTGCTTTTTTGTGCAAGAACACTGCATATATGCATGAAAAATTACCAATAAAAATATCATCAAATTCGAGAACAGTGTAAAGAGTATTGATTGTTAAGGCAGATGTGTGAATTCGTTTTTGTATAATGGGAACCCTCTAAGCAATGAACTTTAAACTGTAGATACGAAAGAATGGAAGAGGAACAAGAGAGAATAGCAAGAGAGGGAGAAGAAAAAAGTCGGCAAAAGGCTGCTGAAAACAGCGAGAAGAAGGATAAACCAAAGAAGGAGAAGATAAAGAAAAAATCGAAAAAACATAAGAAAAAGGTTCGTTGTTTTATTCCCTTGTATCGTTTCGCCGATTTCTAATTTTTTTAAATGAGTTTTTTTAATTTTTCGTCTTTGTATTCGCCTTTCATCTTTGTTTTCCTCTCTATCAACAATCACTTATATTTACGAAAAATACGTTAATCATTGGTTATTTCAGTTATCATGAAAAAAAAAACAAGCAGATGATTTGTTAACATAAATGAACTATGGATTTGTGAAGCTCAGAAAGTTTTTGAAATACGCTAGTAGGGCTTTTGTGGTAGCAACAGCATTCTCAGACTTTACTTATAAAGATAACCTAATATCCGTTTTTAAGTATTAAAAAATTTTCTGGATTGACGAATTCCTTCAAGTGTGCTCTCAACAGCTGTCGAATCCGTTTAGAAAACCTTTGTCAGATAGAAGCCAGGGCGGCAGCCAAAAGGAAGGAGAGGGTAGCGGAATGATATCTTCCCCTGTCATTCCACTTTTCCTCAGGTCGAAATGAAACACTGACTGTTGTGAATGAGTTCTTTTCTAAACCACAATTAGCGGCACGAGGTAGGTTTTTAGAACGTTTTATTCGGTGCCCGATATGGCATTAACCTGTCTGAATAATTTTTTAATGGCAGTCGTAGCTGATCCCTTATGACTTGAATTTTTCTCGCAAATTCCTTGCCTTCGATGAACGTCATATGCATAGAACCTCCTATAAGTCCTCAGAGTATCATTGTTTGGGTTTTCATTCCGCTCATCAAACCTCAGGCCACATAAGTTAAGGCACAAAGTATCAATGAGGATTGTTCAGTTGATGAGGAGATCACCGTTGATGTATCTATGAGGGGTGCTTGGTTGAGCATTGCACCTGGTTTGAAAAAGTGTGACAACAGAGAAGGCATGTGGTTCTCCTTTTTATTTATTTTCATGTCGCTTCCATAGTTCGAAAATTTGCTATGTAAAAATGTATAATCTATTTTCCGATGCTATCAAATTGTGGTCTCAAAAAATTGCAGTGGAATTCGGTGGAGTAATTATGGTCTCAAAGTTTAGTCCGCAATGGAGCCAAGTTCTTTTTCCTGTTCGTAAATTCCACACGATTTTGGAGTTTATTTGTTTTTTTTTTCGAAAATCTTAAGGCCATAAGGAAACAGACAATATTATTTTCATTGCACTCACGTAATCGGTCTGTGCGATGGGAGCTTAATGCAGTTTTCGATTAGTTGTAATTGTTTTTCAATCATAAATTGTATTTAATAGTTGACTCATTCCCATAATCATATGATAGGTTTATCTTATGAGCTCAATGAGCCATTCTCACTACTTGAGTCCTTTACCGCTGATTTAGCGTCAAGATAAATTGTACAACAAAGATGCTTCGATTATGTCGATGTTTTATATGAGACTTGCATATATTTAACGAATTTGAGCGTGAGTTTTGAAGCAAATTATCGCAGTTCAAAACTCTTCACATAAATGATTTCTCACCATTCTTCATTTTGCATTTGCTGTATTGTTCGAGGCTTATCAATTGCAGAAGAAAAAGAAAACATCGAATTCAAGCGAAAGCGAGGAGGAATGGGTGGAGGTGACAAAAGAAATGAGGGAGGCCGAAGCAGCCAAGGAGAAATTAGAAGAAGCATCGATGATTGGGCCCGCCATTCCTGAACACCTCTTGGAGAAGCAAGCTGCACTCATCGACCATACTAAACATGTCAAGTATGATTTTCTTGCATGGCATATATGCAGGTTTTTAAGCAGTGAATATTTCGGCTTTCCTTGTAGCAAGATGATTCATTAGAGTCATAGAAAGAATAGCTTGAAATCAGAGGCGGGGGGGGGGGGGGAGGGAATATCTCAGCTCCTTCGTCTAGTTTTTCTTCATATTTCCCAGTAGATTTACTCAAAGCAATGTTGGGAATATGGTTTTCTTAAAGCCGATGCACCTGTAAAATATTGAAGTCTTTCAACGTTCTAGGGTGGCCGATTTCCTCTCCCTATCAAGATATTCATTTTTTTTAATCTTGTGGAGTCAAGGTAAATAGAACTTCCCTTTTTTAGATGACTTTCCGTTTTTTACATTCTTTGCAATCCTGTCTCCTCCTCGTCACGCTGCTTTCGTGTCCGCACGTGCACATATATTACAATCTTCTAGCAGTTCAGTTTGCTAGTTGATGAAATTTGATGTTATCTGTTTCATGTGGTACCATCATGGATTTAATTTTGTTTTAATTCCTGAACACTTTTATGCTTTGTGACATTTCAATATGCCACAAAATTTGCATATGCAAAATTATTATGCAGCCGATTAAACGCCAAACAACAATGTGTTTTTAAGCCTTTGCAGATCTGCATGTGCAAAACTTAATATCGCGAAATCATATCTGTATGAATGTATTTGCATATGCATTCGTCTGAAAATTTGAACCTGAGAACAGATTAAGCTATAAGTGAGAAATTTAATAGATTTGAATGATCTCTTGTACCGATTTTTAGGCCGATCCTTCAACTTCCAAAAATGTATCGGCCAACTTTCTCCAGTTTTGTGACCTCTGCTTCGAATTTTATAATAGTCCTAAAAATGAATCTTTCGCAATAAATTTATGTGCGCGGTTGATTCGCTTGAAATTTTAATACGTTGTCGTGGCCTTCTGTTATACTCATGGAAGTTTTGAAGGAGGTTGGCGGGTGAGCAAAAATGGGGAAAAGCAGAGTCGTCTCGGCTGCATATGCTTTTCCGCTTGTGAGAAAAATGAACACTATATATTTACTGGTCAGTTGAACTGTATAAAGCGCAGATCCTCCCACTCGCTGATCAAATTCTTATCTGTTTTATTAGATGCTTATATTTTTTATAGTTATGGGAAGGATATGTTACGCGGCGAGGCAGCTGCAATGGCAGCATATATAGCTCAAGGGAAGCGAATCCCACGTAGGGGTGAGATCGGACTCTCATCTGCCGAAATATCGGAGTTCGAGAAGATTGGCTACGTGATGAGTGGCACACGTCACAAGAGTATGGAGGCGACGCGATTGAGAAAGGAAAATCAGGTTCGCTTTTCTTCGATAACAAACTTTAATTCTTTTTTTTGTTTACTTCTCAAGAGGCATATGTTGGTCAGGATTTATTATAACATTTCATAGAGTCACTGCAAGGTTTTACTGTCCAACATTTTATAGTTGACTGTACACAGGTAGCCTCACTTCTTCTGTCTCCTCCTCCCTCTCTTCCTTCATTGCTTCCTCACTCCTTATCCCTTCACTGCTTCCACCTTTCCCTTTAATTCGCTATGGAACCAGGATTTCTCTATTTGCATTCACGTATCATTCGTAATAACGGAGAGTCAGATTTGAAGAGAGAGATTAATCAGTTTTTGTTGTAGCTATACTTTTATAGAGTTTATTCCCGCAGAGTGGGAATTCTTTGCTACTAACTGCCGAGGGAATAGTCTGACAGAAATTCCAAAGCGAAAATAGCTAGCTGACCGTGGTGTTCTTATTTCCGCTATTTCCTCTCTTTCTCTAGTGTCGGCATTCACTTCTACATATTGCTCAAAGTTTTATGTATTCGCCTGTGTGGCATCACCCATGCAGTAGCCCTGTTGACAATGGGTTTATTAATGATTGTTGCATTCGTCTGGTCAGTTGCAATATTAGTTCATCTCATCTTAATTTTCAACGATTAGAGAATGACTAAATAGGCCTTATTGTGATTTACTGAGCAATGAATTTTCATTATTTTCACTCATTCCATTTCTGCGTTGTGACTATGTTGTAGTTTTCATTCACCTCAACAGAACTGAGCAATTTTAATGTTCATTTGATCCTTAATTTTAGTGGTTTTTTTTTAGTCTCTCGTAGCAGCTACTATGTGAAGTTCAATTAAAGTTTTTAAGTTTGTATTAAGCTTATATTATGGAGTTGTGATTTAAACCTCACCGAAAAAATGTTTTTTTTTTTTCAGAGTGCAGCCACGATTTTTTATCTTCATCTAACTTTCCTCGAAAATTTGCAGCCATTTTTTCATCTGCAGTGTTTTTTTTTTGAAAAATTTATGAAAGTTTCCTCGCACTGAAGTAAGCCTGAATTCCGTTTTTTTTGCGATGGAAAAAATAGGAACACTAGAAGACGTTCGTAATGAGTGCGATCATCGTTTCATGCTTTTTATTGAGCCTATTTCCTTAAATGCTCATAGCGTAGGGAATTCATCTTTGACCTTCGTGCACTGGGGTGACCAATTCGTCATGGTACTACCTAGTGAGGAAGTTCAACAACTGAGAGTTTCCGCAATAAAACTCAAAGATTGATGTTATAGATAGTCGGTGTATGTATGACGATGACGAGTTCTGAGTGTTGTTGTGTACCTTTATCGAATCAGTATCAAACATGCAAACCTAAAAGAAGTAGGTTTTCGTTGCGAAAGAAAGGGTGTTATAGGTGATGACCGCGGAAGAGAAACGACTGCTCAGTGGTTTCACTCATGATGAGCGCAAAAAGAAGGAGGAAATTGTACTGCAACAGTTCCGAAGTTTCATTGAATCGAAGAAGGCCAAGAATTGACTTTTATGTTATTTGCTTTTCAGAAGTAACAATTATTATTGTATTGCATTAAGGGTTGACTGACTGTAAGGATTTAAATTGTTATGTGAAAGTATAATGTTGATTTCACTGACTACTTCTCTATCTCTAAGTATGGAAAGTATGGATCTTAAATTGCTTATAATTGGCATTAATTCACGTTTTGATGAGCTTTCATCGCTGAAAACTTTTTGATTCAAAATTGTTACCGTATTTTTTCACTCATATGAAAAGGAAAATTTGATAAGCATATGAACAAACAGAATTTATCACATGCACTTAGTAAAAAGCATAAAAAGAGGAAATACTACTATATATAAGATGGACTACATCGAATTGCAAGCCATTGTAAAGTATGATTTATCACTTGCAATATGCTTATAGTTTGATGCAATTTTGAAATGTTTGCACTGTTCGTAATATTTCATTGTATTGCTTCTTGTGTTATTGAAGGTTATGGCTATGCTATGTGTCGATGTGTTGAGGAGAAGAGGACACTGCAAATTCGTATGGGCAGCGTTTTATATGTTGAAAATGGATGCATTGGCAACAATGGGGGTCCAGTTTTTATGCAAATGCCAGCATAAGGATGTAATTTATTTAAACAAGTTAACAGATATTTGCATAATGAAGTAGGATTGGAATATGCAAGCTTTTATAGACATAGGAACGTACCGGTCCCAGTTGTTCCTACCTTCTTCCGCCACTTAATATATTCTCAACTAGGAGATTGATTTAGAAGAAGACGGTAAGCATGATAGTTTCAATTTGTTTATTGTCGTTGCTGAACATTAATAACCCAAACAAGAAAAAATCTCTGAGCATGTGAAGAGAGTAAGGAACATGCAGAAGCAGTTTTCACACGATTCCGGATGTGTGTGTGGGGGGGGGGGGGGAAGAGGTAGGTACAATGGCGAACAAACTCAACAGGCCGTTCCAGCGCTCGCAGGGAATCCCCATTTCTCCACTTCCATTCATCGTCCCATCCACCTTGCATCCGCCTGGTCGTAGATTGTCAGACCTCCCGTCTGTTATATCCTCTATAGGAAAAACGTAGAAAGCGCTATGATTGAGAAGATTATAAGAGATAAAAAGTCGGAAGCCACTAACTATAACTAGGTCATATTTATAAAACAAGGGAATAGTTTTCCTTCAGAATTTATCTTTGCGCAATTTGTTGTTGATTTGTTTTCAACTTCATTTCGCTAATATGTACTTTTTTTTTACACTGAAAAGGCACCTGGCACTCATCTGAGTTATGGAAGTGATACAGTCTTAAGCCTCTTTCCTCATCCAACCCATTGATAAATCCTTTTTTGAAGGATACCCAATTTGTATACTCCTCTAACTAACGTTTCATTCGAATTCGTGATTACTATTAGTGCCATATTTTCGACGTTTCATAGCTTCTCTTTCGCACGCATAAGGAGATATGAACCGTAATCAGACACTCTGAGGTACTACTGGTAAACTGATTAATAAAAATCAGCGAAACAAAGAGGAAGGTACCGTCCGTATTGGTGTTTGGGGCCTAGTTGTTGGGTTGTGAATATCTATGCTTTGTCACTGTTGTTCATCTATTGGATGTTAGGTTGAGGTGTGAGTGTTTGCTTGTTGGTGTAGTTTATTTCATTGAGCAGAGTCCATGTTTCCATTTCAACTTAGTACCGTCCGTATTGGTGTTTGGGGCCTAGTTGTTGGGTTGTGAATATCTATGCTTTGTCACTGTTGTTCATCTATTGGATGTTAGGTTGAGGTGTGAGTGTTTGCTTGTTGGTGTAGTTTATTTCATTGAGCAGAGTCCATGTTTCCATTTCAACTTAATAGGGCGTTTCCATTTCAACTTAATAGGGCTTCTGATATATCTCCGACGGATTTCTTTTTCCATATTTGTAGATCGAGTTGAGCAAGTCGCTTATTGCTTCCTCTTGATTCGCATATAGTCCGGCAACGACCTTCACGCTATGCAATTTCTTATTGCCATTAATATTTTGATTGCAATATTGCAGATTAATTGCAATAAGAACGTAGTGAAAGGGATCGCGACAACTGCTCAATTCCGATAGTAATAGGGTTCTCGAATTATTGATCTAAGGAATTTTCTAGAGCCTAGATTTGTTCATAGTTGGTTTATAAAAGGACCCATTGAATTCGGTGAGAAAATGTCTTACATATCTTGCTAAGATCATCCAAAGTTTGTGCGAACTTTTAAGAGTTGTAAGTATATTGTTTTACTTCTTTAGTGATTTGCAAATTGCAGTTGGTTGAGGCTTGAATAAAACAGTGTACATATAAAGGAATACAAAGAAGGAGTTCACGACAGCACAGCGTATCTCTGTTAGACGATGCTGAACCGATTTCGTATCCTCAGCGATTCAGAAGCGTTATAGAAAGGGAATACGCAGTAGTTTAGGGTGTAAGAGGTGTGAATTTATTAGGCCCTGACTTTTTAAATACTGGCAGTAAAAGTGCCTTACTTTTATAAAAGTCTACCCCGACTTCATAGTTCGTTGATCGTTACTTTTATTATGATATGCTTGTGAAGTTATGAATAGGAACCACACGGCTTGCAGCATTAACGCTGCGAAGGGAAGAAACTTGCATTGAGCGACGAGAATTACGTAATTTCTCGATCAAACGTTGGTTAATTTCAGATTAGTGAAGAGGAAACGCTAGATATCCCATCACCCACCGTTTAGGTCTAGATAAGTTTTCAATAGCAATAAGCTGCTTGCAAGGCACTTGCATTAGTCATCTCAGACAACAGATTAGGAAGAGAGAGAGACATTGAAGGGAGAGGGGGAGAGAATGTTAATAAAAGTTCCCACTACAAAATCAAGGATGTTTAGATGGTGATAGAAGGGATCGTCCAATGCAACCATAAACGACATGTCTACATCAATTGTTATTACCAGGAATGGATGATTTCTTTAATATTCATATTTTTATTGATATTTTATACAGTACTTTCGAAGGAACCATAGACGTATTCAATATTTTAAGTATCTTCATAAGTGGATAGCAAAACAAAAAGCAGAGCGTCGCAATTCAACAAATAATCAACCAGTGCGAAAGAAATCAAACATTTTCTATTCGCATATTAATCCAATCGGATGTAAACGCGAGAATAAATTACAACAGAGATTTGCAAAGAAATAAGAAAACTCTCTGAGAGGAGAAAAATGAAAAATACAGTTGCCTCAATTGGAACACTCGAAATAAGACGAAATCACCGTGGAATATTATTAAGAAAGTGAATCGAATTCTGTAAGTAAAATCAGTTCGCAACTGTTAACAATACTAATAGATCTGTTTTATTATTACGAGGTATCACCAGTTTCTTCTATAAAGCAGTTTTGAAACGGGAAAGAAAATCATTCGAATGGGTACCACTCGTTGACTAATCTTATGGGGATCAACTCCCAGTTGATAAGAATCAAGTTCTTTTTTAGTTAAATAAAGTGTAAATAGAGTAATGTTGACTCAGCGTTTATAACTGGTTAATAAATGGCCAACTAATAGAGATATCAGGAAAATCCTCAAGGCGAATCAACTTGATTACTGAAAATAAACACAGAGATGTCGATCACTATTTCGAGTATTCGATGGAAGTGAATAGCGCAATAGAAGATCAATTGGTTATGAACACTGAAAAGACGAAAGAACACGATGATGATCACAGTGTTTGGCTTAGACATAAAGCTGAGCTGGCATCGAGCAGTATCGCTTCATTTATTATTTACATCCCATAGCGAGACATTGCACGGTATTAGTACAGTTTTATAGTATTTTAACTAATTTAAATAATCTTACAACATGTAAAAAAAGCAACGAAGCAGAGTGACTGTCTTTATTTTCGCTAACACTGTGGTCGAGGAGATATCTTCTAGACGAAAAAAGCCAAGGTGGTCGGATGAAACATGAAGTAGTCATGTGTTGATAGCTAGTAGACCCTCATCACCTGTTTAACAGTTATCCTGCGATGACGATGATTACTAACGGGATCAAAACAGATTTGGAATGTAATTAAGGGAGGTGTCTAGAAAGGGCCTTCTTTGATTTCATCGTATGATATTTAAATAGATAATTTATAAGCGTTGAGTTTCTTTAATTATGAGAAGTGGAAAAGTACATCAATTACGATGACATATGTGAAAATCTAGTGGCAAAACGTAACACCTTCTTAAAAGAAATCGGGCGGTTTCAAAAATTTTGTCGATAAATTCTCAGCCAAAAAGTCGTTCTCAAGCCATACCCCACCGATAGAAAATTCACCTTTGACAGTATTTGCAAAAGGGTGTCAAGAAGTGTTTAAAATACCTCTGCTAAGGTTGTCGCATATGAAAGAAGAATGAGGCATCAGTTTGCCGGTCGGTGACATCGAAACTATTGACATATCGGTCACAGCCGGTAGCTTTTTTTATCGAAGGAAGCGTATGAGGAAGGTTGCCGGTGCCCAAGAAAAAAGATAGGTAAGCGAGAGGAAGGGGGAAAGGTAGAGAGTAGAGACGAACTCGACTATGCATAGCATCTAGACACCTTCATCATCAGCTACACTCCTCATAATATACCTACCCGTTGTCTCGACGTCAAACGCTAAAGCAAACTGAATCGTTGTCCAAGTGCAAGCCAGCGCTGAAGAATGAAGCGATCGTAGATGGAGAAATTAAATTGCAAAAGCGCTCTAGCCGAATTGGTTACACACACCCGATGGAAATAACACTCAACATTTCACAAAAATATAAAAATAAGCTATTAGAGTATCAATATAATGTTGTTACATAGTTAAAAAGTAGTACAGTGAATGATTGCAGTGCGATAGAGGCACACAACAATTAGCGAGTAGAGATATATTAGTTCGGCACAGCTTATTGAAACGATTGTCTCGTTGAGGTGAATTTGCTGCATTTCTACATCTCCACAAATACTATTGATGCTTATCGTTCATTTCGTTAACCCTCTTATGATCCATCCTCTATTATGCACTCTTCACCGCAAATTTGCTGCAAGAAACACCCGTAAATATTTATTAGCTTTCAACCCTTATTGTGATCAATAATGGCATTCCATCGTTTCATTCCATTTACTAATATTTTCATGATGTTTTACCTCTTCGATTCTCAAATGCTACAAAAGTGTTTATTGCTTCGATAACCTTTCGTTGTTTATTTGGTTAGTTCGAAATGAGATACAAAAAAAAAAGATTGTAAGGAAGAGTTGAGATGTGAACCCGCAACTGTGAAACTAGAAAGATTCGAGGCCATTAAAGCCTCACTCTATCGATAACACTTATATTGCACAATTGAGATTCGAACGATGATCGTACATCTAGAAGACATTATTAACGAGTCGACTAACTGTGCAATCGGCAGATGTACATTTCGCATTCGAATTGGCACATTCACTCACACAACAATTCTCTCCACGCATTTTCAATATTAATTTCCGTTTGTTCACCGGTGGACCTGAAATTTTATATAGAGAATATGAGGCAGAAAAAGCAATAATCTGATCGACACTTTGAACGTGTATTCGGAATAAAACCACCCTTACCTGCTGCCTTAAATGTTTCGTAAAGTTTTTTAGGTTATGCAGATTATTTTGGCGAAAGTATAATTGCATTACGAAATCAATGCTCACTTACTCGAGAATACAACTGATTTGCAACTTTCATGGCGTATCTAAATGCTAATAATTCGTTTATTTGAGGATGAACTGTAAGGGGACTGGGGAGGGGAGGGAGGAGGGACGGAGGGGAGGGTATCTGGTAGCACAGATTACATCCACTAAATTCTATCGCCGTAATTTTTTGGTTCGTTAAGTTGAAATAATTGGACGATGAACAGATGTGCATGCAAGTTGAAATAAACGACAAAACGTCGTAGTGATGATTTTTGTGAAATTTCCGCTAAAAAATCTCTTAAACATTCCATAAATCTAATTGGGGGATTTGATAAATGAAGGGAAGGATGCTGCCCAAAGGTGGTACTTAATGTAAGAGAGGCGAAGTTTCCCTCCTCCATTCCTCTAAGTGTCCTCTATTTTGAGGGCACTGGCTGCCTCATTAGATCATCTTACTGTTTAAATTCGTTAGAACTAAAGATTCATTGCCTTCCTATTCACTTTCATTGGTTCATTATATGAATAAATGAGCGAAGATACTCGCTTACCATGCAACCTGAATTCCTGGCCTCTATCATTGCCCACTAGTTCTGAATGCCACCCTTCCTTCTCCTCTCCTTTCCCTTCTCCGTCCCTCCGAAAGACATTTTTGGAGAAGTGGAAGCTTGTCGAATGCCGGTTCTACATTATTTTTGCACTTTATTTTTTCCTCACTAACTACATCATCTTCACCCTCTCTTCTTGCAACACCTCTTTATGCCATAATAAACTATAAAAATATTAATAGTTGAGTACTGGAAAATTAATATGGTTATCTCATCAAAAGATGAAATAACTTACCGATGAAACTTAGCAATACGGGTAAAAATATAAGTCCATGTGCGGCACCAATCAATACGATACCGAGGAACATTCGGAAATAGAAAACTTTGAAAATTTGTGAATGTGCGAACGCAAGAACAAGAATACCGCCAAATTTTGTTAGCGTTATACCCGAAAGTACCTGAAAGAACGCTGATTTATAAAATGATGAAATTTTGAGGTGAGGTTAAAAAAGAATTTAATTGTTGGATTTATTTATATGCAAGATATTGTAACTCAGAAAAAAAAAACAACTCCTAAACAGCGAGGTGAATGCCATAAAAATGTTTAATTCATTCGTTATTTTATGACCAATACATCACGAAATATAGATTCGTTCCACAATAAACCTCGCAACGCATTATTTCTGCGCATCTTTTTCTGCCACCTCCTCCTCCCCTCCCCCTCTACCTACGCCTATTTCAAATATGATACGACTAGATGCATAGATAACTAACCGATGATCCCATACTGGAGAGTGAATGCCGAGCCCTTTCCAATCGGTTACGATGAACACTTAACGCAAAAGCGCGTACAATATGCGAACAAAATTCCACCGAAATACCAACTGACTGAAAATATCGCATAATTAAATGTTTGAATATTACTATAAGCGGAAGAAATGTTTTTAATATCATCACAGTGTCTATTCTAAATCAGCATTCACTAATAGGATAAACTTTTGTGTGTGACTAGCTTATTGAACTGCTAATTCGCTCATTTATTTAAAAAAAAATTTTTTTTTGTTGAAAAAAAATGTTTCCATCATTTTCCCGTTTCCAATTCCGTATTGGTGTTCACTTTGAATAACTTGATTAAAATTTCCTCAAAAAACTTCGTGCATTACTTAAGGTCAATTGAGAACGCAATCCATTATGGATACCTAATAAAGAAAATACATTGAAACGCGAAAATGGTAATAAAGTACTGATCACAAGGAATACATCATTTGACTCAATTCGATACAAATGAATCATGTTTATCTATTCATATGTTAATGACTAAGTACTCAGTCTTTAATTCAAATTTCCGTATTAAGAACACTCGAGTTATTGTAGTGAAATCAAAAACAACAAACCATAACAAGGTTGACAACGGATATAGCATTGAATTCGATTCCCCACCAATACATGAGACCAATCAAATTAAAGAGAATGCATCCGATTGTGAGATCGATTATGAACGCAGACCAAGGATCCAATCCAAGCAGAACGGTTGCAACCGCAAATATTGCAATCAATGAAAGCACTAACTGAACACATGCGTCCGTCACGATTGTCACGTATTGCTCGTAGAACACGTAGAATACACTGAAATAATAATTAATCCAATAAGTAAGTACTGTCATCCTTATATATCTGTAATGGTTTTTAATCGATTTGACCACAATCCATATACGTGCATTATGGAAAAAATTCCTCTACAAAATGTCTACATGTGGGAAAAAATATTACCCGGAAAGCATGAAATAATAATGAGGCGATAACCTCTCCACATGCCAACTTCCAAGGTGATCTACCAATTTCTAAAGAGGGTTCTGGGAAGTTTAATTACGTTTATATGGGCACACTATTGAGTAAGTTCCGTTATTTGTTAGCGATTTACGATATTGGTTGGTATAATAACCGAGATTGCAAATTCATACATTTTTCTAGTTCCTTTGGTACATTGTTCGGTTTGCTCTCAATCCATTTCAATGCTGCATGCAATCCCACATCTGTGTATTGTTCACCGGCCGGTCATAAAATGCTTTCAAGTTCTTAAGCGCATTTTGTTCTTTCTAACTTTCCTTGAAGTTGATGAGCAAATTACAGGCAAAGGGGTCATTCACTGGTATGGATTTCATCCATTAAATTTCCCACTCTTATCTTCAGTGGCTGTCGAGTTCGACTCACCAGACTGGCAAACAACTTGCGAAAGTGCTCGAATAACATAAAAATTTGAATCAAAGAACGAGGTGAATAGTCACAGAGTCGGTTGAAAAGCTTCACTTCCTTCACATTCTTCTCTTTCACCTAACCCCATTCGAAAGAAGAATGCAAGCGACATCCCAAGGAATCTTTTCACTTCGAGGATTTTGAAAGTTTTAAACCTTTGGATGGAATGTTGATGAAGAAAAAGCATTCTATTCGCTAATATTGTATTTTGAGAACACTATGAAAATCACAATGTGAACTTTCATCTCAAATATCATCGATCGATTTTGCACGCATCGTCCGATCGAAAGATAGCTTATCTTCATCAACATTTATGCACTTATTTTGAACTTCCCCATCTCGAAAAAAAAATGTTGCAAATTTAATGGCTAAGAAAAATCTGGAGTAAACTGTGTAACTGCAATTGCAATACTTATGCAATACTGTGGAATATTAGTAGGATTTTTTGGTTCCATAACACTGTTGCAAATATGTTTATTAGTACTTCGATTATTTTTCTAGTCTCTGATATTGAAATTGAGTCAATAGCTGATAGAAGCGAGAAGGCAATTCGAAAACTCTAATTCCCTTTAATCAGCACAAAATATTTTCAAAAATGTTCTAGTTCTTAATGTTCATTGTTGTTCGGCTCAATTAGATTACTGCAAAAACGCACTGGCGAAAACTTCCGCTAATGTTTCTTTTTGCAGAATTTGTTGCAAGATAAAGACGAAAGCAATTTCGAGAATTTTTCACTGGTCACAATCATGGGAGTCTTTTTGCCCAACTATTGCTCTGTTTCGGCTCCAACTGCAAATATCTTCCCATCTACTCTCAAACAAAACAAAGACAAAAATTCGAGTTCAGCCAATCTGAAGTGAACGACTTGTAGCTTATCCTCTACGACAATGAGGAAAAAAAATGCAAATCGCTGACTTTAAGCGCGGAGAATTTTCATGAACACGATTTTACGTACCTATATGGAAATACTTCGATGGGACACCGCCCATCACGGTCCTCGTTGAGCACTGCCGAGATGTTATCAGCAATCCGCCTTGCACTAGCCATAGCGTTTATAAAATCGGATGAAGTTTTAAGAACCGTATGATAGGTCATAAAATGTGAAGATGCAACCCGACCGCGACGTGATCGTTGAATTGCCGAACCGAATGCTGCATGTCCTCTGCAAATGAAACAAAAACTATGAATTGATTAGAACGAATATCAGACTATTCCAACAGTACAACAAATATTAAATTATCAATCAGTACTGATGGTAAAAGATAAAGATAAAAAGGGATAAAGTGTCGAATAATACGTAAAGAACAAACTGAGGTCATTATATTTCAGTTGTTTATCAAAACTGCTTTTGCCTTTGTATTTAATTGCGTCGTTAAATTGAGAAAATTGCAAATAATATTAAAATTTTTATTTATTATTTACATCCAAAATGATAAATTTGAGGAGTAAATTGAAATATTTTGGGAAATTAATGAGAAGAAAATCAAACGCCGACGGTTGTGTACGTGTTATTTTACGTTTAATTACACTTAGTATAGTTGTGATTTATTCAACATCTATTTCATTTTTGCAATCAATCATTATCCAACATTCGAAATGAAAATGACTTATCAAAGAGCAACAACATTAAAAATGCTGGAATGTTGTAAATATTCACTATGATATTGTGCGAATATCCTATAATTTTTTAATTGCTCAACAATTTCATCTAAATACGCTCGATATATTCTGGAAAATTTCATGAAAAAACTAATTCTTCATAAAAATCTGCAACATTTCTGAAGAAGATAAAGTGTTCGTCCATTTATAAAAATGCAAAGTTCCTACCCTTTGGCACAATTTGCAGACGGATTGTCCGACAGGAAATGTGTTAAATGATCGTAGAAAAGATCTTCACGTGGTCTGCCTCCTTTGAATTCCATACTGCACGCCGAACAATCGTTTGACATCACTGAAAGAAGTATTTTATGCATTAAAATCAAGATGTATTGATTCACATTTTATTACAATGAATGAAGTGTTTATCATCAACTTTCAAAAAACCCAACAAGTTTACATATGCACTACTTTTAGCAATCGAAATTTAATTAAAGGATTGAAACATTTCGAAACATTCCTATAGACTTTTATTTATCAATTCGTAGATACTGAATTGTTTCAGATGAGGATATAATCGACGAAACATTAGGTAATGTCCTCAGAGATAGAACAAATTATTTATTAATGAATTGTGGAGATGTTATTAAAAGTATCTCATTCGCAAAAAAACTTTTTTGATGCCGTAAGAGATATGCTTTAGATCGAGAATTTCGCATGCGTAAACGCTTAATTGGCATGAGCATTTAGCAATTAATTCAGATGCATTAGCGCACATAGAAAACGTGATATATGCCGCAGAAAATTTTCGCATTATAGCTAGTTTCCTTTCGGATGCGAATTTGCTTATTTTGCAGATCGTAACACTCAACAGTACACTGAACTAGAAGTAAAAACAAAGATACAGCATTCTTTTGCCCCATGATTTGCACTTTTCTATCTCTCTTATAACAAAGAGTAAAATCTATACTAAAATGAGCTGAAGGATTTTCTTTAAGCAGGAACTGCCTTATACCACAATTGGTGCTTCCTGATACCTGCATCCCTATGCAGCTTGAATCTGTCATTCTATGCAGCTTCATTCCCGTGGATAACTCCTCCATTTGAAATATTCTGCATAGTCCGCAGGCATTCAAGAATTAACCTAACAAGAAAGTGATAACGATAGATGGAAAGGACGAACCACTAGCTGCACAGAATGATCCATTGGAAAACACTCGACAACATGGTGGATCACCATGTGGCTGCATCCAGTCAACGTAGTCATCCAACCAATTCATTGCTGGATGAGCGATATAAGACCTCAAGATGAAGGCATTTTCCCATTGCTGTCTTCGAATATTCAAAGAATGTGCTATGCACTGCATTCAGTGCCCAAAAAATTTAATGCCAATGCAATTTGCTTCCTTGTTTGACCTTTGTTCCATATGTTAAATACAGCGAAAATATGCACACAACAATACGGCTCATTATTGCACTTAACATCTGCTTTATCTTCGACGATCACAGACACTTTTCTTACATTCGATCAGTTTAATGTTCAATGATATCACTATTTTATCTAATGTTTCTGCTGTTATCACTACTTTGAAAGGGAATTGTTCCGTAGTGGTATGTTAGAGACTGCAAACAAATGAGTAACAAGTCATCTGACAAAGTAAAACTGCTAGTTTCGATATTGTTGTGTATGATAGATTAGGGACTAATTGATATCTAGTGAGTAATGGTTTCGTAAAATACTATGATCAAACTCATTGAAGAACGATCCGAACAGCATCAATCAAACAAAAGTCAAACAGCTAAATTCGTATCTTTAGGAAATACTTGAAATATTATAAAATTTGATTACCTATTCGACCACCTCGCAGCTCTTGCGATTTGTGCGCCGAGTGAATTATACCCACAGCCCGCACCCGAACAGATCTTATCTTGTTCGTAACGATCACTGAAGTCCACGTCGCCTTTAACTACGAAATATACAGGTGGCCCTACCGAAAGAAAACGATCCATCGATTTGAAATGTGACAGAACGTACGAATCCTGAAAATAATAGACTCAATAAAATTCATTACAACCGGAAGCATCTACTTGAAATGAGCGATCATCAAGGCAATTTATAAAAACTTCGAGATTACTGCAACACATCGTTGATAACAATGCGTAAGTTGAATCCATAATACTCCTCATAAGCTTTTGATACATACATACTATCTCAATAATTCGCCCCTTCGAAAGTGGTGCAAACAACTGCATTAATATAATTTTATTTTTCTCTAAACCCTCAAGTACACTTGAAGATTACCATCAAAAAGTCATATTCCATAAATATTTCACATTCACTCAGCGGATCGTTTCTCATTGAAGCAAAAGAGATCTTTTTCTCGTTGAATAATTTATGTTATTCACTTTTATCTTTAAACTTTGACAAAGTTTATAGCTAGAGCAGTTTGATTCAATTATGATGTTTATTGCAAAAAAAAGAAAAAAATTGTTGAGTGGAAGGTTGTGAATTTCATCAGTGATATCGATGGGAGTCACAAATTTCGAATATATGTGAAAGATCGAAAAAATGAGAAAATCATTAAAGCATTCCAAAGAAATGCAAATGAGTATGTCATCGGAAAGCACATATTCAATATAAATTCCACGGCTGAATTGCACATCTTTTTCATTTCTAAATATTGATTTTTCATTGCTATTTTCATAAATCATTTCTATGTAAGATCTTCAAATGGAAAGTTGCAAATATATGAAGAAACGAAACGATTCATTTATTCAACAAGAGATGTTCTCACCTCTGGTACGGCCATCTTTTGATCAAGACCAAGTTGAACGCCACCAAGAACTGCTAATGAGCTACATAACCAACCAAAGAATGCCAATATCTGAAAGAAACAATGAGTATCGATAAATTTTCTGTTGTCGATGATAACCCATTCCTCCCCTCCCCCCCTCCCCCCCATTGTTTCATTGAAACTCTTGATATTGCTAATATTTCTGTTTTAGGTCTGCCACTTCAAGTGAGAGTGTGGCTGGACGATACAAGAAGACGAACCGGATGCAAGATTAAGTGAAAAAGAGAGCCTCAATTTACGATAATTTCAATACTCTGATGCGATAAAAAGTGAAATATTGGGAAGCAGTATCTGTGGCACTTTTATGTCATAACCATATCGAATGCAGTCATAATCATATCCGATACTTTCAGTCTAATTCGAATCACTTTTCTGTTGCATTAGAAAATGCTCTAAGAGTCTTTTAGTCTTTTAGATGGTCTAAGAGTCTTTTAGGTGCCCTATAATCTGTCAAGAGCCATAAAAATTTTTATGGAAATTTATCACTTTACAACATTAAGTTTCAATTTTTCATCGCCTATAAATATCCTCAGCAATCTATTTTTCATTGCGTTTTTGAATGATCCCTCAAAATTGCATCGAAAAAAAAATTCCGTTCAATATTGAAGTTTTGCGTTCAAATTGCAAATGCGTCAAGCAAATCACAGCTGTTTTCATGTTTTTGAGGTCAATATGAATCATTAGCGTGCATTTCGACAATTCTTCAAGATTGGCACCGCTTAGTGAAATGTGTTTTTCACTTTACAACTCATTATTCACCTCTACGTCACTATTTTATGTGATCAACAAATCACGAAACTTCTGCAAACATTATATGTGCACTCATCAAATTTGCAATAAAAAAAGTTCCCTTCAAAACTCAAATAACTGCACAAAGTTTTTCCAAAAAAGTGGATGATTAAATGCAGCAAGTTCTTTAGGAGAGAAAAAAGGCGATTGGAAAGGGATGATCCATTAATTGTGCAGTGTGAAGGAGAAATTTTTCTAGAATAAATTGCGATTATTGCTAAAGATGAACATGTCAGTGCATACAGGATATTCGCTATTATTTAAAAGTGGCTGAGTTGATTTATGTGGACGCTAGTCATGTGATATGTCACCCAAAGTTCAACGGTTTGGTGTTGTAGCAATGATTCAGGATTCCGCGCTTTTTCTACCTCAATACATTTTATAATGAGGATGTATACCTTTAACTCTACTCTGTTTCGATGTTCAAATCCCTTCCTATAAACTCTTAAAATCGGCGATCTATCATTCCTTTATTAGCAATATCTACGACCTAAATGACGTTGACGGTCCCTTCGGCTTGAGTTGAAAAGCATTTGTACTTGAATTCGCGAACCGTTATTAAAGGAAAATAAGATGTTATCATTGCCGATCAAAAACCTCGAGGAAAAGTAAATAATCAGCTCCTAAAACTATGTAAATACTCTGAAATAACTTGCAATGTCGCCCACAAATTTTCATAATAACAAAGAAAATCAGTCATAAACTGAGTGTAGTTTTCTTCGATATTAATAGAAAATACGAATAAAAGAGGGTTTTTTTCTGCAAAAAAAAAAACTTACAACTGCAATTCGAATATATTTTGATAAAATAAACGGTGCATAATAGTTACTAAATAAATGCAACATATATCCATCGTTATTAGCCGGTTCAGTGGTGAACTTTTTACAACAACACAATTCCGGTCGACCGCTCTTCAAATAAAATTTGTGAATTCTGTGAAATTGAACAATTTTTCGTAGAAATGAATAACGGAGAATTTTAAACTATTCGAAAACTCGTTGAAAATAAGTAAATTTAAATAAATCATCGCTCTTTCGTCCTCAAAATTCGTTGGTCATAGCATTTAACCGCAAACGATGATTACACAAATCTTACATGATTATCAATCAAAAATTAAAGCACAAAATATAGAGGTGAGAGGAATAACTATCCATTATTACTCATAATAAAATCTGAAAAAAACTTAATAAAATAATAATAATCTTGGCAAAAACAATAACAATCTAATACTGATCAAACAACAAATGATTAGTATTTTTGAAAATATTAAAAAAATTACCTCCTGCCGCCTCACATCGAGAATAAAAACAGAGAGGAAACAAGTTATTTGTAGGAAAAAGTTGAAAAATATTGCCAACGCAGCATATAATGAGAACACCTGAAATCAACTGAATAGAACAAATGCTGTGAAGGTGGATCATACATAAAAATATGTGAGGGACTCCAAATTGACGCTACAAATATAATGGAGAGATGCAATGTTTAAATACAATTTCCCTGCGGATAGGTAACCAAAAAGAAGGGTGCAAAGATGTAATTGGGAATAAAAAAATACCCACAGCAAAGCATTAGCATTATGAAATAAAATTTCTTGCTGACTGAGGAGAATGTGAAATCATTTAACTCTGGTGAGAAGGAAGAGAACAAACCTTAACAGCGGGCATCGATGAAAGTGCTCCAAGGAAGAAGCAGAGGCATTCAGATAGCGATGTGAGCAACATCGATGGAATAACCTCACCACTAATACGTGCCATACGCATATATAACGGCTCCGATATTGATGCATCTGCACGCTACAAATTTCACTAATATTAGCTAGTGAAAATATTTGGTTGGATATATTCAGCAGGAATTTCTAAACGGATCAACGATTGATTTCTAATCAAATGGAAAGTTGATAAACTACCGAGGTTATAAAAACATGGTTGATTCTATTGATATAAGCAGTAAGTAGTGAATGATAATGCTATGAATGGCAACTCTTCTGAAAAATTATGCCATAAAACTAAACGAGATAATGGAAATTATCAATCCAAAAAAAGAGGCTGAACGAGGATAAACGTTATAGAAACCTGATAAGATTGTACAAATATGAAAATATTATCGACTCCAACAGCCAACACAAGAAACGGCTGCACTTCGAGAATGATCATCGTCGCCGGTATTCCATAGAATGCATAGAGACCGATCGATGAAGTCACCGATAACGCAACGATGAGAACACCCGCAACGCCGAGCATTATCTTCGAGTGGATAAGCAAATGTAATAATAGCAAAATCAAGCGTTAAATTTGGACTCGTTTCATACTACAGGAACAAGATGTAAACTTGCAAAACACTAGGAAGTTATTCAAAAGGGGAGAAAATTCTCCAAAAGTCAACACTCATTATTGAAGTTTAAGTCGATAAACAGAACGAGAAGGCATAATTAATTTGCACAAATGGGGAAAAATATTGAACTGAGTAGAAAATTCATCTTTCAATTGGCGAAATCAGTAATAAATACTTATTGGAACAAATGAGTTTCAGTGAAAAAGACAAAAATCGAAAATTTCGACAGACCTGATATTGACCAAGTGCGAATGCAACATAGCCAAACATAAACATATAGCTAATAAGTATTGTAAATGCATCCGATTGGCTTTCACGATCGATTTCATCCTGAAATGAGTGTTGACATGTTAGCATGATCCTATTGAATCGATTATATTAAACGCTGAAATGGGCTTTCTTAATGATAAAATTCTAAATGTTCGAAATGATATAACTCAATTATGCTCAACGTTATATTATTCATCACCAACTTATCATATCATATATGTTATATTATCAGATGAATGATTGTGAGAGGAATTGAGTGCAAAACCATTCTTGACAACTATTTCTCATAGAGCGATATTGTTTCAAATAAAAACCAATAAATTCGTTTTTGCAGGGAAACAATATTCGATCTAAGTGATCGCTATTTATCATTGACTTATTTGAGCAGCCTCGTTGAACGGCTCACAGAAAGCATTACTGAAGCAATCGTTACCTGAATTGAACGTTCCGCCATAAACGAAATTGTATAGTTCGGATGAGAAATGTTACGAAGATAGCGCACAAACCTGCAAAAGCCAGCCTCACATACCAAAGGAAAACTTAAACGATCATATACTTCGAGTCGAAAAGTGGGAGGGGAGAAGGTCGCTGGGTGGGAGGACTGCTTCTCGCTTGCATCCTCCCCTCATCTCCCTCGTCCCTCCCTCCCCCCTCCCCCTCCCCTGCTCTTCAGCGCCTCTTCTAGATCATATTATTTTCTTTTTATGATCTTTCCCCTACAAATTCTACGATTGAAATATTGCATTTACTAGCGAAACTTTATTCCTGTTAGCGAAAATTATGTTATTTTGTGCTAAAAATAAATTCGAAAGTTCTCTCGCACTCCACATCCGCTTCCAAGCATCACAGCCAGTAACTATCGATACAGAAATTTTGGGTGAACGCTTAATAATATAATAATTTAATGAAAGATCGTGAAAAAGGTATGAAATTATACGAAAAAACCAATACTTTAATTGAATTTCCGAGGCTTAACTAATAAACAGTTCAAATAGTTTCACCATTTGCTAGTACTATAGTTAGCTACCTGTCTTAACGCATTACTGTAATATAATCTCCCACTATCTTTTCGACAGATACTCGACTAACAACTTATTGCTTTAATATGCATTTACGATACAACTCATATTCTCATAACGATTATTATCAGCTTCGATTGAAGATTTCATAAAAGTGAGCTCTATTTCTGAGAGGTTTTACTTCATTGAGCACCCTCTTTTTGAAAAATTCGCTTCGAAAAAAATAGCTAATGGAGTGGTAGGGAGAAAATATTAGAGAAATGAAAAAAAAACTTACTCTTTTTCCCACGCAATTGCACGTTCATTGCCTTCATGAGCGATGTGATTGTCAAGCAAAATCGTTATAACAACACCACGTGCACTATCGAATTGATTGGTGGTATTGAAATCACCTAGTAACACATAGGGTTGCAATGGTACACCGAATGCCGAAATACAAGAAATGCCAAGACGTGAAGCCACCGTATATGGATTCCTTAATGATGATGAGATTAGTAAATGCTTCTAATGGAAACTAGACATAAACCCATTTAACCTTCTGATTCCTTTTACTGAGGTAATATTCACGGATATTATGTAGCAATTCTCTGAAAAATAATATCGAATAAATGCATTCATATTTCAGTGAGAATTTTCGCAACGATTTTAGTCGTAATCAACATATGGAACAACGATTAATTTGCTAGTAATTACCGATATGGTAGTTAATCTGTGTTATCGAATCCCAGTGATGTTATTAACTACGTTAAATATTCTAAAAATTTTACACCTTCATAAATATTTTTTCTTCATAGATATTTTTTCCATGGATATTTTTTTTAATATAAGAAAAATTTTTAAAGAAATTCAGTCAGCTAAGCAGTGTGGTGTTAATTGAGGAAGAATGAATCATAAATAAAAAAACGAAAAAAAAACTAGTGGGATTTCCACATCAAAGTCTTCAACTAGTAAACACAAACAAGTAAAAGAGGTTACTATAACAACTTAAATAGAGGAATTATTATCACTATATAAGACGAGGAAAGTTTTGAGATAATAGCTTATTGAGGATTTTAAAGGGCAAAACAGGTCTAGCAACAGTGTTTCTGAAAATTTAAAAAAACGGCTGTCAATAAAGAATAATCAACTGAAAGTCATCAATCTTTCCACTCAAAAAAAGCATTTAAATGCTTCAAAAGTACTCACTGTGCACAGGTGAGGATATGATCGAGATAATCAAATTCAGCACCTGTCCAATCATCGGCACTTACTTCGTCTAATAAATTCACATCGTTCTGAAAAGATTCTCAAGTCACTGACCATAAATTTTTTAAAATTATCTTTGCATTTACAACATATTTAATTACAATAGAGATTTAAAATTGCTTTCGAGAGAAACGACGATGAACCAAGCGAATGGGCGGATAAAGTCTATCAAAAAGCGCATTGGGACACCACAGGATCAGATACATTAAAATGTGAAATATGGGATGATGATCGAAAATAAACGAAGGTTATTTCGAATTATATTTTAATAGTTTGTTAAAAGTGAACATCTGTCGAAGTATTTCGAGCATATCTAATTATTTCTATAAAAAATCTAAAAACAGGAAACAATTCAATAGCCATAAATGTTGCAATCTACCTTTCTGCAGCACGAAAATCACAACATTAAAAATTTTCCATGCATATTTAAGTGTCTCTTTATTGTTGAGCAAACCGATCATATAAATTTTTTCTTCAATTGATTTGTTTAATTACTTATTTAATTACATGAACCAGTTGTCCATCTAATTATCGCTTCGAAGGACTTATATAAAAATACAAAATAGCCTAGGTCTATCTTAATGACCGCTTTTTTCTACTTATTCCACTGCAGTGTTACTAATTTACCGATGATTTCTCGAAAAAAAAAGAAAATTGCAAATAAATAAAATAAAAGTTTTTTTTTCTGAACCGTTAGAATACCATAAAGCTTCAAACAATAGCAAATACCTCGATGATAGCATAAAACTCCTCGTCAATTTTACTTAATCATCGCAGCAGTTATTGATAATCACTTCGGTGAAAAATTCATTCACTTCATTGACAGTGAATATCATATATTTTCTACAGCTTTAATAGTTTATGTGAGAATGATTTAAATTCAACCTGGAAATAATTAAGAACACTCATAATTGTGCAATTGCGGTTATCGGGAGCCATCGGTTTGAAGCATACATCAGGAAGTGTTATCTGAGTACCATCACCGACTTCCGCTACGAGACTCGTGACAGCATTTTGCAGTTCAAAAACCTAAAAAAAGCACTCAAGATGAAGTTAATAATTAGTAAAATTGAAAAAATAAACTACACACTAAACAGAAATTAAAAATAACCCTTAAGGAAAGAACGATAATGAGGGATTTTTGAGTAGTTTTACCGCGATGCAAATCGGTGATTGCGAATTCACCATATTTCTATTTATTTCCACAGAAATGGAATGTAAATTCAACGGAAATAAAAAAAAGCGAAGAATTAAAAATTAAATTGCCTCTGCATTTCTTCCTCCATATTTAAGTGGTTTCAAAATGGTTCAAAACGCAGCGTCCTCTTTATTCGTCTTAAATAAGGCGACTTCACTTTTACTCTCACATTAGGAGTATGTGCAACGTCAGAATTAACAGCTGCCGACTGTCGAACTTTTTTCACTGACTATCGAACTTCTTAGAGGGCAATAGGCGATAGCTGTGACAAGGAGAAGTGCAGTGGTTAGCCAACCATGTGGAGGGTATAACAGATACAATGGCACGCCAACAACACAGAATCTATAGAAAGGGCGATTGACCACTTCGATTGAGGTTAAGTAAATAAATCAGTGATTTCAGAGGAGAAGAAAATGAGAAAATTGAGAACGAACGTTTTTAAGAAAAGGTTTGCGAAAGGCAGGTCCATAATAGCCTTGTTCGAACACATTCGATTGATTATCATGCAAAAAGAATGATTGGTCCCGTGGGTAGACAATCAGCTGTTCCGTTCGATAGAATGGTCTGAAAATAAGAATAAACCACTCTTTAAAATAAGTTTGAGCAGCTTAATTAGAGAAATTATCTCAGTTATGAAACGCCACTTTTTTAATGTATATAAAATTATAGGTGGCATTTTTTCGTATGGTTAAGGTAAAGCCTGAACCAGTAATCGTTCGGTAATACAGTTACCCGGATTCATGACTCTGGGGATTCAAAGATAATCAACGATGAGAACACGCTTGACTGAACCTTTTTTTTCAAAAGAACCCCTTCACGCAGCGCTCGGACTGTCAACGGTATCGTTTCCGACGTGGGCAAGCATTGTTGACGTCCCTTGCGTAAATATTTCACGAGTCATAAATCAAATAAAACGTTTACACGTCTATCGCAAGGAAACGAAAGGCTGTTCACATACAGAGTGCATTCACTCTCATGTAATTACACTACTTTAGACGATATTTGCAGTAATCTAGAAGAACGAGTCAACATCTACAATATTGTAAACTCAGACTTGTTCCAGACATTGCTTGATTTTCTTTACGTACTGTGGCAGACGATTACATATTTCTGCATTCGATATATGCATATCAAAGTAATAAAGGTGGATAATCCGTAATGCACTTATATTTTCATGCATCTTTTCCGTAGTTCTTGCTGCGAAAGCAGATTTGCTTTTAGAAGAAAACAGAAAAAGGCAAATAATTCGATTTTGTTCAAATCCAATATTTTCGATACAAATAAATAATATTAAGATAGCAGTAAATTATTTATGAATCGCTAAGCACTTCAAGGAGTGTTTTGCTGAAATTCAGAATGATGCAATTCAGTGAAGAGATAACTAAGCGATTAATAATCCTCAAATAAAGATTGCCTTTGTTTCCAATATCGACTAGAGAATTCATGCAAATTGCTAAATGCATTTGATTAATGAGCAATAAAATGACTGTTTACCCAAATTGCCGTTTTCGTCATCCAGCTCTTCACTTTATCACTCAAATAAACTAAAACCCCTTTTCCCTTCCTCTGCAAATCTGTGGATTGCATGTGTGCCTCTTCTTTATTTGCAGAAACAGGTGTTTTTTTTTTGCATAATGAGAAAATGGAAAAGTGAAATTTAATTTTTTTGTAGGCAATGACTGATCCTGCTGCAATCGCACCTAGTTGACGTATTCATCTCAATTTGTATCTTAGCCCGTTTCGGAGCCGGTGAATCAACTCTATAGCTGGCATAGGTCACCGTAAAATTCACACCATATCCGGTGGATTTCGTAAATTTGTGCCCACATATTCCAAACTTGGACGATGAATAAACAATTAGACACAAAAACGTAAACGTACCCAGAAATACGATGCTATTATAATGTGCCTTGAGAAAAGTGAAATTTAATTTTTTTGTAGGCAATGACTGATCCTGCTGCAATCGCACCTAGTTGACGTATTCATCTCAATTTGTATCTTAGCCCGTTTCGGAGCCGGTGAATCAACTCTATAGCTGGCATAGGTCACCGTAAAATTCACACCATATCCGGTGGATTTCGTAAATTTGTGCCCACATATTCCAAACTTGGACGATGAATAAACAATTAGACACAAAAACGTAAACGTACCCAGAAATACGATGCTATTATAATGTGCCTTGCAAATGCTTGTAAAAAATTATGTATGTAAGTTTAGTCATCATTTCAAATCTTTGAGCAAACTCAGAGCATTTAAGAAAATATGCAATCAGGGGAAAACATTCGAAAAGAAAAAGCAGCAATAAAACGAGAGAAAGCGATGAAGGTGAAAAAATCTTGACATTAGAGTGATGATTTGTGTTTTCGATTTAATAGTCAAAGATGCGTTTTTTTTTTTTTTTGCTCGCTGGATGAAAGAATGCATTTCCGCGTTCGAGGAAGAAATTATTGAGAACGCTTGACGATGCGATGCTTT
Source organism: Baylisascaris schroederi (assembly GCA_006503575.1). Taxonomy (NCBI): domain Eukaryota; kingdom Metazoa; phylum Nematoda; class Chromadorea; order Rhabditida; family Ascarididae; genus Baylisascaris; species Baylisascaris schroederi. The sequence goes on from QEWY01000293.1 coordinate 447,528, forward strand.
TCTCTAGAGAGAGAGCAATCAACTTCAAATCTCTATCGAGTCATACAAATAGATTCTCAACAAGAATCCCTCATGCAAAAAAGAGGCGATGAATTAAACGGCAAATATTTGTCGAAAAGCAATCTACCTCTCGCGAAAAAACGTTTTACTCATGGGAATTGAAGCTTAGAATACTCTAGATGTGAGCATGTGAGGCTCTCAGTTTACTATTTTTGATACAACTAGTAGTGAAAATATTTCGAATATATTAATTACAATTCCTACTGAACTTGTTTGTGCTAAAAAATGAACTGTTCAATGCGATAGAAAGATAACTTGAGAAGTGACATTTGCAGCATATATGCTAAAATTTGTGTTTGTATTACTCATTAACTTTTAGGCAAATAGTCCCAAACCCTTTAATCTAGCCGCTTTCATCCTCCCCTCCCCAAAATCTTAGGGAATTTAAAATCTGATAGGTTCACAGCGGGTGATATTATACAATGACCACGGGAACTATCTGGGACCAATTCGCTTCTGCGCAAATTCACTTGAATATTCATTTGAAATCCACTCCGATCGGTAGCTTATTTAGCTACCGGCCAATTAATAATTGCAATTTTTCATTTCTATCTACATTCATGGTCACGGTTTTGATAAATTCATCACAAAAAAGAAAAGAAGGATAAAAATACGGTGATAATGAGTGATAAAGTAATAAAGAAGCATCAATGAGCACATAAACAAAAGTGCATTCGACCTAAGAAGAAGCGAACATATGACATTCTGATCTAGTGACATTAAGTTCGTGCATTTGCATCGTTTCACGACTGATCTTCGAATCCATCTATCCAATAATGAGGATCATCAAAACAGCAATAGAAACTACTGGGAAATGAGATAAAAATATTTTAAAAAAAAAAATAAATGAAGAAACATATGCACAATATAACGTTTATATTCTTGTTCATCTCATCATATATTATCAATAAAAAGTGAAATATAAAGAATAATGGGGTCATATTTTATGTGAGTCATTCATATAAATATTATAAAAATTTAGCTTACCTATAATTCGGTCAATGTTTTAGCATATTTATATGCTTGCAACTCTTTTTGAAATTAATGAAACAACGTCAATCATACACTAATGGGGTAATTTGTAATGCCATATTATATTTTATAGATTTTATGATCTCAGCTTCTTTTTTTACAAGCTGAAACTGCATCGTTTTTATTCGAAGAAGGAAATTTTTCGAAGTAATTTGTCTGATTCTAGGATCAATTCCCAGAGAACATCGCCTTCCATTGCCAAATTATTTGCAAAAGAGATGAGTTCACACGATAGAGGGTATAAATAATAAAACGTATTGAATATTATATTATACAACGAAATCACCTACCACAGTAAGCTTAATTAAAAAAAGGAAGGCATCCATCATCTAGATTAGTTTTATGTTTCGTTAATTTCGACAATGCTAACAAATACGGGCAAGTATCCTGCATCAGCACTCAACTTTCAGGCCCAATAGATATATATCTATCAGATAATATCTACATACGGCTAGAAATTAATAATTCGATGAATCGCATATCACCTCTATAATAACATTCGTCTCGATGAGAATGTTCATAACTCTTATTGCGACTGCCTCAGAAATGTGCACTGTGAAGGTAATGAACATTACACTTTATTAAAAGAATGAGAAAACAATGAAAAAAAACAGACTAAATAAAATTATTTGAAAATACATCATGCATAGTTATATCTTATAATCCATTATTTCCAATTGTTGCGATAAAAGAAAGCCGATGAAAAGTAAGATAAGAGCTCAACTCAACAATTGATAAAGATTGCATTCAACTTAAGCCTTAAATATATATTAACGATTTTAGCATTGAAATTTGGTAATGTCGATGAATCTAGAGGAGTTTATTTAAATGTCAATTATCGACCGTCTTGCTTGTTGATGGAAACGGAAACAAGAAAAAAAATATAAGCCAAATTGACCTTTAATTAAAGAAAAAAAAAGTGCAGAAAACGAACCCAAATTTAGAGTCGAAGAAATTCTTTTCGGTTCTAGCTCGACTGCCACGACATGACCACAGTTCTACCGGATCGGTGGTGAACCTCACGAAAAACATTCCAGTCGAACATAGCAACGCTACCAGCATACCGAAACCAAATACTGTCAACGGCCGACGTGTACACAGCTAAAAATACGACAAAATTTACTTCTCAAGAAAATGACTTTCTTATCCATCAGTAGGCGAGAAGGTGGAGGGGGATATTGGGTTGAGGAGAAGGGGAAAAGTGGAAGAGACAGAGATACTAAATGTGTCATTAAGAGGAATTCAGAACTGAAAGATTTTTTGAAAGTCGTGGATATGTAATCGTTTTTTATGGCTGTTTCCTGCAACTGTATCCTGTGGGACTACTCAATCTGGAGGTAATTTTTCTTATAATAAAGCTCTCTGAATCACGAACGAGAAATAGAAGCAGAAAACAAACAAGGAAAGATCAGCAAAGGGAATTTAAAGGAATTTAGGAAATTTATACTGCAATAGAAGTCGTGAAAAAAAACTTTGCGTTTTTTATTAGAAAAAGAATGGAAAAATGGCTGAATTTGTTCGAATGACTTGAAAATCGATAACATATTGAAAATACGAAAATCCAAGCTCAAGCGATTCACTACCACTTTTTTCTTTTACTATAAATAGGAGCAGATTGGGTAGCAAACTTCGCAGTAATCGTGGCATTTCTTGCATCGGAATATTGATTAAATAAAAGAAATTTGTACCTCAATATTATTAATGGAAATGGGTAATTAAGAACTGAGCAGATAAAGAAGGTGACAACATTTGGCAAATAATCGAAAACGTTATGCAGCAAATTTGCTGGGATATTGAAAAAAAAAGCATTAAAAAACTGCATATCGCCCTAAACACTTGGAAGTGGTTTCATAAGTCGTAATAATGTGTCGTGTTTAAGACAGCAAAGAGGTGTGACGTTCTCAAAATTGACGTAGAATAAGCGAATTTACTTCAATTTCTCATTTTTCTCTTCTCCCACCGAGTGAAAAAAGTTCGTCTCAGTGGAAATTGGCGGGTGATTTCAAAAAGAAACAAGACGTTTTAATAAAGGAACGTCGCAACAAAGATCGTAGTTCACTCCTGCTGTTTGCAAGCAAATTATCGACAAAGTGAGTAAGGCTGAACGAGAACTCTCGGATAGGTAGAACAAACTAAGGTGTGTTTCGGAGGATTTTTTGCTCTTAGAGATGCGCATAAACACCTGTCTACATTTAGATATCTGCGTCTATCTAGATCTAGATATCTGCATCATCATAAAAACGATATGCATTCCCTTGACTATGTACTTGGATACTTGGAAAGGAGAAGGTGGAAGGGGGTGAGGGAAGCTATCTACTACAGTTAAGGCATCTTTACTCCGCCTTGAAGATCAGGCAAGAAACAACAGCCAAGTGGCTTTTTCCCGATCATATATGACTATTACCAAGATGAAGATTACTTCAATAAAATCAAATCTTCATTCTGTTCAAACAAAAACCTTGAGAAAATGACTAAAAACAGCTAAAACCATGCAACACGACTCGAAAACTTTCAATCATACGAGGCGTTTCACTCATACCATTGAAATTTTCCGAGTTATATACATGCTACTTCTGGGCACACTTCTTTCTCCCTCTCTCTCTCTCTCTCTCTCTATATATACATACATGGTAATCCAACTACAAATTGCCGCCAACTATCCTGGTCGTTCTCCAACGCTAGAAAATTTGTCTTGGGAAGTTGCTTTTTTTGAAAAATGCATGTGGTCGCAATTTTCTCTTGAACAGAGAACCAGTTTCCATGGCAAAAAGAAAAACAAGGGCTGTAAATGAATAAGAAGTCAATGAACCAGGAAGGAAATAAGATCCGGGTTGCAATTCAAAAAATACTATAAACAGTTCAACAGGTGTTACTGCATAGGCTCACCTGCCCGTAATGAGCGCACATTGCTTCCAGCTGCGACTCGATCCATGAACCAAGACTTTCAATTGTGCCCAGATCGGCATCGTCAAGTGTTCCAGCCGCCGGTTTGAAATCAGCTAGATCGGTTTCATTACCTCGTCGAAGACCGTATTGAACAGCGGCAAAGAAAACGATTGCGAAACATAGCCCACCGAACGATACTAACGAGAGTATCAACATGCAGTCTATTGATGCAATACGGCATTTACCCTGCAAGCAATTAGCTAAATGCTTAATCTCGTCTCATTCTTGATGTTTAGTGTGTGCATGCCTTTTTGCATTTACTCTGTGGGTATTCAATGAAAATGGAAGATGAACAATCTAAAAAAATTTCAGAAATAGGAATGTGATCAACAAATGAAGGGCAATTTCTATGGTAAAGCAGAATAATGTTGAAAAACTAAAATGATCAGAATTATGCGAAAAATTATCTCAGATATGCCAATGGCTTAAAGACCATAAGGCGTGTTATGAATTTATATCCTGTATTTACTCATGCCCTTATGAGCCTTTACAACAGCCGATAATAGAATAGCTTCACACTGCTATCACTTCGAAGAAAATCGTCTCTACTGAAAATCTCATCCCATTGCTTTTCCCTCCACCCTTCCTCCTTCTTATTAAGGGGACTTTTAGATGATAATAGAGAAAGTAATGCTCGATTGTTTTCATTCGAAAGATAAACAATATTGCGAATCAATGTCTGACTAATTGAAGTGTATAAACGAAATGATATTCATAGAATATTCGAATTAAATGTTGAAAATTATTCATTGACAATTCGTGAGAAATTAAAAATAAATGTTGAGAAATATAGTCAATAATGTATAGAAGGAAATGATCACATAAAATATTGCAATGAAAAGTAAAATTTCAAATGTTATGCGTCATCTGAAAGAAAGTTTTGATTCATCAAAATTGCGTCGAATAATTATTGTGAAACTGAATAAAAGTCTGTTGAAAAAAAAAACTAATTTCCACATAGAGATTAGAAAAATGGAATATTATCGACTATATTTTGCATATGAAAGATTTCTTAAGGGGAAAACGAAAAGAGTGAATTATGAAGAGAATTCACTTAAAGAAATATCAACTATTCAAACAATTGATTTCGATTAATTTTTCTACTCAAATAGAGAGAAAAAAGTAGATGATATTCATAAAGCAGATGAATCAGATTACTGAAAATGGCAGGCGAAAAAGGAACAAAAACAATAAGAATCGATTTTTTTTATAGGGGAATTGTGAGAATTAATAAATCTAGTTATCTATTTTTGTGCGATAAAATTCACGTTCAACAGCTATATGAAGCATTCTACGGGAAAGTTTATTGATGTGAAAAACCACGAAAGTTTTTTTTTTCATTTCCTAAGAAACTGACCTGAGTGATAATAGGGAATGGAGCTTCAGGTCTGCATGTGGCAGCACAATCTTGACACGAACATGCTGAAGATCCAGGATAGGGTGCTTGAGAGCATGGCACAATCTGCGTAGATGGTGGACTAATCGGTGCACCTGAGCTTGACCTATTCTGGCCAACAATAAAGTCAATCGTAAACGGTACACCGATATTCTCGTTGTATGTGCCCATAAAACTGAACCATTGAGAAATACTGCATTCCGCAACGCTTACACCGCACATCAAGCTCAACGCATAATCTGCACCCACTGCCCTCACCTGAAAACAATACTTTCCTGATGCTTTCTGGTAACTTATATTGATAACTTATCAAATGATAAATGCATGAAACCTATTCCAACTTATCTGCTTTAAGCTTAATTTATTCATCACTTTAAAGACAAATTACAGCTGTTGAAAACAATAGATTTCAAAAGAAATTTACGAGATATAATAAATATTTCATTTTATCCTCATAAACTTGAAAATATAAACATGTAAATGAATTTATTCAGAAGTTTATGTCGGCAATTTCTATCACAGCGAGAGACAATTTTTATCTTTGATTGGATAATATTTGAGGCAGAAAAATACTAATCAGAAATGTTAGATACTCATTAATGACGCTCAACGATTAATTAACAATTAACAAAGAGAATTGTTGATGATAGGTGAATTGAATGAAATTTTACTATTCAAATTGAATGAAATGAAGAGAATTTTGGATTTATGAGCTTTATTTCGGAATAGCTTTCCCAAAGAAACGTCGGGAATATTTAAAATTTTTTTTAAATACTCAAAATGCGTGACATACACCATCGTGTACTTTTCAATGCATCGAAAAACATTGACTATACTCTGCATTAAAACTGCTTTTTCACCAAAAAGAACGAAGAATTTTCTCTTCGTTAGCGAATCGATCTCTAAAGAGTGTGAAGGAAAAAAAAAACAAATCTAGATGTGTGCAACAATCACACATTATTTACAACCGCTCAAGTACGGAAAAAAAAACAGAATCCATCTGTGAGGTGATTAAAATCACATACACTATCAATCGATAATCTCAGCGTTTCCATTTGATATAATCAAATAAATAAATAAAATATTTGATGATGTGTTCAATTTTTTGAAAATATAAAGTAATCGAATATGAAAATAAAAATTATTTACCCCTTTACATGACTCCAAAAGACCATTTGCATAATCATCACGGACATAATATTCAACTTCCGTTACATATTGCGTCGCGTTTTCACTGAAACATTAGAAAAAAATTAAAATAACACAAGAAATAGAAGAAAAAAAAAGGAAAAAGATAAAACATGAGAATGAGATGAAAGATATCCGAGCATTCAACAGCTTAATCATATACAGTCTCAAAGCAGCTGCTGTTTACTGAAAGCTTTCGCTGAATTCGAACCTTTCGATTGTGACGGTCCCTATCAAATATAAATTCAACTGTGCAATTATCCATGATTTAAGTAAACAAATCGAAACTTTGAAGTAGTGGTATTGTAAAGGTTTTATTCGAAGTGACAACCGGCTGGCGCATGAAGTGGTGGTGGGCAGCATTGCATTTTGCAGTGAAATCGAGAATAAATTTTTGAAAATTGAAAAACCTTTGCGGAAAACTTTTCAAAACGAATCAATCGAGTTTTTTTTTTTTTTGGAAATTAGTGAATGAATTGTCTTCGAAATCGTCTACTGTTTCCGTTCAAAATGCAATGCACTTCTTAAATCGTTTAGGAATTTAGGAAGTAAGAAACCTTTAGAATGAGCAATTCTTCAAAGACTTATGTTTACTAATAACACTTTTTGTATAGTTTGAAATTTTTCCAAAATTTTCACCCAAGTCCATGTGGTCTCACAGTTTCCAAATCGACTGAAAACTTTCGCGAGAAAGGATGAGGTCATTCCAAAGTTTTTACGAAGAAACACCTGATGACGTCATTAGAGGATTTTGTGCAGCAATCTTAGAATGAAGATCAGATATAAGCATAAAATTTCTTGGGAAAACATTTCAACTAAACTTTTTTCTACAAAATACCGAAAGAAAATGCTAATTACGAGAAAGTTTCAAATTTTCAATGAAACAAATCTCTCTAGCTGAAATATGGACATCACATGATCCTACTTGGAAAGTAGTCTGCTCGACATCACTAATATGCTCAAATATAAGCCAAAAAACGAATGCTCTTTACGGTATAGCGCTGTTAAAAGTTGTTTCTGTTTCAATTTTCATATACTCGATCAGTGCCCATAATAAAACAAAATTAGTAATAATAAACGAAATGCAAATACATGCTGAACTTGTGAAACCTTTAAATGAAGAATACTGTAGATAATATATTCTACAAGAGTTTATATTTTCTTCGAGAACTAAAATCTATACAAATGACTCGAATATAAGCTGAGTTACATGCATCTCTATATTCGGCAACTGCATCGGTCAATATCGTCTTCAAAGATGAGAAAGTGCATCGGACTTGATGTTACATGGATTGGTGGAGTTTCGATGCATTTGTGAGGCATCTGCATTTATGATGCGGTGGGGTAGATAAAACATAACTCATCAAAGACAAATGAACTTACATCAGAAACTGATCATCGGATACGGCAGTTACCCTCAAAAAGTCACTCTGCCTTGGTGAGCATGTGAAGTCACACCAAAGTTGTATAAAGTTCGTGAAGCAACTTGGACAACGTGATAGAAGCTGTCGAGGTAACGTCATCTGGGCTGCCAGATGCTCGAGCTGTGCACCGTCACAACAAAAATCTTTATTACCATCTGAAAGTTTAGTGATGATGTAGATACAAATGGTGATAATGGCATCCCGATTACACTTACTCCTCCCTATCCTCAATAAAATTTCGCTGTAAAGATTCCTGATGCAGAACTATGTAATGAAAATCATAAATTTCAGAGATCACCTTGCAGACTCATAAAGCGAAAGAGGAATATAAGCTACTATTTTTAGTACACAATGCTTGAATTACTGTAAAGTAAGCTCCGTTCACTTGAAAATTCAAAGTGAAGTGTGCACTTGAAATTTTTCTTTGGCGCCTCTATATAACATAAATGAAGCCTTGTAAGTGATGTAAAAGGTAAGAGTGATAAATCGTTTCAAAATAAACCACTGGGGGATAAAACAACGATTACTTTTTTCATCACTGAAAAATTTGTTATTTGAGGAAAACAGAATACTGAGATGTAATGAAGATTAATGCGCGTTCTAAGAAATTTTACAGATTAAAGGAAATTTCAATGTTGCATTTATTTATGAATTTATGAAACGTACAAAATCGGAACAAAATAAAGTAAACTATTTCTCAAAAAAAATCTTAAAATGAACATGATGACCTCTTAATCTAGGAGGTTTAAACCGATTATCATTCCATCCTCCTTCTTTACTCAACCTTCCCCTCCCCATGCCCGTCACATAAGCCATTCTCTAGCGAAATCCAGGAGATCACACTTTTATATTATTCAATACCAGCCCATCCACACAGGTGTTCCATTTGTTTTGAAAGCGAGAATTTCTTTGTTCAATTTATCAATGCTTTCAATAACAAAAAAACAATCGATTTGGAAAGATTGCAGTATATGAAGAATGTGAAAGTGCTTAATATAATTTTCAATAAGTAAATTACGCTACCAATCTGAAATTTTATATTAGCAAACGTATGGAACTATTGATGCATTTTCCAGTTTTGATTAAGAAAATGTCTGTCGGCACAAAAGTAATTAATTACTGCACTGCTAATTGCAAAATAAGAGAAAGGAAAATTAGAAACTATAGCAAAAATGAAAACGATTGTCCTAAATGAAATCACTGATAATTAACAACAATTCCAACAAGAGCACTAGCAACATGAGAAAATGTCAACAACGGAAATACAGTGAATTTAAAAGTTGGAACACTTTTGATTCTTTTATATGTAACTATCATTTTTACTATGTACAATGTTGAAATTTTATCATCGATATAGTGCAACCAGTTAATCTGTTCAAAATAATGCACTAATATGTTCTACAAATGAAAAGGAAGAAAGTAAGAATTGCCAAATTTCCATGCCCTCAAAACTGTGATAGAAAGGCTTCCATCTTCTCATATTAGAATTACATATGGAAATCAATCTTTCCTTTTGCGAACTTCTATCAAAAATACAATTTAATAAGCTTTTATCTCACAAAATTTGTTGACCGTTGAATTATAGGCATTATATTTCTTCTGTTTCCTTCATTAACCCTCTCCTGTTTAAGTGGTCTCATTCTTCAATAAGACGATATCATGAACGTTTTTAACAAATGTTGAAATGTTTCATAAGTATCACGAACAATTCTTGATAGATTTGGCTGTTTTTATGCTGAATATCATTCCATTCAACAATGAATTCAGAGTGGATTGACGAATCATCGTTGATGTGGATGGGAACGCAAACATTTTATGGCTTTTAGTTGATGCACTCAATGCCATCTGCCACTACAGTTGAATTGCCTCCGAATCGATTCATCCACACAGCTTTGTCGATAAACATTTCTATATTTCTAAGGGTCGAATGTTGCAAAACTAGATAAACGTAATCCACTCAATCAGCTCGCTTATAATTGAAACAATTGATTAAATGTGCAAGTGGTAAATTCAACGATTTGATTAAACAATAAATTAAACATAAAAACAACAAGCCGAAATGAACTTAATAATCGAAGTAATCATTAATAAAAGCATATTTATTCTAAATATTATTCTACTAAAATTGAAAAAAGATCATATAAAGAAACTAATAAGATATGCAATAATAATGAATTAAACTTGTTGGCGTGAACAAACTGAAGAGATAATCGTTAAAGAAAACGGAAATAACCGATCGGTCACATAGAAGTGATCTTTGCTTTCAAGTGTATAAAAGCGTTCAATTAGCGCTGATTTTTGGGTAATCGATCCTCGATCACTATGCAGTCGCGTTTGATGTGAGTTTCCAGCTAAGAGAGTCAGAATGTTTTCATTCCCAAAGCATTTTAAACAGAAGAATTTCAATCTCATATATTCACCGTTCGCTCATTGAAACCTAACTTTCCCACAGTACTGTAATATAATTTAATTTTTATGTTTTTTTTTCAATTGACCACAGATGAAAAGAAGGAAAGAACAATCATACCAGGTCATTCAGTAAGTTTTTTTCATCTATTCAAACCCAAAAATGGAATATTCCTTTAACGTATTAAAATTTGAGGTTTCGTGAAATATTTCAAAGCTTATAAAAGCTGTGATGGATGAATATTGGAAAACTGAGTGAATTTATTTTCTTTTTTTTGGAGGAAAACTTGCTTCATGAGCGTTCGGTCATTCCAGTTTGTAAATGCCATATGCCACTAAAAAGTCTCCTAATTCTTTCGAATCGATCGGAACTTTTTTTTGGCAGTCAAAGAGTGATTAAAACTTATGAGTAAAATTCATAGTAAATAATCTGATTATCATAAGAGAGCGGATTTCCTGTTATAGATCTATGTATACAGTTGACCACAAAAGAGAAAAACCACTAAATTGTCGAGCACTGATTCATCGTTTCCTTTTTTTTTAATTTTTGCAATCAGTGGGTGCGGCCAACGGAAATGCAAAGTAAATATTTCATGCCATTTCTTTGACGAAATGTCTGCATGAAGGAATGCATTATCGACTGAATGATGCTCTCTAATAAGTGGAATGACAAACGGCAAGTTGCAAAAGGTGAATGATTCCAATGTAATAAATAGTGATCACTTTGATTTGCACTAATATAATTTGCAGAATTATAAGCATAAGTGCATGTGATATTATGCACTCTTATATGCAATATTTGAGAAGAAACAATGGTAAGAATTAGGAATTCAATCGAGATGAAACCGAATGGAGTAGAGGTAGTAGGAGCTTTCAAGGTCGATTTTATAGTATCTGTAAAGTATCACACTAAGATCCTTCAGAATTGAAATCCTCTTTAAGAATAGCTTATCTGCAGTTATCCAGTAGTTAATCAACTTCATCAACGATCAATTTCACGAAAGATGTTATTAAACTTCGATATGAGCAATTTATACTACCACTTCTTTGAATAAGGAAAATTGTAAGTTTCATAAGATGCATTCGCATTACAAACGCGGCATGTTGTCTATTTGAAGTTTCACAGCAATTACACCATTAAAAAAATGAATAAAACAGCACATTCAATAAACAGTTCAGCACAGGTGTGTAAAGGTTGTAATAAAGCAAACAACTGTGCCACGTGTGATTAGCAACTTATCGTATTCACTTGTTTACAACGAGGCATTTTTTTGAAATGCCACATGACCATAAAAATTAAATGCATCTGAGAATGCACATCACGAATGTAGATATGATTTGCGGTTTTTGCAAATATTTCTAATGAACCGATGCAGAATGGTTCTAAAAAAGCCTTGCATGATAAAAACAGCAAAAATAAAACATGCAGGAAAAATTGCCTTTATATCTAAATTGATCTGACCATAGGTGCAAACCTTCTATAAAACGAAAGACGACCGGTGTAAAATGCTCACAAATTTTTTGCAACCTTTAAAGGTTTTGCAATCTAAAGTTGCACAACTTGTTTTAAAGTTAATACAGTAGAACGATATATAGCGTACGATGTCAACGAGTGGTGCAGAATACGGGCACCAAATTTGCAAGGCTGTTCATGCATCTGCCAAGTTGATAGTTCCGCAAAAGCCAACAAGTAAACCAACTTGCCTACATGCAGACATCACGCTGCTTTGCAAATCAAATTTGTACAAGCGTACTGAAAGACATGTAAATGTTGCTTTCCTTCTTTCCCTTCCTCACCCCCCCCCCCCCCCCCCCCCCCCCCCCATAGATCGTCGTCCAGTGCAAAACCGCTGGTACCTACGAATGTAGTTCATATGCCTTACTGCATGACATATGAGCTAAATCTGCCGAAAAGATAGACACATACAGACAGGACATATTTGGCAAAAGTTCGCAAAAAATGCACGCAAAGAATAAATGCAACAAAAAGTAATAGTCAGAGAGGTGTGATGATAATCCACAAAAAAGCCTCTAATTAAGTGATAGAGACGAACTAATATTTGTGAGAAATCCTCGAAAGTTTCTTTACAAAAAGTGCAGCGATCCTAATTACTTTTGCATGTATTTGTCTGCCAGTCCAATATTTTCAAACTTCGAAACAAAAAAAAGTTGCACTGAACTTTAATGCATACACTCTTTATCTTATGGTAGAGAAGATTTGACATGCCCTTTGTACAAGCAAGAGCAAGCGGGCAAAAATCAATCCTTTGTTTGAGTGTTCTCGTTCAGCCACTTAGGAAACCCATTAGAAGGCAATATTCTGAAGCTCTCGGATATCGGTGCAACGGAATGCTTCAGAAAGCAGTAGAAAAACATGCAACGCCCACTTTATGGTATGTTTTCCTGCTTTCCTTGATAGAATTAGTTCATATGAAAAAAACCCACAAAGTTATTTCAAAAGTAAATGTTTCATATCGAAACCTTTGATTCATAAAAAATTAATTTACGCAACAAAAATGCAGAAGTTTGTTGATTGCAAGAATCATTTATTTGCTTATCAAGTTTTTAGCGTCCACCATTTCCAGTGTAGGATTACTTACTCCCAATCATCAGAATCCCAACGACCAATCAATTGCTTATTAAGTTTTATTATCCGTCATTTCCGGTGTAGAAAAACTTACTCGTAATCATTAGAATGGCAGCAGTACAGAATTAAGAGGAAAGACTACACTGACCTTGATAGAGATGTGGGCACAGCTGACGCAGCAAATCGGCATCATGAGGGTCATCAAACGGTTTCGGAGGCCCATTATAGGGGCAATTCTGATGCATACGACCTCGTTGGCCACAAACACCACGCATTGCACATCGTCGTCGATCAGCCACACCGTGACGAGCAGCAATCGTTGTCAGAAGTAATAAGAGGACGACACTCGAACGAATCGTCATCTAGTACCACCCGGAAGTTAGAAACAACCAAACCTAAGCACGGAGTAATTCACAATGAAGCAGACAGTTGGCACAAAATGATCACGTAGTCAGTGAAGAAGGTGTCGATGAGACTGAGAAAATAATCGTAGAAAGGCGTCAAGTGCAACAGAATAAAGTATGAACTGAAGTGACAGCAATGAGGCCGCAGTGAGATTGCCGTGTGCCGTCGATACAATGGCACATAGCGTGTGTGGTGCGGCAGCAATATCCGCACCCCAAAGAGCACAACGCTGCACACAGCCAACACCAAGCCTTCTTCCGGTGGGCGTCCCGTTCACGACACACAACCAGCCGATTGTGAATGTGTGGCAATGATAGCCACCACAAAGATTCTCGCTCTCCTTGAAGCGAGTCGGTCGCCTTAAACACGCAAACAGTGCGTCATAGATTTAAGTAAATATAGGCTGCTTGCTATAATGGCTTAAACGTCTCATCGTCTGCATCTTTTCTTGCTCACAAACTCGCCAACGTTTACACCACAAACAAACCAAAGTACTTTTTGAAAGTGGTCAGAAAAAAGTGTAGCCTTGGGCACAAAATACAGAATGATGCAAACAGAAGTGAGGAAACTGATTAAGTGGCAGAAGATTATAGGTGGAAAATAGGAAAAAGAATATTTACGCAAAATAAGCAGAATGGAAACAAAAATGCAGACTGTAGCTGTTGCTGCACTGCACGTTTGCAACGAATAAACGTAGAGGAGAGAACGCTACGACACAAGCCCCACAGTGCGACACAGCAACGTCGACGGCAATCGTCAGTGTGAATTGCGCACGTGCCGATGCGCCTAGTCAATGCGCTGGAGAACGGCGGTGGTGCAACGATGGACAGCCTGGGTAGCCAGGGCAGCTGTAGGCGGTTAGACTAGTCGGCTAGCCGTTCGTAGCGAGGCTTTCTATTTGCCGCCAGCTTGAGATATGCTTATCGAAGGCTCATTGAGCGGCGAGCATTGGCCACTGATGGCGTCTATCTGCAGCATGCTTGTTCTTCATTCGTCACACGAATTCCGAGTTCGTTGCGCATTTCGATCGATGCGTATTCGTGACAAAAGATGCCATGCACAGACGTACATACAAAGAGAGAGATTCGCTGATTTGCTCTGCATTTTTGCCAATTGGAGATCAGCAAACCTCTAAACATTAAATATATGCATAAACGCATCATATTCAAAAATTTCCTATCAGTTTTCTTGCATATTCCTCATAGGTGATTCTGTTCATTTTTTGATGGCGTTTTATATGCTACTCCTTCGACATAACGGCGACCGAAGAATCCACCTCGAAAACCTGTAGTTGATAAATTGTATTGTTTTTCTCCTGAGAAACGACCAATGATGGGAAGTTTGAAATGTTAGAGAGTTAAGTAGCTTTTCTAAGAGTTGAATAATTATTGAGCGAAAATTGCTTTAACGCCGATAGTATAAATCGGGCTAATAAATACGGGGTTAAATAATTGACCATCTATGGAGGATAGGTTTTTCTCTATTTATATCACCTAAAAACTGTGTCGTCCTATAGGGTGACTAATTCATTGAAAGCCTTACTACTGTAGGTTACCCTTAGGGCTGATCACACCAATTGCATGCGCTTTTGCAGGATAATGTGCTTATTTTGTTTGTAAGCAAACTGCCTCTATCGGTGAGGATGAAAGAAAAAGTTCGAACAGCCGCAAATTTCATTTCGTTTTATGTTTCGTTTATTCGTCAACTTGCACGCAGATGACTTTTTTTTTTCTGTTTTCAGCGTCCGTTCACATTGTTACGTAAATGAAAATCTGTGAGCTTTTTGAGTGTCGTTTTGAGTCGTCTTGCATTTAGTATCCATGGCAAGGGTCTGCGTTCTTAATTGCACAGGTACATTAATGGTATTGTTACGGAAATGTATATTACCTATGCATTTGAATCGACCACTTCAATATCGGCATAGCTTACTACTTGGATGAGCTTTTTTTAAGGGATCATGGCTTTGTAATCCAAAAGTGATAGTCCAAGGTTATGGCAACGTACGCTCGGAGCCACTATTTTCACACTGTCTTTGTATGTTTGACCGGTGACTAGAATTTTGCTGCACAACTCATTAGACATGTGAAAAGATATGAGAAAGGTGGTTGTTTTACCCATCAATCTCGGTTGTGACAAGCAATATAGCATTTGCTTTCCTTGAAATTTGACTTTGAGTACTCAAGCACTCCTTCCACTCATCCTTCCCGAAGCGATTTTTTCTTCCCGAGAATTTTCTAACTATTCAACATTTATGTCATTATGCACTTGACATGTTAGTGGCCTAATAAGTTCAACTAATGAAATAATTTTATTTCTTCCAAAAAAAAGAGAGAATATTCGTCGATTATTGTTTGAAAAATGGTATTGCAAATAAATATATAGTGAGGTCATGATGGCTAATGGCTGAATTATAATATAAACCAATCGAAATAAATCAACCTATACTTAAAATGTCGGCGGTATCAGATAACTTATTTAAATGCGGACAATTTTTGAAATAATATAACAGTAGTTTATTCATAATGAAATGTGAAACATCAAAATGAGCATCGAGAAAGAAAATAGAACAATATTTTTGAGCAATTCTTCTGTTCGATTAATATAAAATGGCAGTATGTGATGCATACAAGCAACGACATAGTCACCGCCAATTATCAACAATATCCCTTCATCATTCACATGTGCTATTTTATTTGCTGATTCAAAGTGAAATAGAAATTTCGCAAGAAAACATCTGTTTTCCGATATGAATTGTGCATTGATGATTCCGTTCCGCTTATTGACTCTTGTATGATGGGCGCTACAGATAGAAGAGTGTATAACGTGAGGATCGTTCTCAATCCTTTTACCCTCCTTTTCTGCTCCATTATCGTATGAATTCGGTGCAAACATTTTACTAGCTGTTTACAAAAGGTAATATTATACTATATGGGGGAGTGAGAGGGAGCTGGGGGAGGAGGAGGGGATAGAGCGATGGAAGGAGAGAAGAAGGAGAAGGAGCCACTTTTGAATGAGAATACGAATTTAGGTACTTCAATCGCCCTACGATTGACAAAGTGAACTAAGAAACTATATTATACAGTGGAAGTGAAATGTATTGAATCACGTTACATCTAAGAATTATAGACTCATTGAGAGAGTTTTGCTCTTTCGGCAACAGCATCAACAACAGCAGCCAACTTCTGATATCTGATTTTTGCATCCGTCAAGCAACCTCGAGCACCAAATAAAAATCTCAGCGAGAATTCAGTGCTGAGAAAATTTTCATGATCTGTTGTTGGTTGTGTGTAAATTACGATAGCTGCTTCTTCGAATCGATCCGAGTTGAGTGCCCATTCTCTGCCCATTTCAAGCCATTTCCATAGACTTTCTATAATTATTCAAATCTATACGAAGGTAATAAACAATCTCGTAAATAATTCCATCAATGAACGAAAATCACAAAAGAACAAGAAAATGAGGTATCGAAAATGCTTCAGAATGTTTGAAAAAAAATGCACTCAAGTTATCCTTAAATAATTTGGCAAATTTTCCGAAGTCATTGAAATTTTTTAAATGTTTTTCAAATGCTCCCGTTGCTTGGAAAGCCTAATGGAGTGATCAAAAATTCTAACGGATTCTTCAAAAGATGTAAATTATAATGCAAAGCTATGCCGTTGGTAAAAGGGGAGTAGGGATAATTAAAATTTTCCCGACATGTTTTCTAAATTTCAATGCTTACGTCTGTGTATGTCTGGCGAGATCATTGTCGCAGATCATGGAGATCGCATTCATTACTCAGAGAAATTATCTGAGGGAAAATGGCCAATACTATAGGACTAGCTTTCGAAAAATTTGAAGATTTCAGTGGGCGATGAATAATGCAATCATGTTGGCATTATGCTTAAAGAAGGGCGCAATGATAGAAAGAATAATTCTGACTGCGAAGAAGAATATGAAGAAGACATTGAATTAGGTTAATCGTTTACTCGTAGCCGAGCAAATTTTTCAGCACAAAAGTGAGATGTGAACAAGAATAAGTTTTTGTTTTTCATTCCAGCTGATTTTCTTTGAAGTTGTAACAAATTTTTTTAACGTTCCAGGTGATTTTCTTTGAAGTGGTAACAACTTTTTTGGAAGTGAACAAGCTCTTTAAAGTGAAAAAGAACATATTTCTATTGATTTTATATGCATAAAATGAATATACAAGAGAGTGTTTGTTTTTTAAAGAAAAGCACGAAAATTTTTGTTTAGTTGAGTATAATGCGCTTTGTAAAACGAACCAATTTGCGCACTCAATGAGCTCATATTGAGAAAAGTTGAAGAAGGTGAGTTTGATAGGAGATCAAGTAGTGGCTGCACACATGGAATCGTTACTTCTGAGCATTCGTTTGGTGGAGTGCCACATTCGATAAGTCGTTGAACCCATGGAGCGAGTTCCGAATGGAATCTCTCACTTACAACAGGCTCCAGATCGACCCATAATGTCTCTATCGATGAAATCTAAATTATCAGCGATTTTCGTGTCCTGCTTAAAAAATTTAAAAAGCTTGTCCAAATGCTTACTTTGGAAAAAATGACCAAATGCTAGTGCAAAATAATGAAAAATTTATGTTGTTTCCTTAGTGCAGCGATGATAAATAACATCGAATTGTTTACCGTATTCGTCAAAGGGGTTTGCAATGTCAAAAACTTACTGTTTAATGATCGAATATTTACATGCTATTACCACATCAGTCAACAAACAATTAGAAAACAATTTATACTTTCAGAAATTACCGATATTATAATGACTCGACAAGGGAATCATCAACTCTCAATATCAACAACATTATAACTACCTAAAAAGAGGATCTTTTATAGCTCTACAACACTAATGAATTACAAATAGGGAAAGCGATGCTAATGATTCTTGAAAAGAAAGTGCGAATCCCGACAAAAAGGTGAACGACAAAAGTGAATATGAGCATAGTCATTTGCACCTCAAATGTACTTGTTTATTCATCTGAAAACGACAACAGCTTCAAATAAAAGGAAATGGAAACATCATAAACAACGGAAAAATTATTCTCAATTGTTAAAAATCTTAGAGGATAAAAAACGAAAATCGACTAGACGACTGAAAAACATTTAAGCGAATTAAGAAAAAATATCGATGTGTATTTTAGGGAAATTTCATCGGCTCATTATCAACGGCATGTGTACAATATCATAAAGCGTTCAGAAATCTGTTTGCATTCAAAATTTCAACCAATAAAATGGGAAATGATAAATAACGATATTTTATGAATTTCAATGAAAGTTTCCATTGCTTTCTAGAAATTTTATTTAAAGGATAATATTTCAGAAATAGAAGGTAAAAGGTGATGAGAAAAAAGTTATAAATATTACACTCTATTCACTAATAATTTTGAACACCAATAAGCCACGCGAGCAGAAATAAAAAAATTGAATATTTTTGAGAGGAAAATTTGATCAAAAATCATACAATCATAGTTGCGAATTTTCAAACCTAACCTTCCTATTGAAATTTCCGCTTAACTGTTTAACTGAAATTAATTGCCAGCTCAAGCCACGGAAATAGCTTTCTTTTAAAAAAGATTCGAATAAACTGGAAGCGTTTAGAAACAGTTATGTACATTAAATTAGTTTCTCTATAAATCGTTTTATTATAACGATTATATTTATTGGGTAAGTTATATTTTTAATTAATTATATTCAACTAGTTAAACTGCAACAACTAATCAATTAGGTTCAATAATACTGCAAATTACAATATAAAAAATTCTTTTTTCTTTTTGCAGCATAAGTACAATTCCACTTGTATAGGCACTAAGCGCAATCGTTTCGTTCTCATAAAATGCTAATTATGCAAATATATTTCATATTATTGCTATGTGGAGAAATTTACTGGAAAAGTACGCGGCAAAAGTTATTGCGAACCTTATTGCCATAGAATCCAAACAACGATCAAACATTAATTCAGATCATCGTTCACGAAAGCCTACTTACTTAACGAAAATTACAACTTACAAATTTATTTCTGTCAGATCTTAACGGAAACTTCCCATTTTACTAAAAGAATTGCAATAAAAATCGCTTCTTTTTTTCACTGTAATTTATTTTTGCGAATTATTCGACGGAAACGCATTATTGAACACTATGCAATTTTCTTTCAGGTCAATGTCATAATGCTTACTTCAATAAGTAATAATAAATAAACGCACAAATGCAAGCGTACCAAAGAAGCTCGAAAATAATCGTCCTTTAGCTTAGATCATATTCAGCAAACGTTTTAACACAGGAAATTATCACAGAAATAGATAGACCTATCGAAAGATTCATAAAGACACATATGCATATGCAAGCACAAAAATACGCATATACACGACGCAGCAATATTTTTCATTTAATTATACGAAACAAATTCGCAAAAGCGCAGAAAAAATTTGCTCAAATTTGTGAGTAATCTAGAAACGAAGCAATAGAAATGCTCGATTAACTAAATCGTATTGAAACGCAACGAATTTTCAGCTGCACTAAAAAGTTCTCGCCACATTTGCGCGAGTTTTGCAAATTGCCTAATGTGCCTTCTCGATAGGATAGTTCACATTCATTATATGAGCTTTTTAGTAGCAGTAACGGTATAGCTAATATGCAATAATACGAAATAGCACGAATGAGCAGGTTCATATAAATTAACTATAACGGTGCGTTCACAAAAAATTGCTTAGAAATAGTTTGTACTAGAGGAATTGAATTTGAACTGAATGCAATAAAAAAATTTAATTTGAGTCGATTTATTAAAGCAACGAGTAAAGCACAATCCTGCTTAGAAATAAATGTAATCATGCGAATTTTTGCAGTAGGAAGTTTCTGCATAGGTGCGTCTAAAAGAGAAAGATACAGAATTATGAATTACTTAAGAAATGATTATAAATCCGATATTTTTTGTAGAAAATAGATTTGCAAGTGAATATCAAATATATCTCTATTATAATACTATATTCTATTATAATACAAGATTTCTGCCTTTTCTATTATAACAATTTTGCCAATTCTATTATATTAATGAGTATATAGGGAACGATTGCTTCTCGATGATGATGATAATAGCAACGCATGCGGTTATGCATCCATCACTTCAGCTAGTCAAAACATTTGCTCAAAGCTTTCACAGCGAATCATGGCTTTGCGCCTTGCTATACCCATTTATTATATTGCAATCTCCACAGCGAGATGTGAACGAAAGCGAAAAAAAAAATTGTCCATCAACAATGAAAGGGAGCATATGAATGTTTACAGCAAATATCACGGCTATGAATGAAGTCTTATGATACCAGCTGGCTGGAGTGAAATTTCATGAATACTACTACAGACTGCATCAGTGCCCCCGATGAATTTATAGAAATAAAAGAGAACGTACAAGGAAAATCCTATCTGATCGGAAATTTTCTCATCAAAAATATATTTTGCTTCATGAAATTTAATCATCAACAATTGCTCTACACTAAAATTCCACTATATTCAAAGCTGGCGAAATCTTTCTAAACGCTTTTTTATTATTGTAAAAGAAAAACAGGCAGTAATCATGTAAAATCCACATGTTTGTCACTCTATAGAATTCAAAACAAGTGGAAAAGGTATTAATGAAATTGGCATGATACGTGCGTTTCAATTCCGCTCTTTTAATCAATAATTTTTATGATTCATTAAGCATACATGCAAATTTCTATGCGCATTTGATGTCCACAGTTCATTTCGACTAATTTGAAGGTTCACATAGAGGGTTAAATATTGATCACATTATATTCATCAATTTCGTAAGTATATCTTCAAGGGTTTTCGAGACGAAACTACTAGGCAAACAGACAGACACATCCATATATTTAATACAAACATAATGTCATCACAGCGGGCTTTATGAGTGCAATTTTTCTAAAATGCAAAAAAAGCTTTCATAAATTTCGTATTTGTTTCACTTGCGCGATGTGTTTTTATTTCTACGATGATCAGTGGGTTACTTTCATGCGTATCAACTGTTATGATGTAGATATAGTCAGTGAACAGTAAATTGAGTACTAGCTATTTCTTGAACGCATATGATCACGTCTATGCAATCCCGTTTCTACAGAAACTCTATTTAAAACTCGACAGCATTTAAAGATGAAAACATTCCCATCTCCTCAAATTTGTATATGAAATACTGATATAAACGCTGATTGCTTAAAAAAACCAATTAAACCAAGCTTCATTCAGCTAAATTCAATTCAATTGAATACAACTTAACATTACTAACCTAGGTGTCAATCTTTTGAAGATCATTTTGGAATTGGGGAGAGAAGGTAAGAGAAGGAATGACATGTAAATGTCCAAAAAGCAACTCTAAACAACCCCTGAAGCGATCCTTAGCTGGAAGCTACATCTTTTGTGAATCCATCTAGCCACATCCATACCCCTGTGATAGGGACTACCTCATGGGAAAACGAACTGTTTTCAAATTTATATCGTTGTCGCAATAATCGTTGTCTCACCACCTTTTGATGACTCCATCTATCTTACTGCTGCCGCTTCATAATAATCGGTGGAAAAGAGAGGGAGGGAAGGGGGATGGAGGGAGGAGTGTAGCCATCTTATTCATTGTCGACATCTTTGTCTTTCACAATGAAACGACTTTTTGCACTCTTTTTTTTGTTTTTTCTTTTTTCTTTTTTTTTCTTTTTTTTTTGCTAAACTTCATAGATATGGAAGTGCGCACCAAAATATTTTAATTCATTCAACATCGATGCACTGATTGCATCTTTGAAATCATAATTAAGACGTTTACAAACATTTGAATTTATTTTCAAATGTAAAACTGATATTAATTCGATAAAATGTCACTTGTTTACATTGCAATCGTCAATTTGTTAATATTTTCTGATGGTTTTGTCAAAATTTTAACAAAAGATAAATCGGCGATAAATTGAGTGTAAAATATTTTCTTGTTCTTTAAGCGCTCTGATTGCAATATCTATGAGGGAATGAAAAAGCAAATTTCTGTGAAATATTATAAAAGCTATTGAAAAAAATGTAGTGGAACGTTTGAAAAATCGAACCGTTTTTGAACGAAGTGCACTCATAATTGTGAGATAGGAGAATGCATTGCCGAACACTTTAATGAGTGCATATGCGATGTGAATCCACGCAGAAAGCATGCAGCAACGTTCCATTCGATTACCGTTTAGAATCGATAGGACGCATAAAAATTGCAGCGAACGACTCCTAAAATGAGAGAGTTCGGGGAATATATATTCACTTGAAATTTTAGAGAAATAACTAAACTGAAAATTCGGAAGAGAGACAAAATTTGATTGACCGAAATTTTTAGAGCGATCTTTTCCCTATGAATTTCAAAGAAAAGAGTAAAAAATATACAGTTACTTCAAAAGTTAGCCGGAAATTAATTCAGCATTTCTTCACATATTTTTGAATTTTAAGCACATTGTTCGCAAATTGAAGTTGTACGAAAATTGTATGATGTCGAAGGCAAAACTCTCGCTCACTACATCACAAGTTCAACATCCCAACGATTTTCACTGCATTTGTTAGCAATCGATGGCATAAAAGAAAATGAGAACGCCGCTGGTTCAAATCGACTCGTGAACGTTGCAAGATGCATCGGAACGAAATCATTGCCGTTCACCAATAGTTTTTTTCTTCGGCTCAATTTGGTTAATTCAAACTTTTGGCGTGCTTTGTGCCACTTCACTCGATAATTTCCCACTCATTTCGCTCCTCCTAATTACAAATGTCTCTTCTCGCTTAATTTTCCCTCTCATTGCTTGCTTAAATGGATGCGTAAGTCATGAAAGTCGAAATTACTGTGGATTCCTGGATATTTAAAAAGTTTCCGTCTGATTCCGACCTTCCTCAAAACTCGTTTAATATCCGAAGGTTATTTTGATCGGTAGCCACACTTAGATAGAAGCTGATAATTTTTGAACGGCCCATAGTAGCACCAATTTAGTTATCCGGTCTCTATGAAGATTGACTACCGAAGGATATTGAATCACGAATTTCAGTTAGCGCTTTGATTTAGGCTGTTGTAAAGGAACTTCTTCTTGGCCATAAGGATGAATGCGCAAATGTTTGGCCATTTTTCTGGTCCACATCACACAAAGATCTGAGGAACTACTCGAACTATGGAAAGAAAATATTTATGGATGATTCCTATACTCTAATGAACATTTTGTTACTCTACTGTGATTTTGGTAGCTGGCCAATTTAAATTTGTCGACTCAAATTTTGCTGACGATGGTATTTTCTAGCATGGAGCTGTTGGAAAATTGCCGAATTTTTAATGCTCCCATCGAACTGTTTCATAATGAGAAGTTTGTGTGCGGCTGTTAGATGTCACTGAAATATGATGGACAACTTCAAAGAGGATAAAAGACATGACCATCCCAAATGCCTTCGGGACTGCCCAATTTCTTTTTCAAATATGATGAAGATCGATGAAGTTTTCGGTTGCTTTCTATAAATGCTTCCGATGGAAACGCAAAAAATATGGCCCGAGGCCACAGTCTGTCGCCGGTGATTAACAATCCTGTTCCACATTCGTAAATTGATAAAAGGTAATACCCAGCGGCAAGTTAAGATATCTTTTAACGAAATGCACATGAAAGTATTTTCCACAAATTTCTTAGAAAGTGATTAGTGATCACCTCGAGGCAATCGATTTCCAGCAGTTTTGATGTAATGTGAGAAGAATTTATGACTATCAAGTGGCTTTGATGTTTCGAGAAAAGATCAAAAGCACAAAGAATAATGAAATTTTTGGTGAATTCAACGGTGAAAATTGCGAATAAGTGTGATATTTATTAGTTGAAAATGATGCAGCAAATGCAAAAGGTGATCAAAGTGCAAATAACAAAAGAAATGAGACCTTTCGATGAGATCAGCTCGCATGCTCAAACCTTGTGGCAGTAAAAGTAAGGCAATTCCGTTGCATTGGCGTGCGTCTCCCATAGACTGCAATAAAAAATTACTTCTTGTTTTATTCGAATTAAAATTAACGATTCTATTAATTTTTTTTTTCACTTTGCTGAAAAAGTTTTATCAGACAATTCGTAGTGGTGTGCTCAGATATACATCTTCAGAGATTATACATCTTCAGAGATTTGATACGACGGTATAAAAACAGCTGTTTGCGACATTCTGCAGGCAATATCGTTTTATTGAAGAGGAAACTAATAAAACAAATGCTCATATGATTCATTCAAATGAATCATGCCTATAAATACGAGACGATTCTTGCAGCACGTTTAGGAAACGTTGAAAAATGATTTGCCTTCAATCTGTTTTTGAATGGCTTAGCAAACTTTTCGAGTTCATAGACGACAGTGCAACGTTATATCAATGTGCACATGGGTGTATATTATGTCTATCCGTAGCTAAGTTCATACTGTCAACTTCAATCCGGGAATCACCGAAGTTAACAGTATGAAATCATTGAGTATAGCGTGTTGCAATGGAGGACTTTCCACACCATTATATGTTGATCCTCCAACGTCGAAAGGAGTTTGTGAGCCTTTGAAGATTCAAAACGGTTGGCAAAAAAATTGATTCCCATAGAGCGAATCTTTTGTGGAAAGTATGTAGGAACGGGTGATCAGTTGAAATATGATGGTATTATGATACACAATTAATTATAACTTATGAAGCTGGTTGGTCACTCAAACAGAATGCAAAAGCGTGCATTTTGGTAGACTTCTTGACTTGTTTCTATTTTGCTATCGGCCTTTAATATGTGACCATTGCATAATTTTCGGAAAAGATCGTAACAAATAACGAAATGAAAACGTGCAATGGCTATTTTGTGACCACAGGAAGTGATCTTTTATACGTCGTAATTGTATCTTGCAGGCTCATAAACCTCACAGTGTAATTGAAAACCTCCACTTCGACGCATCAATTTCGAGAGAAAATACTTGAATTTCTTTGCAATGTATTTGCGTTTATTCGTCACAATTGATTAGATAAGCAGTTAGAGGTTAAATTTATATGGTTTTAACTTCTAGATGTTTGAATTAGTGACTGCAATACACTAATCAAATCATCTAATACTTATTATAATTCCTGTAGTTGATGTCTAATAATGCTAACAAATAGACCAAAACAAACATTCAACACCGATATCAACATGGCAAAAGCAATCGAAACACGAAAACATTCAAAGAAAGTGACAAAAAATTAACAATAAAAGAAGTGAATGAATAAGTCTGCCCAATATTTCTATAAAGTGTGTTTTCAATAGAAAAAACATTTTTGGGACAATAACAAGTTGTTTACTCAATTCAGTATATGAAGTTCATTATACTTTTTATAGGAAAAATGAAGAGACGTCAACAACTGTGTTTTGGCTATTGCAATTCTAACTTCCTTTGTTAATAGCAATTTAGCAATTTTGTACTAAATTAGCAATTTAGTTTTCTGAATCATTGTTTGGCACAGAAATCTTTCCGCGCTCTGATCATATGATAACTGGCTTCATGATCAGAGATAGTCAAGGATAGAACTCAAAATCGCAATTATTTCATTGCACGATTTGAGCAAAACACTGATTTCTATGCTGTTGATGCAAAAAAACTTTAATTCCGAGTGAATTTCAATCTTTGAAATGCTGAAAAATATGTTCATTTAAAACGCATATGAAATTAAACCATTTAGGAGTGGCTATGTTTGATTTATATTCAATTGCAGCCAGTTGTATCCCTTTCTCAGTACCATTGTTGATAGTGCTGAATAAACAAAAGAGGCAACGAATTTGAGTTGAAAGAAACTTTTTTGAGCGTTGTTCGACGCATTGGGAATATTCTTGAACGTTTCGAATTGCATCGTTTTGTTTAGTTCTTTTATTGGGTTTCTTTTTTTTGTTCTTGTTTATATAAATCGGAAGGGATTTGCATTTCCGAACATTGTCCAATATTTCAGCTTCTTTTCTTTGAATAAATCTCTTTGAGGGGAAAATGAAAGCAATGACTGATACGCTGAAAATTTTGATATTTTCAAAGCTGTTGCTATTTTTGAACGACCCCATTTTTTTTGATTTTCAGGAGCAACGGTGAAAAGACATTCTTTTTTAACGGAAAGGAAATCCATTTCTTCTACCACCGGCTGAAGGAATGAAAAGTTGCAGAAGTATAAAAAGGTTCCGCCAACTTTATCTCAATTTTCAAGAGGTAATGAGCAATGAATGTGCATCAAAGATCGGCTAGAGCAGAAAATGAACAGAAAATGCTCGCTCAATATAAATATATATAAGTGCCGATAAAACATATGACGATATTTGCGCAAGAGGGATAGTGCAAATTTTTTTTGTTGTGTAAGCGTGTGTATTGACGCAAACAACAATGTTATGCGTGTCACATTTGTGCTTTGATTTTATGACTCATATGGTGACCATAAACAACGAGCTAAGTAAGCTGGCATAGCGCATCCACAATAAGATTTCCTCCTTAATATTCACAAGTCACAAAACACAAAATTTGGCAAATTCGCAAATTCTATTCGTAGCGCATTTGAATCACACCTTATGTTTAGATGAAAGGGACTTTTTGAAAGTCGCTTGTGATGGTCGTGATGATGGCAAGAAAGGAGGGGGAGATGGGGAGGTGGAAAGAAAACGAGGATAGAGATGGTTATTTCGACATCATCGAAGGACGTTTGCATAAACCTGAGATTTTTTTCAAGAACAGCAGCATAATCGTCACTAAGTACAATAACTACACTCCATCTATTTCAGCGAAAGAGATATGTTGGATAAGAATTTCATCAATTCGATAATCAAAAGTGGTACCAAGAAATAACAAAAATTTCTCGAACTAGATCAGCCATAGGTGCATCATGAATTGTCTACTTTCTTTTAATGAGGGATGCCACATTTGCGAGGGTATCTATTACTGACAGTGTATTAAGGTTTTACTCAATTCTTTTTATAGTTTAACATTGCAAGTTTATTCCATATAGCACTTTATTAACAAACGTAGAGATTAGCCAGCTTGCCATCATAATACCACCACAAAGAAATTCTTAAGAATGCATAACCCCACCTTTATGTTACGAGCAGGAGTCGCAGGACGGATAATTGTGGGGAATGGTTAACAAGAGTCTAATGTACTTTTAGATGGAGGAGTTTTATCTCATGCTTCCTTTGTCAGATTTCAAAAAATAAGCAATCGTGCAAAGATGGCTGATAATGTCCTTTTAAATACTCCTTCATCAAGAATACGTCATATAGGTAAAAACTGCACCTAACAAATTTCTTCACTATGCCTCTCCCAGTCGTCGATTTCAACCGCCCGAATGGGTAGACAAATAAGCGTGCATACAAGCGCACAGATACAACATCGTCATAATGTGTTTTTCCCAAAGGCCTAAAAAGACATAATGGCATCTTGAATAGATCTATTAGAGGTTTCCTCAGAAAGCAGCGATGCAAGGGGTTATGCTAATTCAGAAGATGCACAGAGAGAACTCGATAAAGTTAGCTGGACCATAATGAAACAAGAGGAAATGCAACTTATCTAAATAATACTCAGTAGCACGATGAATATGTCAAGTGAATTCAACGACTGATATTATCGAGTTGAATTGCAATATAACGATGAAATATCGTCTAATAAGAGTATCTCGGTTTGTAGACAATTCTCTTCAGATCTTCTAATAGTAGTGACTCCTGCATTACAAGCTTTAACATGCCATCTAGTTATTAAGCAGAAAGCAAGCTAGCATCAACCAAAAGTTCATTTAAAACGATTTTTTTCTGACTCACTGAGCAGTGTTTAGTCGAATGAATCGAGAACTTTTTTAGAAATTTTTGAATTCAGGATATTTTTAAAAAAAGAAATCTGAAAATAATTGCAGAGATTTATTTTCCGACATGTAAAATGATTAGTTACCGAACAACTCGAAATTGGTACTCCTAATAAGTCATTCAATTTTCAAAGAAAAAATCTTATCTGAAATTCGCAACAGTTGTGGGTTTAATAATTCTCAGGATATAATAGAAAATTCAGAGCGCTCTCTACCACGACGCTATGTCATTATTCGATTGTAGCACTGAAACAAAAATTTTAAAAATAGCTCGGTTAATGATCACCAAATTGCGGACATCTAATCCTATCACTTCGAACACAGCAATATACTCCAATACGGGGCCTTAGATAAGAAAAAAACCGATGAAAGCGCTTAGAGAACAATTCAGCACGCATAATTAAAGTATCTTCATTCCTATTGAAAGTTAATATGTTGAGTTGTTCAGATCAATGTCTAACTATGCCACTCAATAGCATATTAAGGATAGCATCGAAAAACTGCTTTTCTAAAGAACATTGCAAGAAAATACATTTTTGGCTAGCATTTGACAACATTCCTCTGTTCAAAGTGGCAATTTTTTAACCTAACATGGGCTAAACTTATTGCGCTCATGAATACCACAGAAATTTTTCCATGAAAAGATTGCTATGTTCGCGTTCATCATAATGCTAATTTTTCGCTGCAAGAAAACAAAGTTCAGTTCTCCTTATTGTGGTTTCCATCGAAGACGAACATGTATAATATGCAAATTTCGCTGCCAATTTTATTTGTCACACAAACCAAAATATGCATCTTTTGCATCTAATCACTGCATGAACAAAACTTTCTTAACATATTACTCTAAAAAAACGCATATTTGCGGCAGTGCAATGATTTCAAAAGAGAAAAGAGGTTGTTAGCGGATAATGAAGATCAAATAGAAGAGATAGTCACTCGTTGCAAATTTCATGTGATCTATTTTGAATAAAGATATATGGAAGTTTTGCTCACTGATATGGAATAGTTCTATTCCATGTCTTTGCAAATGAAATATTAACTGGTATCATTAAATATAAATGGTTTCTTCGCATATCAGTTTCAACAGACCCACTCTTCAAATTGCAATAAAATGAGCCAACTCCTATGAAAAAAGATGGCGAGAGATTGAGGGAGTTGATAAGTTTTTCAAGACAAGTGCATTTATTTGATTATCACGAAAAAGCTGAACATCGATTGCCAATAAGCTATTAGGCACAAGTGTCCTCAAGGACGATATTTACGTACTGATGGAGCGCTAGTCAAGAAACACATCACATATAGAAGCTGTCAATAATGCATTTAGATGAGTTCTTATTTTGGGGACCAACCCGCTGATTGTGGTTTAGAGCATGTATATCTCTACTGGCACCCCAACAAGTTGAAGACGAAGGTCTGAAATGACCTTATCGTAGACCGTTTCGTTAGACTACTGTCAATTCTCCTATTATAGCAGAACGCATGCAGAGACTGTTGAAGAAAGCAAATGTATGATTTTCTGTGGCAAACACTCAAATAGCATAAATCAACTGCACCCGTCATGAATGATCCGAACTCATGAACGAATCCAACCTATATAAGATTGAGATTGCATTTAGGTTTCGTTGCTGAATCATATTCAACAACATTATGTGATGTAGTCATGAATTACACCTTAATAACTACATGTCATTATTATGCTTCCCTTCACATGCTATGAAAGTAAAGGCAATCGCTCTTCGTGATCCTTGCTTTCACAGCCTCTGATAAATTTATGCGAAACTAAGACGAAATCGATAGGCGTAGCATGCATATATATATATTATACGACACATGAAGCACATGAACTGACGGGAGTTCATAAGAAAAGGCTGATAGCTGGAGAAAGCGTCCGTGGTAGCTCAGCAGTAGAGCACTCGCCTGGCAAGCGAGAGGTCGTGGTTCGTCCCCGTCTGCCGGCAAGTTATCATTAGTCATCAAAAAGACCCCATTATATATATATATATATATAATGATTTAATTAAAAGCTGCCTCATTATGACGACCTTCAACATTCTATCGCAGATATTCAATGGTAAACAGAGGTGAGTGACCTCAAGAGTATGAAGTTGTACTATATATTTTGCCACGCAAGGCTTAACTCCTTCCTTATTTTATATTTCGCATATTTCCGTGCGTTGGCAGTTTGTTCTCAGCGATCTCTCACGTCTCATTTCAGTCTTGCAGTTTAAATTTCATAACAGAAACAAATCTTACCATCGAAGATCGCTTAAACCTCAGCAAGCGGCAGTCTTCATAAGTGATCAATGATGCACATTGTTCGGGTGTGTGCTTCAATAGCAAATTCCTAAAAATTTTAGAGATACAACGCTGAACACGTTTCGGAGAACATTTTCAAATTCAACCTAAGGGATGTTAAAAGATCATTAACAATTTTGTATTCTTCTTCCTTTCTCACTGATGGGAATGGTGAGGGGAAATTATAAGGCAAGCGCGGTAAATATAAGACCGAGGAATAGAAACATGAAATATAGCGTTCAATATGAAAGGGCAAGGCAAACAAATAGCATTGCAGATGGTAAGGGTTCTCTCGATGATGAATTTCCAAAAGCACTCATCATTCAAGGAAAACTTTCGACCACTAGGTTGGAACAAAATAAATGGTCGTTCCAAAGCATCGCATTCAAGGCATCACTACTCGGTTCAGACATGATTTTATTTGCAGAAATGAACACCACTCGATTTTTCACTGCCAAGATTCGGCGGTGAGCTTTTTCGACTAAAGAAAACTAGGTCTATAGAAGAGTTGCATATGTAGTATGTATAGAAATCTAGTAACCTCAAACTATCTTCTGAAGGCCCCTGATTGACATCCTCTACATTGTGTAATGGAATATTGTTGTATAATGGCACAGTTAGAGGGCAACAAGTCTAACGAAGTATGGCGTAATTAACGCACCTTTATTCATGTTTTCAGCAGCAGTTATGTGCATTATAATTCATGTTTTTCTCAGTCCTATGATAAGTATGAAACTGCTATATAATTTTCAGGTTTGGTTAATTCAGAAATTTTAAAGATTTGCTGCAGAATTAGTAACATCGATTATATTCGAATATTTTGTTTCTATAAAATTCCCTCCTCATAATTGACAGCATCAACGAGCAAATTGTGGAAATAAATGAATATTTCTCAGCATAAATAAATCAAATTCCATATGATTACGAAATAAATTTTCATCCACAATTCAATCGCATTTCTTATAAGAACAACAGCTAAATGCCTATAAAAGAACGCATCAAAAATGCTAATATCATGTGCAATTTCCCTCATATTGTGAATGGTAAACAAACACCTCCAACAATAAGGTTTATATTTGTTTATCTGTGACATTTTACTGAACACATTTTGCTCAACGGGTTCACTCATGAATACTTTACTTTGTTATTATGATGTCTTACTGAAATGGTGACCTGTTCCATTCGTCTTTATTTGTTTGTTTTATAACTAAAAAGTGCATGCGAAGATTTACTTTCTCTACATATTTGCCTCTCTCTCTCCCTGAGACGACTCTCTCTCGGATGGAACGATGGCACAGTCAGATAGGAAGGATTGGCACCATACATAGCTTTAAAATATCAACGCTAGTTATTCACTAAAATGTGCTTGATCGTCCTAAAAAAATCATACCACTTTAATTTCGAATGAATTTTGACGTAAGTTATTGGCTTCATAATGCATCTTATATGTATTTTTCGATCCCATTCGATTATCCGATAAAAAAGTTTTAGAAACTACCGAGAATCCAACGATTGCAAACTACATGTAAATTCTCACGCATTCTTAGATCCTTCGAGAGTTGATGAAACAACGCGAAATGATATAGCGAGCAATTGAATAAAGCACGCTATACCCAGCAAATTCCATTATAGTAATGTTGGAACTGTAGGACAAATAGGCACATATATGCACATCACCATGCTTCGCTTTTGCAAAGTAACTTGGCAATTTGGGAACACTATTCACAGTGAACAGCAACGCGGAGTAGTCATTGATATTGAGTGCTTAATATAGCAAACTACATGACAGCAACAAAGCTGTCTTGGGCAACTACGTGTGTTCGATAGTGGGAATTAGAGTGATAAGACGTTGATCCCAACAATGAAATTACTGAACAAGAACGAAGAAATCAAAATCTTTACAAGGGACTAAAAAATCCCGTTGATGAAAGTAAAATTTAGCGATGAAAAAACAGATCTTACAACTTAGGGATTTGCTCGTTAAAAAAGTTCTAAAAATTTGGTAAAATCATTAACAGTCATCTTCCCGGCAAGGCTCAAGGAGCCACACTTTTTACCGTCCCTATTCCGATGATGAAGTCATATCCGGAAAAAGCTCACCTAAATTTCTCGACGAGCTCTTTTGTTTGTGGTCGGTTTTCATCATCGATTAGCGATGAACGATACTGCGCCGCATCAATAAGAGTCGGTCGATCAGCACAATGAGAAGGCCTTGGTTGATCGTAATCAGAGCTGTCCGCAACACATCCACTGTCTCGAATCGGCAATGACGGTTTACGCGCCGGTAACAACGGTGCAGAATCCGTTCGAGGAAGACGCCAATGAAGTTTGCTGTTTCGTTTGGTAATATCTTGACATGATTGCGAAATCGGATTGCTACTGAGAGCACTATCTTTAACAGAATTCAACGATGTCAATGACGAATGCTCCAGACGACGGGCAAGCGAAGATGTTGATGCATCCAGAATATCGTCGTTGTTGGCAGTCGGCGTCTTTGTAGGCTCCATTGAATCGTAATCCATTTCGCAATACTGAAATTGATTTAGAAAAGTGCATAAAGTTTCGAGACTAATAAAGTTATTTAAAGCCGAAAATGGTTGTTAGCTATTAAATATGGTTAGATGTATAGGATATGAGCTAAAGTATGGTCGAAAAACATGCCATTGGTGAGGGTCTAATGGTACAGTGCCGAAACAAATGTTTGACTTATAATACCCCTACAAATGGTTGTCTAATATTAGTATAATGAAGAAATAAATGCAAATCAACAAGGTTTTCCTCTAGGAAATTTGTTTCTCGCATAGGAAGCAAAGATGTGTCATACTGAAGATGATAAGATCGAGTAAAAATAATCGAAAACAGACCAAACACCAACCATCACTTAGAAAACGATGTGCTAAAGAAGGATAACAAAAGAGACGACTTCTTTAGAGGTTTGAAGAAGACAGCAAACAGCGGGGCATCAGCCGAGCGGGGGGAAACAATGCAGGTGGTCAAGACTCGTAACCTTTTTAGAGTCACAAATCGAATGAGCGATGTGCCACTAATCTTGTCCCATTTTCCTCGGAAATAGACGCACTTAAGGCACTTTTGCTTTGGTGAACCTTAATTTGCAAACATAGAAACTATTGACTTAATTCCCATGCAGAAGCACAACAAACTCTCAAGTCTAATCCGCAATGAGAGTTCACCGACACTTCACTACAAATTGTAGCTGATGAAGTTACCTCAGACTGATCTTCCTGGAGTGGCGACCGTTGCGGTATTGGCAATGGACGATTGAGAAGAGCCGAAAGAGTCATATGTTCTTTAGGAGAGGTGCTACTTGTTGTATTAGCGTTCACATTCGACACCGACGATGCACGATTCAAAAATTTGCATGCCTGATTGAGCAGAACTTGTTGGCTCAAACATCGATCAATGCCTAAAGAAAGATTATTCTAATGCAGTGATTTTAAGACCAAAATCGATCCTTTTTAGCTGCTGAAAGATTTGAAATTTAGCAGCTTCGTCAAAGGCTCCATTTCGGTGAATGTGTTGTCAGTGAGCTTTAAACAAAACGCCGTTGCATGAAATCGATTGTTCTTTCTGAAATCGATCATAACCTCATACGGAAAACTGAGAAGATAAAGACAGCAGCACTGAATGGCTGAAATGAAAACAACAATTGATGAAAAGAAAGAGGAAAAGAGATGAAAAAGAGTGTATCATTCACATTCAACTCTTCTGCAGATCACTTCTCGTTCATTATATTCTACTAAAGAAATGATAATCATACAAATGTGATACATAACACTTCTTGATGGTAACTTGAAGTTGAGGATGCAATTGGGAGGAGTGCAGCAATGGTTAACGGGCAATATGCACATTGCCCAAATTCCCTATGAACTGACTATTTGATCATGAAAGGACGAATGTTTTTGTATGGTTTGCAATTTCCAATACTCAATTTCAAAAGCAAATTTTCTCTAAATCCGCCATTTTTGATGAGTCTCATTGTTGTGATATAACTGCAACAATAAGCAGGAAAAAAACAAAATCTGCACAACGCAAAGGGAAGTAATTTTTCATGACATCTGCAGAAAAGGATGTGCAAAATACGGTTATATTAAAGAATTTGCAGTGCTAAATAAGCGAATTTGTAGTGCTAAATAAGCGAATTGCCGCTGCAAAATCCTCCTTCGGTGCCTCATAGAATTGATGATTCATCTGGTACCGTATATGAAAATTTTAAATGTGCGATATACCGTACATATGGAAATTTTAAATGTGTTGAGATGTACTTGAAGCGTTATTTGTGGAACAACTCTTTCAACAGTTACTATGCAAGTTCTATCGAATTCTTTAGATTCATTCGTAAGGGAAGCTATTCTGCTTATGGAACGCCACGCTTAAAGTTGTCCAACTCCCAGCCATTAACCATTGAAATACGAGCGAATTTATTTGCAGCCGGCTGAACCTTTCTGCCCATAAAATTAGTGTTAGGAAAGAAAGGAAGGATTTGCTAAAGTATTTGAGGACATGTGACGAGCATGGAAGGAAAAAGCAATCAACATTGTGGGACATTTAAATTTTTCCCACGTTTGAATATCTGCTCCGTTCTGTTAGTGAAGTTCACATGCAGACCACACGCCATACGCTCTATGCTGACTGTTGCCCATCTAAACCGACGCTTTAACTATCGGCTTTGATGGCTCATCAACGTAAAGGAACGCATAATGGAGGGCGCTTCCAATTCTTGCTATCCTCTTTTTGTGGACGGAAGGGAGAGGGGAAGAGGGGGTTTTGTGCGGTAATAGTGAAGCAGGTAATCTTGAGCGAATCTCCAATGTGGGCTGTAATATCTAATAGAGGTTTTTATGATGCATCTTAATGAAGGACTCTGCGGAACTAAAAATTACGAATTGCCCCAGGAAAAATCGCTGGAAATAATGAGCCGAATAAGCCAGTCTCAATTCATAAAGGGAGGAAAAGTGCGCCAGGGCACCTAATACGCTATTCGCTTTCACATGCAGGTGATCCTTACGGCCAGTTTAGTATGAAATCAACAAAAGCTAAAGTCCACGAAATATTGCCCTCGGATTTTAGAAAGTCTAACTGCAACCGCAAAAGATTCGTTTTTGTTTGGTCGGCCTCTTACAAAAGAATTTGAGCGGTGCAAACTTCATAAGATCACTTTCACCTTTGAATGCCTACAATTCACTATCGATGGACTGAATTTAATTACATTGTATGAGGTCAACA
The DNA here is from genome assembly GCA_006503575.1 of Baylisascaris schroederi. Classification (NCBI taxonomy): domain Eukaryota; kingdom Metazoa; phylum Nematoda; class Chromadorea; order Rhabditida; family Ascarididae; genus Baylisascaris; species Baylisascaris schroederi. The sequence goes on from QEWY01000293.1 coordinate 483,346, forward strand.
TATTACGTACTTTACAGCCTAAATTTTCGCAACTTCATCTTAGTGACTGCTCAGTTAAAGTCTTCAGAAAGACAGTCAGACAGACACAGACACAAACATATATAGGCACAGACTTACCGCAACCATGATGCGCGCTCGCAAAATTAATTTGAAAGAATAACAAAAAAGTATCCATCTGGTTGTAAGATGCACCAGCAAAATGTTTATGAAACATTTCGGCATCTACTGGAAAAATGCAAATAAGAATGAGGAGCAACCATTCTTCGCAGTTTGTGGGAAGAACATTTTGACGTAGTTTTGCTCGACTTCTTTGTACGGCTGTGAGTCGTTGAGAAACGCAGTCTTCGAGACAGGATTCGAAATAATACATCCACTATTAAGAGTGACTGCCCTTCGATGGCTTTGGTAGAATGAGATCAGATCAGAAACACTCTCGAATTGTTCATCTTCGAACTGAAATTTGCTTAATATACTCTTATACGTAGTGCATTCTACTTCGACTGTCGCAGCAGAGAGAAAAGCAGCACCGAGAAAAAAAACGAATTTGATGAATTTTCCATTGATAGTGCCCATATGAGGCTATGAACTTTAGCTGTTATTATTCTTAAATGAGTTGAAGAATTTTCCATTAAATGGCCCCATTTTTTAAAGCTTCTTATCACTTGTTTAGTGAAAAGTTATTCTTGAACTGTACTATATTCTTAATAAAATAACTAATTCTTTATTCAAAAACGTTTAGGATCTTCTTCTCAACTTCGCTATTGCTGAGATTCAAAACAGGATGTTAGCAAATCAAGTGAATGACGTGCAGGAAAGGGGATGGTGTATGACGTCATGATGTTCAAAAATGAATTTTTGTAGGTTCAAAGATTATACCATATGTGAACCTTGGCAATTTCATGTGTACAGCTAAAAGCTAATCAAAAGCTTATGAAATTGCGTGAAGCTATAGATAAGGAAATAGTTTCAAATAAGTTTGGACGGTTTTATCAAGTCCATCCTCCGCTCAAGAGTAACGATGTTCCATCTGGCCGTCCCTTTCAGTTTCGGCTTCGATTACGTTTGCACTATCTCATTGCCTAAAGGCCAAATTTTCCGCTTTTACGCTTTATATTCGATATTTTTAAATGGATTTTACAATAAAATCCAAAAATAATTTCAGCTGATAATAACTTCGAATGTTAGCGTTTGCAACTTGATTAATCAGCGTGGATACTTCGTGAGTACTCATCGTTTTGAGCTCTTGCTCATCGAATTTTCAAGAAATTCGGCAGTCTCCAAATAAAATAATACTTGGATGGCGCTTATGAAAAAAGCGATCGGGAATATTTGGCCCTATTGGACAATACCAGTGTAATCGTATTGTCAGATGTGTTTTGAAGTGTCATTTTTTGCACACACTTCTTACTTTGTAAAAAATTAAAGGCATTATGCTGTCACCATAGGGCATCTCAAAATAGGTTCAATATGATTTTCATCAATCGCTCCTCATCTTCTTTTTATATCTTTTGCGTTCGAGATATCTTTGCAAATTTTTTAAATATTAACAGTTACATTAAATAAGTGTTTTAAACTATATTCATTCTATCAGTGAATACATCAAATACTATTCAGCTATACATCCATTACATGATTCAAAGCGATGCGCTTTGCATTCGCTTAAACGAGGAGTAACGCTGCATCTTTTGGATGGATCAAGAATATTTTCAAATATATTTACCTGGAATAAGAAGCCAGTAGAACTACTGGACGAGTGTATTCTGTTGATCTGGAAATGTATGGCACGACCCTTCCAGAAGACCGTCAAGACGAAATCACCTTTCGATGATATACTATCGCGCACCTGTAATCTACTCATTTATCGTTGAATACCTTCAAATCTTGGAGCATCATAGTTATGATTTTATTTAATGAAAGTCATTTCTGTTGTTTCCACCCAACAAAATTTCAAATTCCGCATATCACTGTTTATTAGACTATCGTTGCTCAAGCGATGCTTTGCACTGTTTGACTTTCTAGGGAGCTTGATGGTTCCAAAATTAGTTTCGACTATATTTGTGATTATAAAATAAAAAAGAGTTGGCGCAAATTAGCGATTTATGATATTATACACTATCCTATTTATCTGATTATATAGCGCCCCCTCGAGTACCGCTAAGAACAAAACCCTCTGGGTTTCTATGCAAGTAAATACGGTGCATTGAAATTTGGTTACACTATAATAAGAAAAATTTACAAGTAACGATGCACTATCCTGAATATACCACAATTGTGCATTCATATCTTATAAAAACGAACATAAAGGAAGCGCGTAATTGCGTTAGAAGAAGAAGTGTATAGATTAATCGAAAATATATCTGCGCTCGCCAGCTGTACTCTTTGATCGCCAACGAAGTGATTTATGCAGGTGCGAATGCCAATCACTTCCCACTTGTAAACAAAGAAGTAATATACAACCTTGGATTTCCGTATTAAAAAAAGAGATTTAAACCATCTGAATCATCCATCGATTGCTTAGAGTACCTAGGTGGAGCAAATGGTGGCTCCAAAAAAGGAAAATCAGCAAGTGCGCATTGTTTCCTATAACTCTATAAGCTTAATTTCCATAAGAAAATGGAACTGATTACTATAATAGTGAAGGTATGTTTGGATGTTATGGACACTTTGGATAGATTAAACCTTCAGGCTTGAATTTTATAAGAAACTCGAATTGACTGCCATAATAGTCGACGCGTAGATGGGTGCTTCAGATATCACAGGCACAGTTATATTGCATATAAGTGATGTTTTGAGCACATGAGAGCTATCAAGTGTGCCAGAATCACTAATGTGCTGCATAATTTTCCACAAAGTAGTATAATGATGACGATACACAGGGGGATGGGTGTCACAGAATGGGAGTAAATTCACCAACTCGTAAATAAATTTGCGAGAAGCTTTAAATTCGATATTTTGGATTTGAAGCGTTGATCGTCATGAAGGAAACATGTTCCAATCGAGAATACCATTACGAATGAGTGTTGATGGATTGGCGTGGATGCATTATTCTATGTGGATCGTTGCTGTCAGCAAGGCGAATAATCTTTGACATGAAGTTAGCCCTAAGGAAAAGCCAATATACGCCTTATAGTACTCCCGAGAGAGGCTCATTTTGATTGATACTTCAATGTTGAGAGATATGCTCTACTGACATCTATATCTGCTTAACGCATCTTTCATATTTGGAAGGTTCTCTATCTAAGTGAATGCTATTCACGGTACTTTAAAAACTTATGACTTTATAAGAATAAAACGAGTCGCCGAACATTTTCATACATCAACTCCATAAGAAGAGACAGCTGGGGAAAGGGGGAAGGACAGGAGAAGGAGAGGAGCAGCCATCATTGGTACTTTAAACAGCGAAGATGTAATTAACTGAAAACTTTACAGCATGTCAACTATCGCAACACAATATCCAAATTTTATACCGTTGCCATGTGGTTAATCAACTTGACCGACCCCATAGCGACTGCGATCTAATTAAGTGCATTTTTGAGGGGGAAGAGAAGAAAGCCGAATTTGAAACTAAATGAGGCGCATGAAAGATGGTGCATGAAATCGTGCTATAAGTGCGATCATCTGCTATATGCAATGACGAAAGCGTTACGTCACTATACGCACCATTTAACTTGCTCCTCTCGATATCTTCTACGGGACATTAGCGCCGATATCGGCAATCTTTAGATGGCAACTTAAATTCCGAGAAAACAAAATGACACAACGCTTGCAATTGCATAAATCAATTAAAATAAAGATCGCTTCGATTAGCGTGATTTGAATAAAACGACCGAATTAATTGCCCTCTTAAATGCACACATCAATCGCATATCTTTCAGCTATAAAGCAAAGGCCGAAATTCAATGAAATCTTCAAAAATCTTAGTAAATCCTTCATTTACGTCTATAAAGAAATCTAGCTAGAGATGTATGGTCACAAACTGATGGACAAATAGAGTGTTACCTTCAGCATGAGAAAGAAAGTAGAAAAAACGGATGACAACTTTTGAAGGATAATTTATCCCATATTATATCAGAGTTTTAAACAAGATAGCAAAATAATTTTTAGTTGTCTTACCAAGAAATCGCCTTCTGCACGAACGAGTGATTCGGCCCGTACACGTGTAAGTAGGCCATGATACCAGCACTCTAAACGAAGCGTACTTTCAGCAGAAGGTCGTGGCACATCGTAGTTAGGTGATGATGCCGTCGCGACGGACATCTGAAGTGTGAATGCATACATAAGGCAATATCACCCATTGCAAATCAATACTCCACAAACAATATCACCTTTCTTCTCACGTTTCACAATAATCGAACTCGATAAAGAGTACTGCGATGCAGACAAGTGATTTCATGCTAAAAGCATAGACAAGTAAATAAAAAGAAAGTGCGATGCAATACTAAGTCTCGCCGATCATAGAAATATTATTATGAAAGTTTCGAGAATGTTGCTATCAGATAAATAGAATATATATTAAAATTGTACTTCAACGAGATTTCAACGGCAAATATCGCTGAAAAAGTCGAAATTGTTTTCGCCTAAGATGCTAATAATTGAAATCCTCGAATAGCGGCTTAGAAACGTTTTAAGCAAATTGAGAAAAACGGCCAGTACTCATCTCAGTATAACTATGCTAATATATGGAAATTAAACAGTGTTCCTTGGTTTCCTAAAGAAAACTAAGTTCAGCAACAATAAATGACGATTTTTAGTTCTTCTCTAGCAAAAGTTCCATTCCATATAGTGAATTACGGAAGATATCAACAACGCTTTTGCCTAAAAAAAACAATAGACGAACAAATGAAAAATATCTCTCTTCCTTTCGTGGACATCTGTGCATGAAGATCTTCTTGAGCAAATGGAAATCCCAAAACGAAGTTCGTTATCTACGCAATACATATTTTAAAAATTGAATTTTTCATCGATAATAGCCGCATGACCATTCGGATACTGATAAGTGAACGCAGCGTAGTGCAACGAAAGGAGCATTCGACACCATTGGAAGAAGCATTTTGCTCATTTACAGAGAGGATGGGCACATCGATACTCCATTGCAAACAGCCCATCAGACATTGTCGTCGTTTTTTAGATGCTAGCAAGAGTGCAAAATTCCACTTCATTTAAGGAATTGCTTTTGGCTTAGTTCCATTATCACAAGAAAAATTATAACTCGTAACTGGAGAACTCATTTTCCAGTACTGAATATGAATTGCCAATGAGACAGAAATTTGAAATTTCATCATGAAAATTTCACGCATATATGCGTCAACTTTATGAAAAAGCAAGCAATATTTGATAAAACATTACGATTCAGACACCACTTAGAGGAAGGCATTCTGCATTGAAACAACAAATTTTGCTTGAATGGTTGTTTCGCTTCAATATTCAATAGCATCTAAAGCTTCGACAAATGAAAGGAAATATGCTAAGAACTTGGCGAAGAAACTTCCTTCATATTGAGCAATTTTTTGCTGCATGAGATAAATTTTCATTTGCACCAAATTAATATATAAAAGTTGAAGAAATGGAATAAAAAAGGAATTAGAAAAAAAAACATATTTATTTATAAGACAATTGAATTTCAAAAAGTTGAAAAAGGCGAATGATGAATTGAGTTGACTTGAAGAATCGAGAATGGTCCTTGATATGGGTGCATCTTCTAAGTTAAGAGTCAATTACTCACTTAAAAACAAGGTCTGCCTACCCCCCAAAATGTCACTGTTTTGGTTTCATTGCAGCGTTTCGATCATGATAAAATCTATGCTTACAAGTTTTTTGATTTTTAAAAAGTTTGCTGCGTCTTCTCCAAATTTTTATGCACTCTTACATGTTTCATTATTGCGCGTGTTTACTCGAAATCTTAGCAAAATATGAATAGTTAATGTGACAGGCAGAAACAATAAAGGGAATATTTGATGCGTTTTCCTACAAAAACCGACAAAACGTACAATTTCTCGTCTAAGAAATGTATTTATGGACCATAGGAGACTGGTAGCAGCACAGATCTAACTTGCAAAACTCACAGAACCCCTGAGTGTCACTAGCTCTATTGCAGCGTACTGGATAATGGCAAAAGTGGGGTTATCAGACTAACCAGTGTGCTAAATTTTATCGGTACATTTTTTATGACTCGTAAGTTGAAAATGTCTGACAAAAGGACAGGCATAAACACAACCACGCAGGTATGCAAAAAGAAATGATGTCATCGCGATGCATTTTGCAAAAATATTTTGAAAAATTTCACAAAAAAAGAAAAATAAAACTGCATTAAAGTGAGAGTTTTGCGCTTCAAATCGCACGTAATGACAATAAAAAGGACGCATATCGATAAGGAACTGAAAAATACAAGGGTCTATCTGATGTAAAAAAAAAACAGTCCAATTATTACGCATATCCAAGATTGGCAAAGAAGCCCAATGTTTTTGATTGGTTTGAACAAACGTCAAGCAATATGGCGCGAATAAAGTTGATGTAAAGACAACCATGCTCATGTGCTAAATATAGCATGGGAAGAAGTTAGACCACGTTATACAAGAATATTCTCAAGTGGTAAACAGTGATAACTATAATGGCAACTTGATCGACGTGATTTTTAAAATCTTGTACTGATAACGATTATGCATTTAGCATAGATAAGATGTATAACAGAGTGGAAAATAGAATAAAAGTAATGTAAAACGACGAGGAATTCGAACAATAGATAGTAAAAGATGTAAGAGGAAGAGAAGAAAAGCCCACATAGAGCAACTTTACAAAACGTCGCATCTTAATACTTTTTCAAGCAGCGTACGTTGATAGAGTGAAAAAAAAACAACACTTTTGGGAGCAAAGAATCGCAGAAACCAGTTCAACAATTTCTTCATAACAGTAATACTAAGAGTATTTCAACTGCACGATGTTCTTTTTTTTGGAAACGCAGAGATGACGATGCCGCCGTCGACTTTTCTGGACTGATAAAGGAATATATATATATATATATATATATATATATGAAATGGACATCATAGAAAGGAATGAACGCCAAAAGAATAAAAACTTTTCTGCCATGACCTTATCAATTAGCTAGAGCATAAGCTTCCAAAAGTGTTTTCTTTAATTTTTTTACTTAAGTTCTGCTCTTTTTTGTGCTTTAGCATTTGTGGTGGTGCTGCCGTCGCATCATGAGAATGTTGTTTGATTTTCGATACCAATACTTTGGAAGTAGCTTCCTATCAACTGTCGCATCGCTACGCTGACTCTTTGATTAACAGTTATTTCTAGCCCCCGCCCGATCTTCCTAGTGGTCAAAATTTTAGGATTACTATTTTGTCGATGAAAATTTTCTTAGCAGAAATTTTTGAAGGCGGTTTTCATCGACATTTTCATCGCCCACTTAATGTTCGCTCTAATTTTAATTTTTTTTTGCTGATTTATACAAAGTAAAACTGTGTAAGAAACTGGCATGATATCATGGAGCGATATCATTTCATGATAAAATGAAAAAATGACATGCAGTGTATTCATGCGACTATTCTGCTCTCGTGCAAGAGGATCGATGAGGCGAGTACAGACGTTCTCGTCGTTAGTGATAATATTTCGCATAAAAAGAAGGATCCACTACATTACAAAAGGCTGGCAATGCGCAAAATAGTAAGACCAAGTCAAGAGATCCACTGTATTAGCAATGTGATGTGCATCATATCGACTTCAGCTGTGAGGGTTTTCTCATCCTAGCAGATGAAGTTTCTTCTTGTGTAGATGAGCTTCTTGATCTCGGTGTTATAACCGATCGACTATTTGCGGCACAAGTGCAATCATTATCATCCAAAATCCTTTAATGATTATTGCCAACTCATTTTGGAATACTATACTCTTCTATGAACTCTTTTATATGGTTTCTGACGAGACTTTGTTTGAGAATGACCAGAAACATTTCATTCATATTATATGTGCAAGATTCACCGCAATCTATACAAACCAGATTATACAATCGAGTTAAACATTTTCTTACAATAAATCATTGAAGTATCGCATACTCAAGTTTGATTTATATAATTGCTCAGGGTTTCTTGATATTCCGCTATCGAGAATATTTCACTTTTCTCCTTCTCCATAGTCGGCTTCGAAGTCAGTTTCAGCTCACTGAGTAATACAAACGACTTTCTATGTGATTTCCAAGTTCGCTTTATGCGAGTTTTGAAGCTGCTTCCTATTAATGCACTCACTCCATCAGGTTTTTGACTGATGCTGAGCTACCTCGACCTACACTATACTACTTACTTTACATAATGAGCGAGTATTCGCCTAGACTGAAGTTCTGAAAACGTTTTGTTCTTCTTAACTGTGCATGCTCATATATTTTTGGAAGTTTTCATACTTCGGGACGTTTAAACAGATAAAAAATAAATGAATATGTGAAAGCACTGGAGTTTTTGGAGTTCTAAAAGCTCATTACAACACTGCCAATAATTACGCAACATCCTTTCGCCTCCAAAACTTGAGAGAGTTTTTGGGGGATATCTGCTCAGATCATTGCGTATATCTGTCGATTAAATGAGTTAACAACTAGAGTCGCAATCATCATTTTGGCCAACAAAAAGTGTCCAGAAAGCTCAATCACAACAATTCAAATCACTTCGTTCATCAAGTTTATCAGTGTCTTTGGAAGGCTCATTTTTTATAGAGTAAATAGTCAACTCTCTGTAATGAGGTTTACTGATACTTAATGCTTCCAAAAACATCACCGTGGAACTAATGATGAAGTGATCGTTGCGGTTGTTGGCAAAATCAAATTTGTAGATAAATTATTAGCTGATGAGGCGATTGAATATCTTCTAAACGATGAAGTTTTCATAATTTAATGCATTGGCATTGTTAGAAAGGGAAAGCAAAGCAAATCAAAAATTTGCAAATTAGAGCCAGTGAAGCGGAAAGATATTCGAATCGGAAGCAAGCGCCGGATATCTCTTTCAAGATCAGCAAAAAAGAAAACCATATTCAGTGAGGATTTTCATTTATTTCCGGTTTCCATAGCACTTGTGCTACTCTTAAAGAGAAAAGAGAGAAGGGCTAGCAAATAACAACTGTTATCTGTGTTCTTTATGACTTTTTGGTCCTCAAGTTGATAGCTGAACACTGTTATCGAATTTGAAATGTGATGATTCTTGCTGCAAGTGGTCGTCGGATCATGTTCAACAGAATGTTTCATTAAATATTTCAAGAGCTAATTAGCGGGATTGTTGTTGATAGCCATATGGTAACAAGGTATCAAGCATGAAGTATTCACTACACCATCGCTGCGCCTATCGAATACAACTAACATCTTCCTCGCCTTATAACAATAAATAAACGACAGCGGCAAAGTAGTAGCATGTATGGTTTTCAGGTCGGATATTGGACTCAACCTTTTAATGATCACATATTAAAGAATGTTTTTGAGAGAGGAAAAGCAACTTTGAATGTTATGCATACCTAATTGGTGGGTCTAGTTGCAGCTGAAAATTGACATTCATACTGTGAAAACAATGGGCCATCTCTCTAATGGTTTGAATTGTCCATGACAGCGGATGAGGAACGAAACAAGGCACGAGGGTTTCTAGAGAGTTCGTAAAGTTCAGCTTCATAAATGAGAAAACAGGTGACCACATGCAACATAATAAACGAGTAGGAAAAAGTGCGAAGAAGTGTCCGCTTTTGCACTTCAGCATACTGGGACAGCTGGTTGCAGAAATATATAGAAATAGTGCACTTATTAAGAATGGCTTCTATGAAATTGACCGATTATGCAAGCGATGAACTAATAAAATTATATTGCGGCCACTTCGTCTTATATAAACATAGATATAGAAGTAGATATGGATGTAGATATAAATACAAATATAAGTGTAACTATAAATATAAATGAAAGAAATACAAATATAAATAAACATAAGTACAGGTACAAATATAAATATAAATATAAATGAATGATATATGTATATAGTTCCGTCATCCGAAAATTTGTACGAGCGCAAGAAAAAGGAATTCCCGCTTGATTTGCTCATGTTGAAGAAATATCGTTCCTTGGCTCGCCTCTTACGTAGGGCTTTATTAATACAGCTCTTTGTTGACAAAACGGTTTAGAAGTTCAGGTCACTTACACTGAATGGACTAATCGTGGCTAGGCCCACTCCCAGTGAGGATTGTTTAGCAGCTCGATCGACTTATACAAGACATCCCCAGTTGCTCGCATTCTGTTCTTGCAAGTTTCTTTGTTAATTACTGTCTAGACTGAATTAAAAGAAAAAAGCAAAAGGCTTCTGAAAGCAGTTTTCTTCGCGAATGAGCCCACAAAGATGACAACCGATGGCACTTGCCGATAGTCAGCAACCGAATGAAAACGAAAAAGCGTTCATCTTTCATTTCATTGAATAAGTTTTAATGGCGAGTGTAGTGGTTTTCAAGCTCTTCAGATCATAGTGCCTGACGCACTAAGAGCATCGAAAGTTGTATGGCATGAAGAAGCAATAAAAAACCACACTAAGTACAACGTTGTAATGGAATGGTTCTAGGAAATTCCGATAAACTTCAACTGTATGACAAAAAGATAACTGGCAGGGACGGAAGGGATGGAGGATGATATGCTAGGGGGAAGGGGAATTGTGGATAGGGATGAGAAATGACGTTGAAAATCTTGATAGGAAAGAATATCGATTAAAAATTATTTTGCGAGAATGTAATAGTTTAGCATGAGGGCAAAGCGGTCAAATACAAACACTCAAAGAGTGGCTAAACGCACAAATCACATTTGTATAATGCAGCACTGACCCGTAGCACAATTAGCTTCTTCTAAATGTGCGGCAAATTGAAGTGTCTGAGCGCGTTAGCGTTTGCGGACACCATCCAACAAAGATAAATAGGCTAGTGACACGCGAACCTCAAACGACCCATCTGCATGCTGTCTTCGCACAATTTCCCACATCATTCGCCAACTGGATTAGATTTCCGACTCAATAATTAGGACAAAAAAGTGCCCACTCTCTGGAAGGTAGAAAAGCTAGAGTTCCAAGTGGTGCATAGCTGCGTTCGAATTGCACATTCCCATTTACCCATTGATGATCTTTGATGAATGATTTGGTAAAGGTACTCTGGTGAAATAAGAATAAATTCTCGGTTGTCGCCTCAAAATAAACAAAACTGCTTTTCACTGAAACAGGAATATAGGAAAGCATACATGCATAAAAGCATAAGAGAAACAAGAAAAATGAGCGCTTTTGTCTTTTCTTCACCTGACCAACCTGTTTTATAAATCATCAACAAATAACGAACATGCAGAATTAATGTGTTCATATTTAACTAACTGTATTGCACGCAGAAATCTTTCATAAAGGTTAATGACTCAATGACCGTAAAATGAAACAGCAATCACTGTAAAATGTGCGAAAATTTTTTCCTCCGCCCTTAAATGTGCACAATTTGTTTCGAGAATGATGGATCAATTTGCAATACACTGCAAGACGTCATCCTGCTGTGAACATTTATTGAACAAGCTTCATGCCTCTAGCTGTAGTGGTTCACAAGTTAGAAATACCGGATAAGCGAGCACATAAAAGAAAAAAAAATTCACAGAGATGACGGCACAAACGAGTGCACATATACATGGACGAATTTCCGAAGTCACTCACAAACGATATGGACTACTTGGTTTTATCGAGCAAAGTGTACTGACGTAGTTAAAGATTCGCTGTAGTTGCTTCTTTCCTCCTTACCCCATTCCCGCATAAAACTCCCCCAGTCCCTCGATGACTCTTTCCTGAAATCATAAGGGAACATGTTCGAAAGCTAACAGTGTCTTGCACTTATTTAGTTTAAAGAAGGAAAAGTTCTTGAAAGTTATCAATGTGTTCCATCATCAAACAAAAAATGACCTGTGAATTGGTAAGTTGTATTCTACTTATCAAAAAGGAACCACAAATGAGCGAAAACACAAAAGTGACAACAAGAGACCGCTGTCACCTTAGCAATAGAAGTAATGGGCATTGTTCGAACGAAGCGTAGCGTTAAGACCCAATTCGATTATCCCGCTTAATGATGCACTTTATCCAAATATGTAGACAGCACATACCCGATGATTAGTTAGATCGAAGCAGAAGCGCCATGATGGTAAATTGTGCCCTCTATCGCTTTGCCTCCTCCACAAGGACAACGACGAAGCGACATGCTTTCTAGTAATGAGCATTTAGGAACAATTTACAGAAAAGTATTATTGCGGAAAAATGCTTAAGGAGATCAATAACCAATGATATGAAGTGAAACGAAATTTGAAACAAAGATAAAATGAAATGAATTTTAAAAATCGTTTTCAAAAATAATTCAATTATGTGAGCTGTATTTAGCAGTAAAACTTGCTAAAATTTCTATAATGTTATAACGTTACGGATATTATTAAAACAACTATATTACACTAAGCACATTCATTGGCAACAATATAAAGATCAATTGAAGATTTGAATCCAACATCTGCAACCTTCGAAATCATTTAAACATCAATCTTATCGAATTCCAAAACTGCACTACCTCACAATCGACTTTTTTGCCTTTCATAGAAAATAGATTCAGCTATATGTATTGGGTGATATTACGAACTACTGCAAGTCAAGAAAAAATTTCAATGTGGTGATGAGGCTCAAATTTTCTGTGGCATTAAAAAAATTGCTGCTTGAAACAAATGAGAAGTTCGTTGTTGCTGAGTTAACTTGCGAAAAATTCTATCATTTTTACAATGCCAATTCATTCGGACCACATAAAACGAAAAAAATTATCTATGGACATGATCGATAAATAAAAATTGACTGTTTTAGTGTGCCAAATAGAAAAACTTCAAAAAATGTCTGCATTCAGTTTTTACAATGGAAAAAAAAAACAAACGTTATCATTGCACTCTACTATAGAATTTTCAGCTAAAATTTTAACAAAGATGAGTAAACAAAATGTACTGCAAATGAGTGGCATAAAAATTGCAAAACGAATTATAGGGTAGCCAAAAGTCATACATTGGTTTAATCCAAGTGGCAACACATTCTGAAAAAAAAAGTAGTTTTAGCAATATGGAAAAAAATTTGTCACAGGAATTAATCACTCGGTCATCGAATTTCTTCAACAGTACAACTCATCAACAAAACAATGATCGGAAGATTTATAAAATGACCGCAATTGCACTCCGATCAAATCAATATAAGATTTTGCACTTTAGAAATTATGAGTTACTTGAAAAGCGATCGACCAGTAATGTTCCAACGTGCAATGGTACGCTAAAAATAAACGCATAAAATATTACTCACTAAGATATATGCGCAAAACATATGCATAGAATATTAATCACCATGAGAAAATAATGGTAATTTATGAAATGCTGATAACCGAGATAGAATTAATCAAGGAAAAATAAATCAACAATCGCTGAGGAAATTTCAGAGGATATTTTCAACTCACTTTTGCCACCATATATCAGTCAATTTAATAACGAAATGAATCATCTTCAAATGAAAAGAAAATTGAAATTGAGAATTAATTCACCATTGGAAAAGAAAGTATAAAAAATATGTATGACGAATCTAAGAAAATCAACAATAAGAAATGCTGGACGAGCGATTTGTAAGATTGCAGTACTTGCCTTGAAAAGAAGATGCAAACTCTCGACATAAACCAAATTATTCTTATATTCGAAGAAATTGATTCGTTAAGAAAATTTCATATCGATGCCAAAAAGAAAGGCATAACATTCAAGAATTGCGGCTCTTATTAAGAGCTGACATTATTCTGCACAACAATACATCTATCTACAAATTCGTGTGTTTACTTCAAAGCGGCATACTTTGAATGGGAAGTATGCATAACACTACCCATTCACCTATATATTACAAAAAGCACGCCATCCGGCCATAAAATGGCCGAAAGCAGTTATGAAAGGATGCAACGCTTAGATGCACCATAGAAATGCAAAGTGTCTGTAGGAAAGCTTCGTGGCGTAAGCACATGCACCATAGCTAAACAAGCAAGCATCTTGTTGTACGTGAGACGTGACAGCACCGTGTCCAACGAATAGAGATGCTCAATGCAGCACTCAGATAAGGCGTCCTATTATCGAATATTTTTTGCAATGCTTCCAGATGGCTCATATATTCAAAATTCTTCTCATAAATTAATGTTGACAACATGGAAATTAGCATATAGTATGTGGTTAACAATCAACATGAATATAAAGAAACTACTAATTTATTTATTGTATATATAGAAATAATATCGCACTAAGTAAATCACTGTTCTACTCGATCACTTTCTAATGAATTTATGAGAATGGATTTGCTTATTTAGGTATTGAATATAGTTAATGAGATGAATATAAGGTAAAAGCAAAAAAACGGAGTGAATTCATTTTGCAAATACTTTTAGAGAAGTGTGGAATAGAAGAACGTTTCGCATACACAACAACTAAAAATGGATGTTGTTGAGTGAAAATTTTAATAATCGATGATTAGAAAAAGAATTTTTTTTTTCAAAATTTTCAACTAATGATTAGTGATGCAATTAGCTTCATTTTCAAGCATGAATAATAACCACTTCAATTTACAGTAGAAAGTCTGCTAAGATTTGCAAACAAAGTCTAGAATAGATATATGCACTTGGGGGATATTTCTGAGAAAGTTTTAGGAATGACAGCTTAGGTGTTTTTTGTGCGTTTGGCTATCATAATTGTGCATCGAGGAGAAGTAGTTGATTTAGCTCGGATTGCAAAAGAAAATGACTGCTGATTGCAGCACCTATATTCACCCTTTGATCTTACCTCTACAGTCAAATTCGTACTCCACTCGAATACATGTTGACTCCATTGAAACACTTAATCCAAAGCAAGTTCCAGATCAAATAAAGAAATTTCATACAACGATATAGTTTTTATGGCAATCAGAAGCTAGCGAACTGAAGATATGGAAATTCTGAGAAAAGTAATAGGAAGATAATGAAAGGAGAAATTTATGGCAGGATTTTTATGTTTTGTAAGGCATCATTTTCGTTCTTCGCTAATTTGGCGTATAATTCTACCCAGCAGTGTTTCTATTTCTTACGAAGTCAGATGCAAAAATACACTACTGAAAAAAAATTTCAAAACTTTTGCTTTATTTTAAGTCAACGCTATCTTTAATAATTCCTTTCATAAAGCAATTAAACAAATTCATAATTGTAATAAATAAACATCACAATCAGATTGACTAGATCACAAG
The DNA here is from genome assembly GCA_006503575.1 of Baylisascaris schroederi. Taxonomy (NCBI): domain Eukaryota; kingdom Metazoa; phylum Nematoda; class Chromadorea; order Rhabditida; family Ascarididae; genus Baylisascaris; species Baylisascaris schroederi. The sequence goes on from QEWY01000293.1 coordinate 498,621, forward strand.
CAACAATCGATATGGGATACTCAATTGCTAGAGAATCACAAAACATAAAATACTCAAAAAAGAGCAAAATCTTTATTTAAAACATATGTTCGGTATGAATGAGTGACACAAAACGATCGGCCAGAATCGCTTCGAAACTATCACTGTGGAAAAGAAATTGCCCATTCACGCCAACGAACAACGTTCATTGCTATTGGCATGTGGTGTTGTAAGTGGCATTGTTGTATCGCTACCGAACATCACAATGAAAGTGCGCTATGCAAATGTGTTGCTTCGATCACCTAATACAACAGTCGGGTCAAATCAACGGTTAGTATACCTCATCATAAAAGCATTTACCGAGGCAATATGCAAATTTATGCGCACAAAAACATTCATTAACAATCAACTATGTCACGATGCAGCATTACGCTTGTAATTCCATTCCAATTAATTCGCATCCAACATACATTTCTAACCCTCTGAATATTTGCCCACTTCACTAAGTAATCCCACTATGCTCGTATTTCAAGTGGAGGTACGCAACAAATATTTCTATGCAAAATCGCAAATATTAAATCAGTGAAATGTTTATTTCTTATCAGAGTTCAAGGAAACTAATATAGTTTTTACGTTTTTACATAAACAGGTAAGAAACTTACATCAAGTGAGGCCTTTTTGCTGAGAGAATATTAGTAGTTTGCTCTTAATACTAGAAATTATAGTAATAGTAATTAGAACCTAAGATGAAATTCTAACTAAAGAAATCAAAAACAACGCATGCTTCGTTCAAGATAAATGTTATTATAAATCATATACTAGTTACTCATTGTGCTGATCAGTTTACAGTTCTCCCTGTCTATATTAATTCGTTCGAAATTCATCGAATTTCTTTCAGCTTTAGAATTTATTCGCTTGTATAAATGAAGAATGTGCAAACCATTTTCTCTGAATAAGAGAATTCATATTAAATAATAAATTCAACTAATTGTTCAGTGAGATGAATCAGTAAAACGAGAACCAAAAGTTGCGCGGATTGCTATGCACCATTGAAGGAGTGTGAAACGGAAAGTTATATAAACGGACGTCCACATTGCCTATGCATAGTTGAGACATCACCACTCAACGTTCCTATGCAATAAACGCTTCTGATTGGCCTTTCGAATCGATGCAAAATAGAAACCCCCTCAGAATGATGATTCAGCATCGTCTCTTCCAACAGTACAACTGCTCATCACGAAAATGATTCAGATAACTCTTTCATAGTTTGCATGGACTTTCTTCTACGCTTTCAAAGAATAAGCTGCAGGATTTCTGGCCGCCTTCCAGCCATGTATGCATCGGAGTCGATCGCCAACCTGGACCTTTTTATGCCACCTTTTTTCAGGGCTGATTATCTTCAGTGTCAACATCAAATGTGGCGATCGAAGATCTGTTCGTGCGATAGAAATCTGTTCAAATACGTATGATGGAAATATCGAGTAGGATATACAAAATCAGAAGAGCCGAAGGATATCAAATGTGTTTATAGACGTGAATGCTTATGATAGCTTTAAAGCAGTGAAGCATCAAGACCTTCAACAGAAATAACCAATCATCAAAAATATTCTGTAAGATGAACTCAACTCTCTTGAAAAGCGCCATCATTCCTCTGTCAGAGGTTGTATTAAGATACCTCAATCTTATTCTAAGGTTCTGCCAACAATATGAATATGTAAAGAAGCTTTCTGTACGCATTCTGGAAGATTGGACGGGAAATTAGCTCTTTAAAAAAAATCAATTGTTTAAAGCTTAAACATTTGACTGGTAAAAGATGCATAAAGCAAATAAAGTTTCCACGTTCATGCTGATGAGATAATGATGAACTAAATAGGGGCGAAAAGTGCTAAGCGCTCATTTGGTTCAGTAATTTGTATTTCAGAAAAGATACATTAGCAACGCGGTCATAGTCGGTAGCTCAATAAGGTCAAACTTTTTGATTGTACACAGCGTTTGGATGCTTTCTTAGCCCATTTCGATTCATGTTCTTTGAGTAGGTTTGAGGCAAACGCTAAGATGATATTGGGGCAAACTTTCATCTAGCAAAATTATTTTCAATCTCCTACTTTTCGTGGACATCGCTTCAACAGTAATATGTGCCCGTATTTATGTAATGCTCCTGAACAGAAAAGGTGTTTATTAGGTTTGTCCTAAAAATATTCATAGTGAAAGGAGAATTGTTTGTAATAAAGGGAGAATTTGACATACAGTAAGAGTTAAGAAATATATTAGCTAAGACGAGCCGGTCTGCGCATATTACCTGTTATGTACAATATGAGACGACAGAGTACGGTAATTTTGAAGTCTATCGCAATTTATCGACTAATAGAAAAAATGAAACCACTGAAAACTGAAAGCATTTCCAACTTGTAGGGCTTTATGAATGACTATTACATGCACTGCGTGACAAAAAACTTACGAGCCTTTTTCTGGAAACTTGGAGGAAAGAAAATTGTTCAATTATGATGACATTCATGTACATTTAAAGTAGAGTCTATGGCAGAAACCTTACGAAGATCAAGTCGCTAATTATACTGTTGACGTCGTCACGACGCTCATATATTGTAGTTTGAATGCGTTCGCGTCCATTGAAGCCTTAAAAATATTTCAGGCATTACCGCCTATCATGTATCTCAAATGAAGAGTAAGCGCTAGTGCAAAGTTAAGCAGAAGACCTTCCTTATTTCCAGCACTTCTCCAATACTGTTTTAGAATGATTTAAAGTAGAGTCTATGGCAGAAACCTAACGAAGATCAAGTCGCTAATTGTACTGTTGACATCGTCACGACGCTCACATATTGTAGTTTGAATGCGTTCGCATCCATTGAAGCCTTAAAAATATTTCAAGCATTACCGCCTATCATACGCAAACAATCGTTCAATGCTCAAAGACCTAAACGTCAAATGAAGTCACTGAAAGAACATCAAAAATTAAATCTTCTTGGTTTATCTAAAGTCCAATTTACCGGTTCACTCAGTATCAAACTGCAAAGGCACAATGATCAGCCGGAATCTTATGCAAAGATTCAAGGATACATAAATATAGCAGTTATTGCGAAAGGGTACTAAAGAGAGGCGACAATCGTTCAATGCTCAAAGACCTAAACGTCAAATGAAGTCACTGAAAGAACATCAAAAATTAAATCTTCTTGGTTTATCTAAAGTCCAATTTACCGGTTCACTCAGTATCAAACTGCAAAGGCACAATGATCAGCCGGAATCTTATGCAAAGATTCAAGGATACATAAATATAGCAGTTATTGCGAAAGGGTACTAAAGAGAGGCGATAGATGGACTGTCGACTGATTTCACTCTAAGTGGATTCTAAAAGAATGATATAGAGTAGGGAAACGGTGATTATTATGATGGAAACAAGTGCGGAGAATTGGAAGAATGAATCATATGAAACAAGTTGAGGTAGTTGAAAGAATACTCGAAAAGAAGTCTTTTGCTTATAACTAAAGCTGGTCTCAACACGAAATACTTCTCGTTTCTTATGGACGGTGCATATAGATTCTATGTGTGTTTGCACATCACTTCCACTCGAAAGTCGTCTTCGCGGTTGGTATGCTCTATACACCTTCGGCAAACAATACAGCCAATCGCAGCTATCCCAGATAATACAACTGTCATCATTGAATGCTGGCCTATAACATCGTTGTAATCTTTCTGCATAACACTCGAACACTCGTAGCAACCATTTCCCTCGATAAAGGAACGCACATTGCAATGCGATGTAGCACACCTCTATGCTACACAAGGTAGGGTAAAAAATGTGGTAGGATAACAATTTCGGCTTAAACCCACTACGGTAATAACAGTTACAGAAATAATAACAGTATCAGTGATATCAATAGTAGCAGCGATAATAGTAGTAGCGACAGCAACGCAAAGAATAAACAGCAGTTTATTATGTTTGCATCACTTTCAGTACTAGCCGAAATAAAGCTAAGTCACCGACCAATGAAAAAAACAACACTGTAATCTCTTCATTTTCATCAATGACCCTAATCCCGGATTTGCAACAGATGCTGGATGTAGTAAAGCAGTGTGTTATCATAGCATACTGGTCTCTCATGCTGTACATTTCGTAAAGATTGTATTATATTACAATATTTTGCAAATAGATTCTTTTTGTAATAATGAGGTACAAGAAATGAAATAAACAAAATGGTTATATCTGCACTTCATATGCCACATTAGTCAAAGATGAGTGAATCAGTGTTAGAGTGCTTCTCCTATCTATGAGTGGGTGAATGCTTATTCAACGTTACCAGTCAAAAATGAACACCTCTCATTTCTTATCTCGAAGAGCTCAATGCGTTTCAAAGAACACGTATTCCCCCAATCCACGTCACTTTAGACACCAACCACTCTCCACTTCCTATTTGTTAACACTCCATCACATATGCCATCATTTCCGATCGCGTTATCTAAGGCATTCAAGCCAACACCAATATTCGATAGCACTCGAAGTAATCGTGCTTCCCTTAGAAAAAAAACGACATTGGCGCCAAAATGAGGCGGAAGCTACGTGAATGGTGGGAATATGCATAAGAAATACGCAACACTGACGGTGAAGTTATGGAGATCAATCAAGAATATTATCACATCACTAACCTTCTACATATACGACACTCTACTGTATGCTTGTGCACCATTTTTCGCCACAATCTATGCATAACTCTGGAGGACTTTTAACAAAACACCAGCCGGAGTTAATATCATTTGTTTGCTTCTGGATTTTACATAGAAAAAATTTATTCTGAAGTTACGGTTGGTAAATGAAATGCCAACTTTCCCTTCCCTTAGCAGTGAAGGGTACTGTTTTACCGTTTCCTAATAAATCTTTAGTCAAGCCCTTCCCATTATCGACAAGGGATATATCCTCCTCAGTTTTCTGTAGCACCCCCACTCGTTTCCTCCTCCCACCGTACCTATAATATTAGAATGTTTGAAAAAGTCCTAAGAGTACTCCATTTCCTTCTCGACCGTCTCCCGCAGTATCCAATACCCGAGTCCTATTAACGAGGTTAAACCGACATTAATGCAGGGTATGGCAATGCTGCCTCAGACAGGCCATTTTGCATTGTATTAATGCCGTGCGTTAATGAACACACGTTTTACGAGCGGCTATCCCACACTTCGACGATGCCATAAATGAAGAAGCGTCGCAGAGTATCTGATGCGATGTGCACGTATTCAATTCCGCTTATCCATCGCAAATTGTCAAGCGACAAGAACGCGCGTAATAAGAACGCATCTACAATCTATTGAAACCAACTGCTCGGCAAACTTTGCAAATATTTGCAAATATTTTTTACGTGCTTTTGCAAGTTTGCACTTGAGCAAAAAACCGCATTATTGGCAAAATGCATTATTGATGACGTCATGTCTGTGCGTATATATGTGTATATCTGTATATGTCTGTCTGTCCAGCAGTTCCAACTATGAAAGCGCAGTAGCTACAGATATGAAAATTAGTGAACATATATTAAACTGTAGAACGACCACCGTACTATTTTTCACGCTGTAGAACAGCAGTTTTTTCACGCTGCACAGTAAAGATGGAAAAAAATCGGCATGCATATCGGCACACCTGTCGGATTTGCGTTTTACTCCGTTCGGGTCATAGAAAATCGAATATTTTTTAGATTTGCATTGACAGCTGGACCACCTAACAGGAAGCGTTATTCTAGGTAACTGGTATTTTGTTAGCAAAAAGTGAAACTGGCTGGTTGAAGAATGAATTCCTAAAAGGCATATCGTGCCAGCTCTTCTGCAGCGCTTCTCCTTTTTTTGAAATGCGCTGCAACGCGAACTGCAGGAAACGTTTTCATATGTTTGGTGCATTCAGGTGCTGTAGCTATTTTCCAGACTGATGAAATAACCTGAAAGTTGCTAAAGGTGGTTATATCCATCAAACATCGTAACTTTGGCTTCATGAGCTCCAGAGTTCAGAATAAAGAAAGACAGATGCACACACATACACATGCACACCCACGTGCACTTATCCACATTCATGCAAGATCGCGCTTTGCAAACGCAAACTTATAAAGAGGCATAAAAACAAGTACGAGCGCATTTTATGCGGATTTTTTAGGCGTTTTAAAATTTGCCACAAAAATGCAATGGACTGCATGAAAAACTCTATAAGCGATGTTGTGATGGGGGGTGGATGATGGAGGATGGATGCTGAAAGGGGATGCTGAAAATATTATAATTCCTGTTTAAAGGAACCACCTTTATAAAAATGCTCAGAGTTTCTCTAAAGAGATATCAAAAGAGGAAAAAGCATTTCACTCTATGGTCACTGTAATTATTCAGTCAAACATTGCAGTGACTAGTCAAAAAAGTAGGAATATAAATAAAATCTTTTCACATAGTTGAATAACTGTGTGTATGATCTAGGCAGCTGCAAACGCCGATTGCCTTCTCAAGCAACGAACGTTGAAAGAGTGAGAGACGCAATGGGATGAATATTCATGACTTATGACTTGAATAACAAACTGATTGACAAGATGCGTTTCATGTCAAGAGACATCTTGACTATTGGGCATTCTGAAAGCGAGCAAAGATGTGCAGGATGGTCTGAAAGATTCAAACAACGAGCAACAGCGTGGGTAGTTAAATGCTCTGAATCGACCTTATTGTTGACTCAACTCTGTAGAATCTGAAAACAAGAACGCATATTATTGGTGTATACTCATATCGTTTGGCCAACTAATTACGTAACGATGCAACTATAGAGGATTGCTCACCTCAATGTATAAACCGGAATAATAAACCTACGACAATAACAGAAGTTGCATGAGGTGGTCCGGATGAGGAATTTAAAAAATCAACAATCAAAAACAACAATGCGAAAAATAACGAATTTTATTGGTGTTGGTAAATAAGAAAAATAAGCATTACAGAGAGGTTTAGGAAACGTTCTCAAGTAGAAAAAATGATAGAATGAAAACTGAACAAAACGTAAAAGTAATAGCAACCATATTTCATTCAATTTTCACTGAAAGTATATTTCAAAGAGAAAAAATAAAGTCCATAACTTCTATCTAATTTCAATGTTATATTTGTTGACGACAACAGGAAAGCATAGAGATCTTGCAGAGAAGCATAGAAATCGTGCAAAAAGCACAGAAATACTGCAATCAATCACCAAACAGTACAAGGGACTAAAATGGTGCCTGCCACTCGCGCTATGATATGCCTAAATTTGAGGCTGCCAAAATACAACCATTTGAATCTCTATGTTTTATGAAAATTTGGTTGCAAGATGATAGAAAATTGCACAATGAGGAGAATAAATATAATAGGGATGAAAGAAGGAAAACTGAATCGACTAGTTCACTAAAAGAATGGTCCTTAATATGACCGTGTGATTGAAATTTACTAACTTTGTAACACTTAGCTTAATAGAGTAAAAAATAACTAGCATTTGCTAAACAAATCCTTATCTATTCCATACGTTCACCGTCCTTTGGAAAATTAGTAGTCGGGAACCGATAAATCAAATATAAATAGCCAAGTTAGATTTTTTTCAAAAAGTCAGTGAACAAAAGATGAGCTCTTTTCTATTCTGTGCGTTCGAAGTGAACGTTGAAGATTGCCATCGATTCACTCTCCTTCCTCCTTTTTCCCCCATTCCTCTTCGGTGTGTCTCGAATCGGCCAAATACTAGACGATCCATTAGGAGAACGAGAAATGGAAAACTTTGGACAGAGGGGCTTAATCTATAGAAATTCGAAGAAAGTGTTCTAAAATGCAAATGCATGCATTTGATTGCTGATCGAAATCTAGAATTCTTTGGTATAAAAAAACGACACTTATAAAGCGTAGCAGAGAAGCTCTTAAATACAAGTGTTTGTGTGCAAGTCATACTGATCTCTCTATGGTGATTGTTGGTAGGCCTTTATCAGTTTTTTAACTGTTACAAATAATAATATTATGAATGACGCGCTCTTCAAAAATGATATATAAAATATGTCGAAATTATAAACATAATCAACACGCCATAACGTAAGTGCTATATGCAATAAATGACACTACTTTCGTGACAACACGTAACGCTTCAAGGCATTGCCAGCCGGTTGTCAAAAACGAAACAGCATAAAATGTTATGGAGTTAGAAACGACCGCTGAAGAGAACAGTAATCGGAATATGTGGGCTAAGAAAAGAGTGCATCTGAGAATGATACTCTAGCAGATGAAGAACTAAACAAATAAACGAATAGGACACTTTCTGTGGGAAAAAATGAAGAATGAAATGATCGGCTGAAATAACAAAGTGAGTCCATGCATAAGAGAGAAGATTGTTATAAAAATGTCGATTGCGAAGTAAAGACAAGCGGAAATGCGCCTTTATAAAAAAGTGATTGAATTCCTTGTTCGTCAAAGAATATACTTGTAAAACAGCGAACACAATTGCAAATCCGCTGAGAGGACGGTAAATGTGCAAAATCCATTTGAATTTGCAATTTGCATATGCATAACAGGACGGCCAAGGATACATCGCATCCAGTAATTCCCCAACTGGTTACGCTTCACACTTCCCTCGTTATCTCCCTCGGTCAACATTCTCCATTTTCTCATGCTTCCCAATATCGCTTTGCTTTTGAAATTGAAGTGGTTAGCGAATGTCACTGGTGCGAAACAAACTTATGCAATCTCCTCGATCTTCACTTAATTGCTCTGAGAAATATCGCCCATTTGGAAATAAGACCGCCGTCAGTTATGAAACACATTTAGCGAAACCACATAAACGCTGCAAATATTTCAATGAGGCCAGTGGCGAAATGCGATGGACACTCACTTGATGCTTCATCTTTACGGCCTCAATACGCGCTAACTATTGCATAATGCCTATCACTCATGCTATACCTGAAAGACCCCCCTCCCCTTCCCTTCCCCCACAAAAATCCACACAGATCCTACCCGACTAGGCGCTATTCACAGATACCGAGATTAATATGTAGTCATAAATCATGATATAACGACCGCAATAAGCGAAAGAGAGAATGGGAATATCTTAGAACATGGTCTTGAAAGAATGTTCAAAGTTATAAATACTAGACTTCGCTCCACAAACCTTGTTTATTAGCATATGAGAGCTATATCATAGAGGAGAGAAGCTGTTTATGGCTATGCAGTAGGCTCAGATCGTAGAATTTTTGCAATATTCAGAGCACTGGAACACAAAATTTGCGATTCACTAAAGATCGTAAATTCTCGATATTGAAATTCATCTACACATTTCAGTTTGAAAGGCTCCTAAACTATGACGTTCCGCGTTTGCCGAAAATTGCAAACAATTTGCAAAAATTTGTAAAATTTATTTCGTTTAAGGCCTTCGGTCGTTTCTTGCTGGTTTTGAAAACAAATTTCCTACGCACAATTTTAACTCAGATATCACTAACTCAGATAAAAGCAGCTTCGTCGGAGAGTTAACCAACTGTTCAGGCTCCATCTGCAAATTCCATAGCTATGAATATGACAGCCAAATAACTGCGAACATGAGTATGCCGAGCAGTATCCGTTGAGAGTCAAATCATAGGATGAAGGAACGATACTTTTTTATTCTATCTAGGAGCCCTCAGAGAGGTCCAGATTGTGACAGATTTTATAAGCGAGCAACTCGGACACAAAGATTATGAAGATGTTTTTGGAAAAAAAAAACAACAAAATTTTCGATGAATCGATGAGGGAGGCTTATTTACTTTTTCAGAGATCCTCCCAAACACCGTTTTTGCAATCATCCAGCTACTTGTCAAGAATAAACATGCCGCCCCTCTCTACACAAGAGTATTCAGTTTATTTAATTCTAGGGCAGAGTCATTATCGCTTCTTCAGAGTCACTATCGCACGGTCATATCCATTATAATATATTTTGACGAAAGAAGATCGATTAATAGAAGATTGCCTGAAAAATGGTTCTCCGCAATGGCCACCTGCTGTGTTCGTATGGTGCCTGAGAAATAGGTAGAACATTTGCGTTACCAGCTGTTGTTATTACCAAAGAACACAATATATATTGGAATATAAAACTGTAACAGCACTACAACTCATTGATTAAGAAGTGCTACAATAAAATCAAAAAGACGATTGGTAGACAGAAGAGCGAAAGAATGCAATTATAAATGTGAATGAGACAAGAAATGCGGCTGGCTGGCGGATGATAGCGGTCACTCTATACACGTCTAGTGTGTACACAATACACAACACGCCTCATCGTAGTTACCCGAGTGTTCCTATCCATTCCCCTGTGCACTGAAGCTGACCTCAGCAGTCGAAAGAGAGAATTCATTGTGATGATGGAGTATCGTTATTTGTTTGATGGGACAGAAATAATTATAGAGTTCGTAGTTCTTGGAGGATCAGCACGTGAGCGTTCGAAAAAATTCAAGTATCCGAGGATTAAACTAATGTATAGCCGGTGAAGATAAAAGTGAGAAAACTAATAAGAAGGGAAATCCTTCTAAAAAGCAATCACCCGTTATCGCTTTATCATTCTGGCTGAACTGATCTGCCTATTAATGACGTCATTTTTTGAGGTTTGTGAGAATAAAGAAGCGTTCAACTCAACAAACAGCACTCAAATACAACCACTGGGAGTGAAAATTGTCAAAAGGTTTAATCAGCAGGAAATTCACTTCAAGAGGAAGAGGAAGAGGAAAAAATTATTCCCCACAAAATCATTTCATAGCGTGAGGATAGTATACAACGGTTCAAGCATGTGAAAACAAGGGGCTTCTATGAGCTTTCTTATGAACGAAGGGAGAAGGAAGAGGGTATCATTTCTTTTTCGAGGAGTTCGAAGATGGATGTGTGCGGGGATCAGGAGGTTTTTCTAGCAGGAATTGCTTAGTCCCCCAATCCTGTCGCATTCTTAAGTCGAACAAGCGAGCCGAACTGATCAAGAACACAAAACATAATGGTGCAATGAAATCCACAGAAAAATGCTCATAAAAGAGGATTGGTAAAGTATGATAATATGCCCGAATAAGGAGAAATCATATGACAATATCTGATCTAATATATGACACCAAAATAGTCACATAGCCAACCTCGATTTCTCCATGAAATCTTAGGGTTGCATCCGATTGCGCTCAAGAGTTGCTTTGGGTGAGGATAAATATGTTCACTCAAATGAGACGTGAAATTGCTACCGCTTGGTTCTTTAATGAAGAGTCCCTTGGTTGTAACTACTTCAACTAGCTCATGCAAGAGCACTGGCAATGCACAGCAATCGCATGATGACAACTGGTGTTGAAAAACAAATCACAGGTTATTGCAGCAGTTGCAATAGGGTGACTGCAAATAGCTTCCTATCAAAGCAACCAAGTAACGACGACTGTAAAGATGCAACGATCATCGGCTACACTATACAGCACACACAGTGTCGATCTGTGAAGAGGTCAGAACGCGCCAACACGACAGCAATAGGAAGTATTCAAGTTGTTTGTTCGAAGTCGCCGACGCCGACTAAATCTGCTAACGAAGGCATAGAATATCTACGTGGCACACACACACAAACATCAGCAGTACTAAACTACTAAAAATTGACGTTGAGCACTATGCCCATCTTTCAAAGCACCCATTATGATAGCATCGGCGATATTTCCCCTCTTTCTCGAACTGAATGCATTGAGAAGATAGCGGATTCCTGAATGGACTCCTATAAACTTAGAAAATTATCTCGGAAGCGCAGGTGCGATTACAGCGCTGAATTATTCGTAAGAAATATTAATAAAATTAAAAAAAAAATGCATAAGTGAGAAACACAAAAAGAAATGAGATTATCATGTGGAACGGTAGTCGACTTTGAAATGGTAACATTTTGAGAATAGGATGTCATAGAAACAAAAAATACAAATGCAGAAATGAGCATTTAGCATGAACTCGATTAAACGATCACTCATTTTTGAAAATTTCAAGAAAAATTTCACCTTCGCTTCATATAGCAGCTATGCTTCGCGGATGCGAGTACATCCAGAAAGTTCCCCTATTTTCTAAACTACCTAGGACGGAAGATTTCTAATTCCCCTCCTGCATGGGCTAAAAATTTTCCTCTGCGTTACTTCGAGAAGATGAAAACTCTCCTATATTCTGATCTCTCTCCTATTCACCCCTACCTCCCTTCCTTCCCCGCTCTGAGCACGACTGCCGTAGTTGATAACAAGTCTAGATGCATGAAAGAAAGCCGGCGCGATATGTGCCAAGCAACTCCATCAATTAAATCAGCTGATTACATAGATTCCAAGAAAACCGCAAAATATTGTCTCGTTCAGTTTTTTCTCGCAACATAACTGCTTGCACGAAATAATGAAACAAAGATCCGTCGTTGGGTATTCTAGGCTCGTTGTAGAATAAAGATTTGAAACACATTTAAGTGTCCACATTTACAGAAAAATGTCGCATTGATATTGAAATGGACATGGCATTGATATTGAAATGGACATGGCCTTGAGACATATAATATTTTGCACGTTTTTTTTTTGCGTTTGCGTGTCTGAACTTGAGTTCAGTTGAGTGGCCAATGTGAATGGGTAACCAAAAACTTAGGAGTTGTGCTAGCGTTTCCACTTATAAGAAAATAGCCACTTTGATGCTTCTCGATCTCTTTCTTGTATTGATTAGAACGAATTTTATAGAGTCTATGAAGAATGCAGCATTTTAGCAATCCTTTCATGTGTTCCAGTAGATCTTGAACTCGGAACCGCCATCTGGTACAAAAGAAGAAAAATGTTCGTTTGAAACCTTGGCAGAACAAAAAGCTGTCACCTAGCGGAAAAAAATCGGAGAAAATTGTGCAGTCTATTTATTGCTACCTCAGCCGAAAATGAATTCAGTTGAATTTATTGCTCCAAGCGAATGACTTAATTTTCTACTGTTATTACCATCACTATAGGTGAAGCGAGGATATGACAGCTCGCGTCAGATCCAAATGCATTGGAGAATATACTCGAGCCTTCGAATAACAAATGTTGCAGGATGAAGCATGCAAATGTATGCAAAGCGAAGACATCGGCGCGGCTGCCACTCATCTCATGTCGCTACGTGCAATTGTCACGCTTTTCTCACAGCATTTCTGCCCCTATGATACTAGGGATCGTGTAGAGGTACCAGAACGCTAATTACTATTTAGGTGATGGCCAAATGGAACGGAATTGGATGCAAAAGGTCGGAATATGATCCAGAGCATCCTTGCCAAATTCTATTGCAGTAATTCTCGTGATTTGCAAGCCATTGGCCAGACAGAAGGACACGGATAACTACTCATAGACATGGTAAATTAGCTTATATTTTTGTAATAATGCATATTATAATGGCGCTGAGAGAAATTTGGTCCTGAAAGACCCCTTAAATTTCAAAGGTGACGTAGTCAAATAACGTGCAAAAAATTTTTCATTTTTACACATTACTCAGTGGCACTGCAATTGGCAGAATTATTTCATTACTGAGCATATTTGAAAATTGTATGAAATATCACCAAAAATAGCGTAGCTAGTGACTTTCTAACTTCCCGTTATCTTTACATGCCCGTTTCCAAAACCGATTTGAAGACGAAGCTAACCCTCAAGAGTAGTAGTGAAAGAGATTCAATAAAAGCGCATCAAAAACTGTCTATTTACGAAAACCTATTACGCTGATTAAAAAGAGTAAACAATTTAATGAATTTAGCTAATCAGAAAACTGTCCAGAACGCTATATAAACACGAACGATTGCCATTGGTGAGGTAATAGGCAATCTTTGGCCCACCGAAAACATAGAGAAGTGAAGTGCCCCTCAAGGAAACAACAGGTCACAATACGCATAAAGATGAGATCATATCGAACATCGAATCGCCCATTATGGCTGTTATTCCCAATATAAAAAAAGAGTTTACAACAGATGAGCCAATTTTCTTCGTGAAACAATTTCCATAATTATTATGAAGAATGACGCATAAATGCATATGAAAGGTTTTTATTGTGAAACTGGTATGGCAGCGTTTTTCGCATAAGTAAATAATAAGTCGCCTATCGTATAAGTCCCCCCACTCCCAAAAAAAAATTCAACTATCACATCATTTGCAATATTCCTTCAAAAGTATCATCATAAATAATTGGAAGATGCAGGATAAATGAGCGCCAAATAACATTAAAAATACAATGCATGAAAATAATTGAAGAAAACAATTTCAGGAAATCGCTCAAGAAGATAAATTTTTTTTTTCGTTTTTGAATATACCACTAAAATATAAACTAAGAGATTTGTTGGAAACCGTCTGAAACGTTCATAAAGGAAGCAAAATTTTCTCATCTACACTAGTATAGGTGTATCGTTAGAAACTATTTTCGATCAGAAAGGTAATATTAGAAATTTGGTCGTATTTGCACAAATATACAATTTTGCAACAAATCGCACTCGTCGAAAAAAAAAAGTTTTGCAAGAACACTCTTGTTTAGTTTGATGCTATCTTCATTTGAAAGGCCCTATAAAGAACAACTTATGTTGATAACGGCATAATCGACTGTAAAAAATATTCAGAGAAAATACAGTCATAGAGCAAAATCGACCTATCAACATTCGTGAATGAGGCGACTTATCGAAAAATTGAACAAATATTTGCAAAGAATTACATCAATAAATGTCCACAATGCGGCCACTATCAACAAAGAATTTTACCATAACAAAGTTGGACAAATTTGAGCGATTATGAACAAATCCTCACAAAGTGTCCGTCAGGTCACGTTACTAGATGACTTATTGTCGTTCTTGTATAGTAAATGAAGTCATTCAGTTCATCAGTAAGCAAAGTTGTGGCAATCAAAACCTCACCATGTTGAGAAACGAGATAAGGCCTGTTTTACATTGGATGGCACTCTTAGGGGAGGGGTGCACTATGTAAACGGTGGTAGTACAACACTTTTATTAGCCACACTGACACCCATCAGGTGAGCATCTGAAGAAATATGTGCATTTTTTGCAGCATCATTAGAAATGCAACATTAACCATGCAGTCTTAAGGTGACTGTGCCATTGAATTTATTTGATTTCATCAAGAATCCAGTACTCATCGACTAGCCATTCATTTTCACTCTCGGTGAGTGCACCATCTTCTACAGCTTTGTTGCTGTAAATGAGTTGCAGTAACAAGATTAAAATCTGCGCACGACAAGGTTGTATAATTGGATTTAGTTCAATACAAAACTTCAATGATAGTCGGGATCAACATAACAACTAACAAACAGTGAACAAAACTATCTATCTTCTAGATTAACTTTGGATTCGTTGAACTGCGAATACTAAGGCAGCTGAGCGATGAAAAAAGATGAACTAATAAAAGAACAGCGGTTATAATAATTTCTATAGAAGCGCGATAACTGAAACAAAAATGTTTTTCTAAGAAGGAACACTCTCCTATGGTGTCTCCTATGGTTTTTTGCTGTATGCTTGTTTTATGCGAGTTGCGGGTGACGTCATGCAGCCATAGCTATAAGAAACTGAATCAGTGTCCGGCTAAGTATTCAATTCCTTGGGTATGTGGTATACTCTGCTTTCAACACACTTACGCATAAGAGTGTAGAAAGCTTGATTTATCGATGCGCGTTTATAAGGGTGAATATATCTGTATATGAATTAAGTTCGCAGTAGCTCTAAGACAATTTAAATGCGAGTGATTTGGCTAAAGTGAACTTGGTTAAGGTCTGGGTATTTAGGCTCAAGTTGGTCTGCCAATTGCCTCATGAATTGGACAAATTGATCCTAAAATCCACAATTGGGAGTTCTCAAACGTTCAGTCACAATGCAATTTAAGGGAGGAGGTTCATAAATGGTGAGGCCAAGAGTTACAAGTCGAGTTTTTGAACCTAGATTTTGCGGCTGTTACTCTAACTTCACCTAAGTAAGACGAATATATTTCGAGATTGAAATATACTAGCAGAAGGGGTCTGCTTAATATGTTATTTGAGAAGGAAAAACCAAATGAAAATTTTGCCCAAATAGCGTGTGCGACATTTACTATAAGATGACTCATCTGCTGGTTAATCCTAGAGAAATTCGAGTTCACCGCAAAAACTTTAATTAGACATTATTTCCTTGCTTAGGTCGCCTACCGGAATCGATTGTTTCTTGACGCATATCGCAAAGTCCCATCCTCCTCATAGACGAAGCTATGGTCCTTCCCGAAGAGCACAAGCTTTGCTTATCGTATGTCGCTTAATTACTTCACATAGACAGACACACCTAACCGGCTATGCGCATGTTTACTTCTATTCTTCTCGTTCTTTCTCATAGCACATGACCCTTCTAAGCAATCATTTTCCCTGAATGTTTACTCTTTAGAAACTCAAGCTCATTTAATGTCCAATTGAGTGGATTCGTTATGAAAGCTATCGCGTAACACCACGGATATCTATGAATATGCACAATGATGCTTTCAGACCTTTCATATTTGTGTATCAACTTCAATTAATATGTATATTGGCTTGTATATAAACGTTTCTGCAACAAACATCTCGACGAGGAACCTCCTTGATCTCATTCTCGCTATCCATGAAATTCTTCCAGAACCACAATATTATCCACAGCGATGTACAATTGTTTAGATGACTTTACATATGCGAATTAGTTATATTTAATCTTATTTCTAAACTTATGCCAAGGAGAACGTGTTTATTAATGTTGTAAATGTCACTGCTAATTTCTAATTAAAACTTTTTGCGTTTTCTAATGTGCGCATGAGTTGAATGGTGATGTGCATTGTTTATGCTGCCTTTCAATAGCTTTCCGTTAATATTTTTATATAATGTTTCGCTACTGTGAATGTAAAAATTCGCATTACGATAGCATTTCTTTCAATATTTGATCTTTTCTACTATTTCGGTATTACAGCTCAAAATTCAGCACTAACCATAATCTAGAGTTAAGAAATTAGTGAATTGTAAATATTACAAATAGTGGTGCATTCATGCTCGAGAGAAGGTTTGGAATGAAGTGCGCGACAGACAATTTTGCACGATACATGCCCTTGATGCGCCTGGCAAACATGCGCTTACAAGCGCAATAGGCGGCGATGTTGCCGTGCATGGGAATCTATACGGCTGTATGTGCGCGTCTCACCGACCGTTTGGGTAGCATCAATTGGAGATCGAATGAAGCTTGGGGTACGAATTGCAAAATAAGTTGTGGGTTGCCTTTTTCCGCTTTGATCTGTCAATCTTGAAAACATTACATTGAGGCGCAGGAAAAATTGCATGCATTTTGCAGTCGATCGGGTTCTCATTTGGCTTTTGGCTCACAAAAATGGTTGACCTAAAAAAAAGATCTCATGCTTTTGCAATAGAGGCAATCTAACTACTCAAAAAATTAATGCACTGATGTGGCCATTTCATTATTTATTCGGTGATCATGTACTTAAATGGAATAAGAAGAGGAAATGCAAAAAGCACATATCGTGCAAACTTACTTGAAACAATTTTTCATTTGTTTCCAATTCTGCATCGAAAAAAAAACATATGCGCTTAGGAGCAATAAAAAAATACTTCATTGGTATTTCTCCAAGCAAGTACCGGATATTGAAATGCTCGAACAGAAAGTTTCTTATAGACTGCTACTGGCCGAAATTAACTGCCAAATTTCATTGCATTTATAGGACGATGAATCGAAGCAAAATGTCCTTTACATGACCAATTTTGTGAATTAAATACAAAATATCTCATCGCCGGTAACTATTTTCATTCACCCTACTGAATTATGGGGCGAACAGTCCTGGACAAATAAACCCACAATTGAACAGACACGATGCCTCTATAAAACACAAGCAAGGTGTATTCCACCTTTACATGCAACTTATGATTGGCTGGATTGCGTCTATAGGGTAAATGCAATGTAGAAATATGCATTTTCCGGTTTGCACATATCGAGTGGTACTATGTGTTGAGACAAGGTCAAATTTCACTTGCTCGACGAGAGCACTACCTACGCTGTCCTTTTCAGCAGCCACTATTCTCGAAGACTCGCTCTGTCCTCACATTTGCACTCCTTAGCTTCCGGTCGCCTATATTTCCTCGGCGTGTTCACTCTGCGCCCTTTCGTTTTGCCAATAGTCGCTTAGACATTCTAAACTGAATTAAAGATAAAACTTGGTTAGATATCAAGTCTAAGGTGAAATTACTGCTGTTTAATTATACATGTTCCCATAGCATCTACTTTTCCATTTCTCATCACATATTTTTTCGGCTCGAACTAAATAAATCTGGAATAAAGTTAATAAGAAAAGCATAGAACAGAAAAAGCTTTTCTATCTTTTGATTCGATATACATCAGTGCCAGGTAGCAAACGTGTGTCTTTAACGCTATAGATATGGATAATTGCTCAGTATCCCTTTCCTGGGTCCGCTCCCGAAATTAGTTGGTGGTGACGTAACATAAGACTGTTTCATTTGATATTAGGCGGTCTCTTAACGAGTTTTAGTGCAACTGCACATGCATATGAGTGAAATTTTCTGATCGACAAGATGAGCTAGTGAAATAAAAGTGGAAAACAAAAAGTGGGTCGATAGCATAAAGATTGCAAGTTGCTGGTCACTTAATTACTTTACTCTCCTCTCAGATAGTTCAAAACAATCATAGGGTATTTTCACATTTCGATCCATTATTTCCATCACATCTCACCCAAATATCTCGACCTTTAAAAAAGACAAGATGTCGTTTAATGAGAAAGTCTATTATGTATGCACAATAAGGCCCTTTTTTATTTTAGTGTAAGAAATTGAATGTTTTTCGCGTTGTCTTATTGTTAGTATTAATACTACTAATATTGTTAAGGAGTGAAATTTTTAAGGTTTCAGTTGGCCATTGGGAAATTTCAAAAAGGTTGCAAGGCAGCAATATTTTCTTGTCATTGGACGAATGAAGTTCTTCTGCAAATTTTCGTCTTCCAATTATTAACTTGGTCAACGGAATACATAAGAAGTGAGGCTAAATTCTCCACATTTTTCATATGATTTTTAGCGAATTGATGCCAGTTTGTTTTTTTTGTTTTTGTTTTTGTTTTTTTTGTTTCTGTCTCCGTTTTTTTTTTTGCAATGGCGTGGCGCTTTTTGCAAGAAACTTCACCTATAAGGAAAAATATTTTGTTAAAACCAACATAAAAGGTGCAAAAGTTTGCGACCAAGTTCACAAATGAATGAGATGAGGCCTCGCTAGACTTCAGGAATATCTAAAGAAGTTTTCAGTTCTCTATTTTTCGAATAATTGACAGTGCTACAGCTAGGTCCTCAGCTACTTACTGAAAAGAACTTAGAAAGCATATTCACAACACTTTTTTCAGAACTTGATTTTACAAATCAACACCATCTTCCAACTTGCTTGGCTTTTTGCTTAATATAACACTTTCTATCTCAGCTTGTGACCTCAAAAAACTTCATCTCATCGGTGAAATCTTGCGTCATATTGATTTTAGATGAATGAGCTTCGGATTCTTTGGTGTCGCAAGTTTCATGAGTTGCATTACCCAGTTTTTTATCCAAGTTTTTTTCCACTGTGGTCCAACACGTTTGAATGTTTAGTATATTACGATCGGAATTTTTAGTTGTTCGCATAGCATATAGATTCACACGAAAATGGAATTCTGTAGAAGCGATAATGAGAAAATATTTGCGCAGCTTCTCTCCATAACAATATCGCTGGCGAGCATACAGAAATCTCCACTCACAGGACCCACTCTTCAACCACATTCACCATTGCGCTTCATTTCTCAGTTGCTTGCATCTGAATTCCGAGAAAGTTGATCGAATCTTCCATTCACTTTTATATGGTTTGGAGGTTTAACTGCACATGTGCTTGAATATTGTTGCTGTATCTATACTGAATATATTATATATGCTGTTTGCAAGCTTTTCAAACCTCTGCGATTGCATTTATGCTCAGTTTATTCTTGAAAGTAGATATCCTGTGGAATCGTTTGCCTAGAAATGATGGTTTAATTTTTTGTGAAACTATTCTTTCAAATCCTCTGTAAGTAATAAGACTTTGACTGAAAAGCCATCTAAACATTTTCAACGCAGTCTAAAAACCTCTGCGATTGCATTTATGCTCAGTTTATTCTTGAAAGTAGATATCCTGTGGAATCGTTTGCCTAGAAATGATGGTTTAATTTTTTGTGAAACTATTCTTTCAAATCCTCTGTAAGTAATAAGACTTTGACTGAAAAGCCATCTAAACATTTTCAACGCAGTCTATAATTAGAGAAAATGAATACCCTTCGTATTTGAGCCCTGTGCGAAAGATAATGACAACAGTAAAAACTTGACGAACTATTTTTGGCATTGACTTGTCAAAATGAGAAGCTTCAAGATCAAGTTTCAAGTTCAAAGAAAGATTAACGTATGCTGCTGATTTGCATTTTCAAAACTTATCCAAATGTTATGCGTTCTCAGATAAAGCAGTGAAGTAATTTATTCTGTGACGTTTTTGCCACTTATGAGTGAAAAAGGTTTGCTCATCGATGGAGGAAAATATTGGATAGAGGTATGCAGCAATCCAAAATTCTAAATTGAGCTGTCATAAGCGCATTGCAAGCTAATTCCCATTTAAGGGTATCATTTGGGTACGGCTTCTGTCATGCGTATAAGACCATATGTCTTTTATCGCTTTCCAGCGAGTTGACATGACGATGTGGAGAATGTTATTATTTGAGGACGGCATAAGAGTGAATATCATCATTTGCTGAAATGCTCTCGAGGCGTAATTTCATAAACAAGAACGCCTCCTCCTCCTCCTAGTTGTTTTTCATTCGCCGCTGCGTATAAACTTCATGCTGCTTCCCACTGTTCCACCGCCTTCGCATATCTTATATTTTTAGGTCATATATTTATGTCATCTCATCTTATAATTTCCATTTTCTGCATCCTATAAAGGGACGCAGCATATTTTGTGCATTTTAAATGCCCATCTTTGAAATTATTCTCTTCTATTATGGTCGTCTGAAGGAGACAAATGAACGCATCTCCCAGTAGTTGAAGTGCTTATTTGCGTAGATCACTGAACTGATCACAACATAAGTCAGTTCATTTTTTCATTAATTATCGGCTAATCAGTCGCGATATTTCTTTGTGGTTAGTTTCGGTTAAAGTTAGCCTTCTGCAAATTCCGTCGTATTCGTTCGTCAGATAGCTTTTCCTTGTAAAATTTTCTCAATGGCTCACAATGGTGGAAAGTGCTTTGTGTTGTGCTAATAGGAAAATTTCATAGCTCAGTTAATCGCCTACCATTCTACAATTGAGGCATCTGAATGTGGGATTGATTCGCAAAAATCACATAATATTCAGGAACAGGATTCTTGCCACCTAATCTTTGCGGGTAGTTCAAGACCTCTTCATGGGTAGTTTTTTGAACCTTATATCTATTTCGGAGTGTGCAGTTTACTACCTATTTAAAAAGTTTAGCTGATTTAAGGAGCTCGCAAACCAAACAGAAGTCTAGCGAAGTCAACAGATTCTGCAAACATTTTTCACCTGGTGCAATTCTTAATTTTTCAGGTGCTAGCGTATCTCCTAGCATCTCAAAACTCAATTAAATTTGCTTATTTTGGTGCGGTTTATGGTCGCGAAATTAGAAGAATTATTTTGTTATGAAGTGCTTAATAACGGTCACCCATCGATATGTGGCAATTTTAACGTTTCAGTGGTTGATCATTTGAAATTCAGATGAGAAAATGCCCCTAAATGATGGCCTGAATTCAAATAAAGCATTTTTGCGTGCCCTTTACAGCAATTTATTGTCGGCATTTCCCACGAAACAGTTGTTCGATTTGCTTGATTAGAATTGCCGTTCACATATCGCTCATCTCTTTCGTTATTTCAGTCAACTTTATATTGGTTTACTTTACTTTCACAATTCTATTATTTCGAAGTAGAGGAAATCGTAAATCTATTTTTGTTAAATATTCGCAATAAAGACTATTATCGCAAACATTTAATGTGATGCAGTAAGTTCGTACTCTGTGTACTTCTTTAACAGGCTATGGTTTTGGATTTGCAACAATGATGTAATCTGTTCTAAACTTAGATCATTTAAGAATAATTGATTCGCACAATTCTGCAATAGCTAGCCGTTAGTAAAACAACCAAGCCTATCCTCTTCCCTCATTACGCGTTTCCGCAATTTCATTCATCTTTACGAAAAGGATTTACTTGCGTAGGAGTAAGGAGACTCGTTGCACAACGAGGTGCAGCAATTTGCCCTTCTAGCCAAAGGTCTCTTTAAACATTTAGTCAACACCTGGGCATATGGCCAAGCGTTCACACTTGAGGGCCTCAGGTTCTTTCCAATGACATCAGAGTATAAACAAGTGTTACGTGAGGAGGTGCTATAATTCTCTCTTTTGGCCACTTATTATGCTATAGTGCATTGCACTTAGATGGTGCAAGTCCGTTTATTCGTTCACTAGCTATCTCCAGCAGTTCTTTTTTTAAACATTTAATACTGCTATTCTTTGAAACTACTATACTGTGTGCTCGATTCAGATTCGATACTTCAGAAGGCAGCTATGATTCTTGAAGTGTTTTGAGCATTTTATAAAAATCTGCTTGCAAATTTGTTTTTTTTCTTCTATAGAACCATAAATTTTCATAGAAGTCTACATATAAATTTGTTTTTCTCTTTTATAAAACCTTAAAAATTAAGCAATGAAGAGGATTTTCATTAAAATTGCTAACAAATAATAAGCAATGATTGCAAATGTGAAAATTAAATCTGGGAAGGAAATTTCGGCTAAACATTTGTTGAGTGCACGAGTTAATGATCTTTACGATCCTTGCATATATGCGGACTGTGGCTTCCTTCATTAACCTATATACTATAGTGAATTTGCTTTAAGCGATTTTGTTCTTTATATTCGTGATTCCATCTTCGCAATTTTTTGTGTGATCTTGAATAAAATGGACTGCAATTTTTGAACTAGTGCCTCTGTCTTATCTTGTTAACACAAATGTTTTCTTCTTAGGCTCAAATGATGCGATTGATCCACTCAGTCAATAAGAAGGATATGGATATGTTGCTTGACAGTTACAATGAATCATTAGGTTTTCTTTTAATGTCTTCTCAGAAACACATCTATTTCAAGTGATATTCAATCAGTGACAGAAATCTACGGCTGAAAATATCTTGATGAGCAACTCATTTGTGCACGTCCTTACTTGTGCAAGTTTGACGGCAGAGGAATGTAGGACTTTCCTGTTGCATGAATATTTGCATTACCAGCATATTGGATCTCGGAAAAACAAATAATATTAAGGAAAATTATCAAAAATGCAAATAGGTATGTTTAAATGTGGCTGTGTAGGTTGTACTGAAGTCATTCTATTTGCCAAGAAAAACAACTGTCTCAAATCCTTTGGGAAGCGGCTTTTGGTAAGAAATAGCAAATTAGAGTGACTCACTTGTTGGTCAAATTTAAGAAATATCGGAGAAGAAAGTACACGTTTTCTTTCTCCAGTGGATGATACTCTTTAGAAATATGCTGGGGGAGTTGGAGTTTCTCGTTGAAAGTTTACTTATTGCTTTATTTTCAAACGTTTGCTCTAAAGCTTTAGCAACTTTATAAGCCCTTATGCACCATTCTCCCTTGTCAGAGTTGCTTTTCAATTGGCGTTTAGCTGCCTCTTTCAAAGAACATTCGGTAGGTTCATTTTTTTTAATTTTTAGTTTTTTTCTGAAAGATCTGTTGAATATTGAGGAGTTCTTTAAAAGCAATAGAAACATCCTTCTACAAGCGGTAATGTAGGAAATGGGTAGCCTTTCGTATGAAATATTCTATTCACTGCCGTGACGGTTATTTCTCAGCATCAGATTATAGCCTATACCCATTCTCTATTGATGTAGACATCATTACCAGTACAAATTGCGTTGCATCAGCGCACAAATATTTCTGGACGAACGAGCCTTTTACAGCTGAAATAATCAATTGTTCAGGGAGGAATTGAGCAACTTTTTATGCTGCTCTCCAAGAGATTCTTCGTTTTTTTCACTGCGGATTGCCGGAAAATAATAACGATAACAATCTTTCATTTCACATATATTGTAGGCATCTGCGCTGTTGTTATTTTGCCGACTAAATGCAACAAATGCAACATTGCATTTGATGACGCTATTAAACGATCCCCTATGATAAGAACGTAACGCCTCATGCGTATGCTAATCATCGCATGCCATTTGCACCACTCTTCGATGCGTTGCTTTGGCATATTCGCGGCGGCACTTCCTAGAAAAATTTGCAGAGCTCCTTGCATTTGCGCCATGGCTACATTTTATAAATAAATAAATAAATAATTCTTCATTTTCTTCCTCAGTTGATTTTTCATTTGATATAATGCATATGAGGCACTCCTATGGTATACATTGCAGCTACCAAATTTCTGGACTCTAGCTTTGGATGTTCTCCAGCTGAAACTAACTGACAGGTGTCCAAATACACACACACATATATACATATAGACACATACGACTACGCTGGCACTATGCTGCGCCAATGCACATTTGCAGAGCCGCATTCCGCGAACGTATAACACTGATCGGACATTGTAAACAGTTTTGATTAATGTTATCGCCCATAAAGTTGAGCATAGGGTCAGAATTACTTCATGAAATAAATGTGAGGGAATTTTTGCGCTTGCAATCTGTCTATGATAAATGTTTTTATGCTTATATTAGAGTTGGTCATTTCAGATCTATGAAATTTTAATATTTGTTAATTGCTGAAAAAGGGAGCGATATAAATTCACCATTCGGCTAAAGAAGAATAAAAATACCAAGCACGTCCAATTCATCTATTTTTGTCCGCTAATTATTGGAAATTTCACAAATGCGTTGTGGAGGAATTTCTTCTGTACAAAGGGAGCGAATAGCTTTTATTGCATATGGAATTGAACAATAAACGCTACAGCTGCGCTCTTTTGTTTTCTTTCTTTTTTTGTGGTTCATTTCGAAGAAGCATTTCGATTGATGGCTGTTTTGCATATCTCAAACGAGTCTTACACATTTCATTTGAATTCCATTATTTTCATTGTAAGAGAAGTGGGAAAGGTGTTTTTATGAATCATAAGCGAATTGCTTTTTGTTTCAGTTGTGCGTAGGAATTCACCGTAAACGCTATCTTAGATTGCAACTAGTGTATTTGTTTTCAACGTATCATACTACCATTCGACTAACTAAGCAATTTTACACCAGTACCGCAAAAAGAATATCTCAAAAATGGTTAATTATGACAAGAGAAATCCGCATTTTCAAAATCTTTGGAAAGAAGCGATCATTTCATTGCTTAATGAAGAAATCTTTCAGAAATTATCTTTTCTTTTATTGTTTTCGCTTTATTTTACTAATTAATGCCGTTGCAAATATATATAATGTTGGTACAATAGATTTGTGTTAGTTTAGAACCCTTAATTCATATATTGCCTTTCCAGGAACAGTTGTGCTTCGCATCCGGAAGCTTGCTTGTATTGAGCTATTTCAGCAGATTTTATAGCTGTTGGATTTTTTTTCAGCCCAGTTCATGAATGACGAAATCAGCATGTATATTTTTTATAGATATTTGGGCAAGTGCTAATGAAGTAATACGAGATATGCAAGAAACTAATTTTTGTCGTGGTATTCCCATAGATCCATGTTTGTACAATTTTTAAATTCGATTTCTGACTGTGAACGAGTTTCCTCAACCTTTCTTTACATGACCGTCTGATGCGAGTCTATCGGTGTGTTTCACTTTATTTTGCTAAAAGCCTATTGAGAAAACGGCAGAACGGCATCGATATGCGATGTTTTCAAACCTCAAACATTTCACTGCTGTGATGGATACGATCTAAAGCATTGCAAGTGATGCGTTTCGAGCGTCCTTTTATTTATACCCTTATCAAGTGTTATGACTGCTTTGCGTGCATTTGATTCCGAATATTAATTACGATACCTTTCTATAGTTCGTTCTTTTCTTTTCAATAACCACCTCTGCTCTAGGATTGGCATCGAACATGTCACTTTCAGCTCGATATTGGCATTTCCTGATTCTATATAGTCGCATTAACAAAGTTTTATAATCTTGTCGCGCATGGTTGCTATATTTTGAGATGAAGCTCAAATCTATCTTAGGGCTGGGGCTGGTTGGACGCGATAGATACTTTGGATGATTGCAAACACTGAAGTGGTTGCGCAGTCTTTGTTTTGCCTTCAAGTTTGCAGAAATTTTCCTGCATTGTCAAAGGATGTTGAGTGCTGTATATTTCTATGTATACATATGCCTACACATAGACAACGGCATAAACAATTAAGTGATATTAATAAGGCATTATTTTTGATGATAGGATAAAGAAGCGAAAAATTGAAAGACTGAGAACCTCAAACAAAATATATTTGCCTAGTCGCTTACTTATTCATTAAATAAGCTAGCGCAAAGAGGATGACTTAACTACTCCTGGCGTGATCAATATGTGACACGATGGTGAGGGTGAGCGCTGAAATAATCCATCGCACATTACCGTTCAGTAGTGAGTGGACAAAAATGCACGACTCTAATGCAGGAAGTGTGTATAGTGTAGAAGCAAATACTGTGATTTCCGTATGATGCGAGTGGCTTACAAATTTCAACTTTTCTGTGCAAGCGCAATAGATGGTTGCAATATCGTACATTGTTTATTTGTGAATTCATTAAAATCACTCAATTCTTTATCCCATTCTCTACTTCCTCCTCTCCTTCTCTAGCGTGAGTCTCAAAACCTGCCCGCCGATTCACTTCTGAGTAGATTTGCGCACTCGCGAATCGATCGCACTTGCGCTTATTAATTAAGTCCAATAATGATGGTCGGAATTTCCAATAAATACACATTAATATTCATCAGTTGCATTTAAATTCCCTTGGATGTATCAGTTATTTTCTGCGGCCAATGTGATCGTTACTCCATCTCAACTTCTTTTTTCCGCCGTTTAAGAGACGCTTTTATTCCTTTCATAAGAACAATGAGTAAGGGCACTGTATTAAGGAAACATTTCGTAGCGCTGTTAGAAGAAGAAACATATTTAGGGAAGAAATAAAATTCAAATTTTCAATGTTTTTCAGCTCATTTGTTCATAGCAAATGAAAAAGAATTTTCAAATTTTAAAGACTAAACATTCAACACTTAGCATGGTACCAAATATTTCTCTATGAAATAAGTGATACTCATTAATTTCACAAAGAGGGGCAGTATTCACATATATTAGCCGTAGCCCTATGAAAAATAGTGTAAATGGCTATGGCATTTTATGAGACACAAATGAATCAATGCTCAATCATTTCCAGAATAATTTATTGTATCTCACAATAGCTTTCCCCTCATCAGTGGATCATCGTTAGCGATCCCAGTTGAGAATTAAGCTTGATACCAGCCCAAGTAATTTTCGCTCATGTTTGAAACGTTCTTTGTAATGAGAGTTCCAGTTAGCTCTAACTTGAAAATCAAAAAAGCACATATTTGCATGTTGCTTTCTGCAGTAGTTACTGCATAGTAAAATCCTGATCAGCGCAACTTTTTTATCAGCGAAAATATATTTGTCTGTGAATCACTCCACTGAATATCCTTTCAAACTTCGACGCTCTCAATGTGGTTAGTCTTTTTATAAATATTTTTGGCTCTTTTAATGCTCAGATAGATCATATATTTTTACGATGGCGAGTTCTGTGAAGACAAAGGCGTGTAAAGAGTGAGAAAGAGAAAAAACGCAAGGTGAGGGAGTTGTACCTGCATATTTTCTCTGCAAATATGGAATTGAGATAGATGTGAATGAAATGCATACTTTAAGAGTAAGTCACATCACATATGCGTCATAGTTCGCCTTGCGATACGCTCGCTTATGGCAAGCAAGCGCTCACATGCAGCTGCGCAGAGATAATTGGAATGTTTCGTTACTGCGTGCTTAGCATTTAGCTTGCCGTTGTCGCATTTTTTACATCCCAATTGTGCATCACCACATGCGACGATATAAACTTTTCTGTTGAAATTCCTTCGTTGGACTTGATAGATTCAGTTTAAATTATGAACTCTGCTAATGTCGGCTACACGTCAGACACATCGCAATCAAAGCTTCGCAGTGTTCTTTCCTTGCTCATCTTAAGTGAAGTAAGTCCTTGCATGCTGTTAATGCTTGCGTTTGGATAATGAATTGACTTCCCCTTGGATAATAATGAACTGACTCCATGCATGATCTAGACAGCAGCAACGACCAAAATCATTATCCTCATATGCTTTAGAGTACATGAATATTAAGTTCAATGCTTGCCTTAAGAATACCTTTCAGCACTGCGTTTTGCTCTACCAGAGAGCGTAAGCTGCCAGCGCATGGCGGAGCAGTCATTCAACTGTCATGTTTAAAGGATGACCTTTCCTGTCGTTAAGTGTATTGTTACATGGATAAGTAAATAAACGAATGAATGAACAAATAAGTAGATAAACATACATACTTATATAATTTGTCGCACGCTCTTCCCTCCTTTCCTTCAGCTACTCATGCCGCGGTGCAACTAGTGCACAATTTCACCCCTCTTAACCATCACAATATACCGGGCTAAGTCTGCAGTTGCCCATCTTTCTAGAGCAACGCTAAGTATTAGCTTGCTAAAATTGATGGTGTTGCGTTATAGCGCACGATAAGATATCGTCTTCAAAGAGTATGGACTTTAAAAGATGATACCTTTTTCATGCAGGCACTAAGCACTATGGCCGCATCGGAAATAAGTTCCACTTCCGTAATTGCATTATTTCGGAGTCACAGTTTTCAGACGGCGGTTGAAAAGCCGGAAGAGGTTGTGTAAAAATGCACTCCAAATCACCACATATTCCTCTTGATGTTGTTGCATTGAATTGGCATCATTCTATCGTCGTTGTCTGAAGAATTTCCCTGTTGCATCAGCATGGTCACAGAAATATTTTTGAAACATTTTATCTGTTTAGTTCTTGCAGTTGGTTAATTGGTAACATTCGAAACAACTGAGGTAGGAATTTCTTCCTTCTAGGTAAAAAAATAGCACCAACAATTAGAAAAACCTCCCGATTAAACTTTCCATACCCTCCTCAAGAGTGCATTACCTAAAGAATTTCTACCTTGTTTCATCCGCCTCCAAGTTTTCAGCTCTCTTCGATCGTCCCATGTGCAAAATTTGGGTCAATTTTGTTCACCTATTTTATGGAACGATTACATAAGTAATGAAAGTCGGACTTCCTAACAGCTTCTCGATTGTATAGGAAAATTTTTCGTTTATTTCACTCGCATTGCTTGCAGCTTTTCTTCTATTCCCTTCGCTATATCAAAGAATTGTATCAAAGAAAAGGCAAAGGAATCAACCATTATCTTCTCTCTCTTCTCGATTAAAATACAAAAACGCTTTCATGTTCATTCCGAAAAAAATGAATGTACAGTTTAAATAGATTTTCACTCTTCAAGAAGATCACATCGAAGTGAAGAAAAAGACTCGTTCGAAGGACACAGTTTCATCATCTGTGCAAAAGATGTAATACACGAGTGAAGAATAGTCAATCTGTCTCCTCAAAAAAGACCAAAAAATATATGGACTGATGTATACTCCGCTAATAAAGTATGTAGCGCAACGACAGGGCTATTTTAGCATCAACGCTTAGTAACTTCCATTGACGGTTGAACTATTCAAATATTTAAATTTTCAGTCTATCACACTTCTAGTGGATCCGAATGGCCTTGCTCTGAGACATTTTGAACAAAAAAAAAAAATTTGCTCGCTTTTCATGACGCTTCAATAGCGCATTTCACCGATTCATTTCCATATGCTCACCCCTATCGTTCCAGCTGCACAAATTTTGAATGGTAGTTTTCATTCACAATGGCAAAAATCTCGATTCTGAGCGGCGGTTAAGATTACTTTTATTGGATTCTTTATAGTGCAGTCATGCAATTCGCTAAAAAATTATGGTGATTCGCTTCAAAATTTAAATGGTTACCAACCAACCCAACATTAGCGATAATCGAGACAGGAGGTTGAGGCTCACCCATTCACCGTTAGCGTTGATTTGGCTGTCATTCAAACTTTGAAAGAAATCATTTAGTTTGAGAGTGGACAGGGTTATTGCCGTCGTATAATCTATGAGGATGGAAAAAGAACATCACTTTGATCGGTGCTCGTTTACCTTGCTTTATAGATCACGCTCGAACAGATTTTGATCTTCTTGTTTATGTTTTCAACTTTACGACGCTCAACCTCTTCCCATTGCCCAATAGCTATAGGTCAGCGATCGAACGGCCGAATAATAAACGTTGCAGCATGAAGAAGCATCTCCACTGTGAAATTCTTTAGCACAAAATTGAACGGTGAAGAACATAAATGATGCAACAGATGCCATTGAGCGTTGATCGAGAAATATTCACATTTACGTCTAAAAAAGTAGTGAAGTGTATCAAGCAGTTTTTTTAATTCTGCAGAAACTTCACTTCCTTATTTTTTCCAGATTTTATAGGCAAATTAAAGGTTCTTGGTGAAACATTTCATTAAAAATCGTTTAAAGTCACGTCAAAGTGCTCGAATGGGCCGATTTAGAAAGTGACAAAAATGCACAGAAAACATGGAAATGACAGATTTCTCATTGACGGAAAACGTCTCCGCTGATTTGCGCTCCTTTAACACTGTGCGACGCTATTTCATGAGAGTGCACAAGGTGAGTCAGTCGTCGACACTTCTTATAGGCGAACTTATCGCTATACGTCTAACAATTTTCCTATAACCTTAGTGTAACACCATCACTGGTTTTCCAACATTTTCCCAGCTTCTATTAATTGAAATTTCTGGTTGAAATGCAACGAGGAATACTTTCACAGCTGATTCCCAGCAATGCGAAACGCATCCATAAAAGCACTCACACATATCATTTCACTGATTTCATAATCTCGTGACTATACTCGGTAACTCAGCAACGATGTAGCTAGACAAACAATCAGTTTTTTCTCCATTATGTCAGATAATTGCGCAATTTTCTTGTTCCATCAACCTTTACACTTAATGTCATTCGTATAGTGCTTCCTCAAGTGCGCATCTTTTAAGGTAATCTCTTTAATGTTTTCAAAAGATCCATTGTAGATAAGTTTGCAAATTACGGATTATGAGACCTTAAAGGATTATGCCCGAGGAATATTCTCGCTAAACTGTTTCTTGGTCAATAAATACGGATAGAGAAACTTTGCTTTGTGCAACTCTGCTTCACGCTTGCTGATGTAACGCGGCGACTATTCTGTTCTTGTTAGACTCCACAGCTTTCTGATTTTGGCAGAGGCGATGAATTTTGCTGTTGATTTCAGCTTATCCATCGTATTGTCTTATCTGTGGTAGCGCTGAAGAATGCCGCTGTAATATTTGCCGTTTTCTCCGAATTGCTTTATCATATCCGTATTAATGGCCACTGGGTATTGTATTAAATTACAAAATCTCACCTTACATCCTAACATTAATTCCTTTCATATGGAAAATGACCGTTTGCCGAGTGTAACGATTGGAATTCCTCCGAGAGAACACTCTTTTGAAACGATCGGTCGAATGCTTCCTGCATACTTTGTTATTATGTGCCATTTTTTGTTTTGTTTTGTTTTGTTTTGTTTTATTTTGTTTTTTTTTTTTGGAAGTTTCCTCTAAAAAACGCATTGTGACCCCTTCGCATCCACACATGTCTATGTGAGTGCGCATATGTTTCCGCTGTCTATCCAGTTTTCAACAGAAGAAAAACTAAAGATATGACATTTAGTGGATTTGATATATCAAGCCACATATTGTTCTCCTAAAAAGTAATTCTCCTTGCTCCATCAGATTGAAAAACATTTCTACAGAGGGAAATTTTTCATGCATTCTATGCCAGTTTGGTTTTAAGAAGATAGACGTTCTGTAGGTTTTCACGTCGATGAGCGTAATTGATTGAAATGCGAAGGCGATATTACTTCGTGTATTTATTGTCTATTGGTAATTCCTGAATATGGTTGGCTAAGTGCACATTTTGGCTCATTTGTATTACCACGTGCATATTAAAAACACATGTTATGGATCAGTAATGTATGATCCACTTTGTGGAATCGAAAATTTTTGCGGTAAATAAGGGTTTGGATTTCCTTTTTCGTACGATTTAAAATGCTGGTCGTTTAGCTTGTTAATTTCTATCGCCTTTCAACTCTCAGTTGAGAGATTTCGATTTAGCTATGACCAGCAACAGTATTTTCCTGTTCCGAATCAAGTGCACAAAATAAAGCAAAATTCGCATGATATGTATTCAAATCTCGTCTAGCGGATCACCCTAAGCACTGTTTCGGCCAGGCCAAATACATATATTGCATCTGGCCGTTCAAGGCGCTCTCTCATCTTTTCTTATACACTCGCGTAGCGAATGTAACGCAAACTACTGTTGGATCTGCGATGATCTCAACGAGATTACCCACATTTCAATGCTGTTTATTTTCCTTTAAGTCGTTCAATGCGCCAATTATATTATTATATAGGGTTATGAAATATTGACGCATTTTACTCTGCTAACTCTGCTAACTCTGCTACTCTACTTAAACACATTGTGGAAGCAAAATTGGACGCTTAGTGACACATATAAAATATGGAAATTCCCTTAAGCTTGAAATTTTTGTTTTTCTTAAATTCTTATAGATGCGTTTCACGTGTAACAGCGTAGTTGGCATTGTTGTTTTCATGTTTAGATGTCGGATTTACATGAACACACAACTTACATGAAATTTTTATCCATTTTTCGAACCGTTTTTATTACATCTGCTTCCTAGTCATTTGAGTGAATATTCTAGAGCTGTCGAATGCATCTGGTAAATGAAGTTAATGAAACAATGCAGCTTTGATACCTCGTTATGCCACAATATCTGAGGGTATATATTGTGTTATGTTCCAATGAATGCATTCAAGCAATAACGAATGGAGAGAATAATGCTTATAAAACGATGTCATAAACTTTAATGCTTCCATTTTATTTCTCCATCATGGTTTCTAATCGGAATTTTATTCTGTCATATATAACGTTTTCTCTGAGTAGTTTCACAATACATATTTGTAATAAGGAACAGTTATGTCAGCATGTGACCATTCAAGCTAGCCAGTAGTGCTTCTATCGATGTTTATATAGTTATTATAATTCTTGATATGCGAGCAGACCTATAGGCTGGATTACGGCGTAAGCTTAAAGAGGAGGACAAGGAGCACGTGATAAGAGGAACTGGGAGAGGGAGTGGAGAATTAGCAAAATTCCAAATCGGTGCACCTTCACTCGGTATAATTGCATTGCAAAATGAGAGATTTTTGAGCTCCTCAACACAAAGTAAATGGAATGAGCACATAATAGACCGGTAATATTGGTGCTTTAAAAAAAATTCCAAGAATATGGCAGCATTATATCGGATATTGTTATGAGCGGTTTGTGAATACCATTGAGGCTGCAAACTCTTTTTTGGCCTTTTTATGAGATAAGGATTGATTCTTTTTCACTGTCATGAGTTTTTTATTCATGGTGAGAGATGATGCATCCAACGAAGGTGTCATTTTGAAGCATTATCACCTAGTTATTTTGATATGCAAATAAATTTTAAATAAAGCCATTTAGAGATGATTGATTCGATTCTTACACAACTAAAACCATTAGTTTCAATATGTTATGAAATGGAAAGGAATTTTCGGAAAGCAGGAACGTTGATCTAGCAAAACGAGTCGAACTTCTCTTCAAGCATTTAAACGTCCTTTGTAAATGTCGGCTTTTGCAACATTCGCATTCGCTTAATAAGGCGAGGGATACGTAACGTTTCACATTAAAACGGCTAGAAAGTGCAGGAACTTTGGAGACTAACGGAGTTTCAAACTAATGTGTCCTATGTTAAGTAATGAAAGCTTTATCCAATTTTGGACGTCCCAATTTGCCTGCAACGATTTTTGCTAAAGGAAAATCATTCCCCTCTCTCCCTTCTAATACACAAGTGTTTCAGCACTGTGTAAATCTTCAATCGCAACGATAATTTGTGCGAATTATGCTTTTTTTTTGTATTACATGCAGACACTTTTTGAAGTGAAAGAGGCATTATTGGGAAGAAATTGGGAAAAAGAAAAAACCATTATTTTGTGACTTCCTTCTGCATTTGTCTGCATAGGTCGCATAGTTGAGAGTCGCTTAATATTTATACTAGTCACTATACACGAGAAGGGATGAAAGGATTTTTTGTTGTTCCTTATCTCTTTACATCACTCGTCTGTGTGATTGAGACGGCGTGCATTTTGTTTTTCATTGTTGCGTTTGTTTTTTTTTTTTTAGTGATTTACAATCATTCGGATGAAGTTTTTTCGATGGAATTTCCACAATGCTTCGATTCCTTTGCTCATTTGTTTATATTTTCTAGCGGTGGAAAATGCAAAGTTTGCTTGCACTCTCATCAAAAGTATTTGAGATATTAGAGTGAAATGGTACTTGTCATAGCCGAGAACTTACAGCTTGAAGTTTTCAGTGTCTAGATAAACTATGTGCAGTTAAATATATCCCTCCACTAGGTGGCATGGGTTGTGGGAATAGAAACGAAGGCTAAAAGTGTGAGTAAGTATGAAAGCGTACTGGAGATGAAATGTGAGTTGCAGCTATATAGCATCTAGCTTATTTGAGTTACAGCCACAGATAATGGCGAAATTTCCGCTGAGTTCATTTGAAATTTCTCTTAATTTTGCAATCCTGATTTCGAATATCCGTTCTCATAATTTCGCACATAGTGTCTTGTTGAACAGCGGAGTGGGAGGCTGGGGGGGGGGGGGGGGGGGGGGGGGGGGAATTTTGAATAGGAAAGTAAAAATGGAGTAAAAAAAGGTTAAATGGATCTTTGTATTTGGCTGAGTATAAAATTTGCTTTTGGGAACGGAGACGATATTTTCATTTTTTTTCGAACAAATTCGACAACCTGCTCGGATTGTTTCCTGCATGATTGAGAATTTTTTTTTTTTTGTTGTTTTCTGTCAGCATAAGGAATAACAGTGGATCTGAGCAAGTCTAATTTATCCATCCGAAAGTTGCTAGAACAAAATGTGTTGCACATTATACTGGCGTGGGTAAAAAATTTCGACCGCATGACTGAAGGATTCGTCGAGAAACGACCTGCTTAGGGAAGAGAGGAGCAAGAAATATTTGAATTTGAAGGAAAAAAGATTAAAACATGCCCGGGAATCTTATAGGACACTTCCTGCACCAAACCTAACCGAGCAACAAATAAAGCCCCCTTCGAAGGTTTTAACGATGCGATTGCGAATTGTATGATGAAGCGTGATGAGTAGAATGCTGAGTTGTGTTGTGCTGTGTTGCAACCACTCTTGTGAGACGTATTCAGCAAACACTGCACAACAAACAAACCTCTGTATAGGCAATGCGTCTCAGACAAATGTATCTCTACTCGCGACGAAAAATGAAACGCGATCAACGACAGTATCTGCGACGTTTTTCATGCAAACGACGCTGCGTGGAGGTTGGAGGTTTACAAAACGGTGCTCAACCGTTCGTTGCATGCCCATTCTGTTGTGTATTACACCTGCATCGCTCTCGCATGCTTTTTTCATTTTCATGCATGAAAACGTATGCCTTACACATGTTTGCTTAAAATCATTCACAGACTTTTGTTTCATACTTCAGTCGCCTAGCAAGCGATCGTAGCTGAAGCATTGCTGTTTTCTTATGCTCGACTATTTTGCATTGACTTTGCTATTATTGATTTCATGCTTTCTTTATATATGGTCTCATGCTTTCTTTATATATGATCTCATGCTTCCTTTATATATGGTCTGATGCTTTCTTTATATATGATCATAATCGCATTAACTGATGAGGTGAATACAGCGAACGGAAAGAGTGTTCTTTTTCGGCCGCTACCATCCTATATCCATCTCATATTTTTTCGATCCTATGTTCACTTCATGTTCAGTCACAACAATAAAAATATGCTTGTTTATCAACCTTTCAGAGGAAATTGCTTCTAAAAACAACTAAGTATGTTTCTATACCGTTCGTCTCACAAATGTGGAAGTCATTATTGTGATGTTTTCGAATTTCCTGAGTGAGTTAATAAACCACAGAAGTCGCTGTTTTGCATAATAAAAAAATTTGTCACATTTGTGCAGGTTGCTGAGAGAATGCTAAGTTGGGTAGTCAGACGATGAACTGTGAAATATCTGGAATACATCACCAAAATGTAAAATAAACGTGTCATGTGGGATGCGCCAATTTGCTTCTAACTATATTCATGCACCGAATAGACCTCTTATCGGAACAGGGGCCTTTGGTGCTCGATCAAACCACCCTTTCTTCAAATAGAATCCCCTACTATAATGTTGAACTTTCTAGACTTTTCGTGTTCACCTTTAATAACATCTTTTCGGGTTTCCAAAAAACGGACCCGTCGGTTACTGTGTTTCAAATAACACAGCAAATTAACCGTGCTGATGCATGCGTGAAATATGCTATAATCGTCCAAACAAACAGCGCCGCAGTGAAATGACCAACCAAAAATTATTATTTTATAACTTCAGCTTCGAATGGTTCTCTGACAACTGTTATGGTAGGAATGTTTGAATAAAGTGGATGGCACGCGCTGTACTGCATCAGAATATACTACTTGCAAAGGACACTTTTATATCTAATAGATACCGGTTGATGCTCAATGTAGCAACTAGTACTCTTAGTTTATTTTTCTGAAGTAGAGCATCAAGTAACGCAGATAATCATGGACCAGTTCTCAAAAATTGTAAACTCTGAGCTCAAGCCTTATCAATTCGATCGATTTTAAAGGTATTTGAATCTGAAGACCTCGGTGGATCTGGAGGGGGAGGAAGGGGGGAGGGGGCATGAAAAGAGTTCTTGCAATAATGCATGGAATTTTTGATTATCTTCGGGAATTTCCTCACAGTCACCAACTCGCTGAGGTGCACCATACTTCGCAACTTGTTCATAGTTGCACATGCAATGCCTCTGAATCGGCTTCCTAAATTCATCCATTTTTTTCAGCGCAGATCGCGATACATGGATACAGGCAGCAGATGGGCATCGGATGTCGTTCCACCGATTTCAATGCGATTGGACGATTTTGACGAAAAACGAAGAGGAGAACTGCTTATGTAAGCGTTTTTTCATGTTTCCGAGGCATTCATTCTCAGTGGAATTTCGATTACATTGGAGAAAATCCCTGGAAGAAGAGATTGCTGAAATTTTTTTTTCTATATTCTGTTTATAATTGTTTTGCGCATCAGCCATCAATTCACTTTATTGTTCTGCTGAAAAGTAATGCAATTTTTTGCCACAAAAGGAATGTGTGGAAATCGCTCCATCAGCGAAACCCTGTGCGCATTATTGAAAAGGTATTCGCCAAATTTGGAAATAAGTGGAGTCTCACAAGTGGTTATTTTTAAGTGAAAATTATATTTGGATTCACATCTGAGGTCAATGGACTAAGCTGCTTTATCTTATAGATTACTTCTCCCTCAAGCTTTCAGTGTTTCATTTGCTCTGCTTTGATTTTTAAGCTCATATTCTCAAGGCGTTGCTTAAAAGTATTTTTCGTTCACTTATTTCTATGTAAATAACGTCGCTATCATGTGATGAATAAGCTGAGTTCAAGTAAACATCATTTAGCGCATCATGAGTATCGTCGCATAAAAAAAAACATTTTCATGTCTTCTTCATGTGCCCATCGTTCCAATTTGATAATCTCCCCTTGTTTTTGTAGAAATTTACAAAATCAACAGTTTTCGTATATAAGTTCGATGCATTTTTCTCTGCATCCATTCATGCAAACATGAGCCTACTCATTGGATAATTTCAACTCATAACCTTAAGATGAACACTTTAAAACAGATATGAATCTCGGGATTCATTGTGGAAGTTAGTAGATCGATGGATTACTTGAAAAGGAGTGGAGGGGGAGAGTAGGGAAGAGGAAGAGCTGGATTTATGGAAAGTTTGATTTTCGATTACAGTTTCTTTCAGCCTCGATGTTAATTTTTATTAGCAAAGTTTTATTTGTCATCTGTCCGGTTATTATTACTTGATTTTTCATAAACCGTTGAGTGAACAATTAGAGCGAATCACATGATGTGGGCGGAACGGTTGCCACAAAAAGAATTTTTAGAAAGCTGATATAAACAACTTTCATAGAAGAAACGGAAGTGAGATAATAAAACAAATACATTTTTGAGTCAGTTAGGATTGCATTAGATTGGCAGTCAATATTTTGACGCTTGAAGTGAATTGAAGAAGGATTTTTTTCTTTGTGATTTGTTGCGTTCTTCGCGTGACAACAAACGTACACTTGTGATCCTTATTCAGTTGTTTAAATTCTTTGAGCTTCAGAGATCAGCACATCTTTCTTCCGATTTACGAAATCCACTGATTTCGGTGGATTCTGAAATTTCGTCTAACTGTTGTTCTGTATCTAGATGGAATGCGCCAAAATTCCTTTAGTGGAGACGAATGGAAAATTTTGAAGTGAATTCTGAAGAAAGCGCATCATTGCTCGGAGTGTTATTTGTTCCAGACATATATCACCAACGTTTTGCATGGCGAAGCAGAATGTTAATAAATCCTGAAATCCTGGAAATCGGTGGATAATAGTCCCTTGGGAAATTGTTGAACAACGAAGGGACCCGAAAAGTTGTTTCACATCATTAAGTATGCATAGCTCAGCGTCAGCTTCTATATTCGAAAGTTATTTATACTTCCCCTTTCGCTAAATTGCACTGTTTATTCTAGAGTGGTGCGGATTTTAAATTGCAACTGTGGCATTTCTCTGGAGTATGTAGATCCCCATATGTTGCGAATGGGAGCTTACTTCGTTGCAAATGGAAGCTTGCCTAAGCATTGCCAATTTGGAAAAGAATGAGAATGTGCGCGCTATATGCAGCAACATAGCAATAAATCATAAGTACAATGAATGCATCGAAGCAATCGGTGAATCGAAATACAACCATTTCGAGAACTCTATTAGATTGTATGAAAGCATGACAGCTCCCATATCGAATATGAACCTTCAATCATAAAATAGAAATCGCCATTTTTTCAGCATTAAAATACCGATGTAGTGAGTACATTCTCTATATAGCCTCTTATTGCATCCACAACACCCCATAACTTCAAATGAGGAAGAAACTGCAACTCAATAAAACAATGAGATTGGAATAGCTGCATGCACGCAGAAATTATAATCGTTGACGATATTTCACAATGCTCTGTATTTTACATGGAACATAAAAATAGAATATATTGATGGAATATACTTGATTGTCTAGATTGTCAAAGATCGATTAAGAGCATTGAAGAAGGATTATGAAAATTTTGATGGTGCAAAAATTTCACTGCATTAATTGCATTTATTTATATCTAACGCAGATTTAGCGGCGTCAAATTATGTGAAGAAAGTCCAGGAAGGGCAAGAACATGGAAATAGGCGGAAATAAGGTGATTTATCTTGTGGTTTTGCCACTTTGTGCAGGTTTGATGTTCTCTTTCCTTTCAAGGCTTTGCCTCTCTCTCTCCATCTTTCCCTTTTTCCTTCTTTTCGTTCTCTTGCTTTCTTCGGTTGCCCTTCTTATATTTGTATATTTGATCAGTTAATCAATTAATTAATTGTTTATTTATTTGGTTCAAGGTCCTGAAGCAGGGAAACATACGAGAAGTAAACAAGTGTGAAAAGTAAGACAAAACTAAGCATTCTCAAAGCTACAATCCCAGCGAATAGACATTCAGCATGTGAGAGCAGCGACGGCAGTGTAGACGGAAACGGATCAACAGGAATTCAAAAGCTGAAGGGGTGGGTGCATTAACAACATCGGCAGGATAGTTTCCAAACTCGTACAACGCGAAGCTGGAAATTATACAGAACATTTTGTGCTGTATTATATTTCGGTGTGGGCATCACTTTCAGCTGGCAGAAGAAAGTTGCCTCACAAACAATGTTGTGCACAGTTTCCGACTTCGAGTCCTATGAGCATGGAATCTGTTTCCCTTCCATATCGTTAATGCGTCCTCTCCGTCAGTTTTTAAGCTTCGGCTGAGTCATTTCGATCTATATTCTCTTTCTAGTCTCACCTACTGAATGTCTGTTCGTTCGAATTGTCACTTTGTGAACGTCTTGCTTCTCCTTAATGTTAACGCTCAGATACTTTCTTCTGTTTCCCCACTTCGAGGGGTTGAAATAAGTGAATAAATAAATAAACATGGGTAAAAGCAGAGCAGCTTTTGGAAACCTTGTGGAAGCTGTGATAAAGAGTGAAGAGTTGACATTATATGAGCTGCCGAATAAGCAAAGGAAAAAGTAGTGAATAAAGCATTCTGACATCACATAGTGTAGTGTTGATTACCTCATATTGCTGACAGTAATTTTCAGTTTTTTACGATCAATGAGACATCAGTTGGGAAGGCTTCTTGCTACTATTCTATTTCTCAGTGTTTGCCATTGGGGCGTATTGCCTAGGCTTGCTACTCTTCTTCCTTGTTTTATGGTTATCTATGGCTTCGATTTCCTTAGATGACTGTTTTTGCTTGATTTGGAACATCCAGCAATCGCACGAGTAGTAAGGATTGCTTGTAAACAAACATTTCCCGTAACGCAACAAACTTTTTGCATCACTCACGATCAGTACGTGCTCACACGATGAAGTAATAACGCACTGGATTATTGACTAGCTGCATCATCAATGATTCATTGCAGATTCTATTCTATATCGTTTCTGAAACGGCAAGTACTAATAAAATCTCCGCATTTTTCACCATTTCTTATCCAGTTCAACAAAGACGGAACTTATTTCTACTTAAGTAAGGGTTGATAAAATTTGATAAAACATATTGATAAGCTGAATTAATCTTTTAATTACCAACTTAACAAGCAAAATTTAACAGGTCAAATAAAATTTTAACCTCTCACGATCTTTCTTTAGAATTTTGTTTTATTTTCGTTAGAATCGTTCAAGTAATAAGGTTTAGGTGATCAGTGACGTTAAAAACATTTCAATGATCGATCAGGTTAAACTCATTAAATGAATGACAGCTGTAAAGTGAAGAAGCACGTTGAGGGTCGTAGGAGGGGAAGCATATGTTGCAACGTATTTGCTTGCCGGTACCAAATAAAGCACATATTTACTCACGTTATGAAAAACGAATGAGTATGAACCTTATAAGAAGAATGCATTAATTATTTGTACGCAATATACATTAATATCATGAGGGATTGATCTAAACAATATAAATATTCGTTTATCGATAAGTGAACAGCATTTGAAACATAGCTAATCAATTGAGCGCTGCTTTCAAATCAATCAAAAAAAAGAGGAAACATTTCTCAACAGTTGTAACTAATAAGAAGACACGTTACATAAACAAAGTCATATTTAATTTAATATCCTATTATAATGTGAATCAGTGAAATATCTTGATGCTTATATAATACCAACCGATTCTGGTTATTTGGACCAAAATTCGCAAAAAAAAATTGCCTCTTTCGAAAATCCAAATTAGAAGTCTTTTAAATCTTCTACAGTTCACTTCAATTACTCTGTGCTACCAATTTGTTAGTGATCGATACCTGAATAAAGTCGGTAGAATCGACGAAAAAAACCGGATAACTCTGACTTAATCCACACTTTCGGTTGCATACTAGTGGGTTCATGTTTCTAGTCAAAAAGAATAACTGTGGAAACTAACCCGGAATTTGTTCCTTGACGCCTTGTGCAGATGTGATAGCAACAAGGCTTATGCAATAGAAATATTGTTGAGTAATGGCGCATAATCATTGACTGCAATTTATCACACTAGGTGAAGTGTGTCGTTCGAACATCAGCCTTACCTATCAGCAGTCAAATCGTCTCAAAGGTCAACTCGCACCTGTTTTCATCGCTTTTTATTTGGCTGCTTTCCTGTCGACGATCAATCTGGGAAAAAAATTTTGGCGGCAGATTTCGCAAAACTCGCAATTGTGATGCAAGTTGAGATCGATGCTCGGTTGTACCGCCCCTCGTTCAACAACAGCTTAGGAGACGCTCATCAGTGCTCACGAGTGCGTTATCGCAGCTGCACTTTTCATTATGGCTGACTACTACAGCCTTAAGTCGGAGTCGTGCGGAGATGTTAGATTTTCATCCGACAGGAAGTCCAGTTCTTCTGATGATACCAATGGCTTTGTCACACCGCTTGGCAAGTCTACCGTCTCGATCTGCGCTCAGACAACGGGAACCACGACGTAATCCCTTGCTTGGACATTTTCGACAAACGCATCTGCATTCCGGATTAGGAAATGTTTATTCATACAGCGGAGTCACTGTTTTGGTATTCAAGGAGGCTCACAATCAATTCTCATTTTCACTGCCTATGATGCTGTTTCAGTAATGCTCTTAGAACGCTACGTGATTTATTCAGCTAAAGTGACTATATATATATATATATATGTGTATGTATGTGTATATATATATATGTGTGTATGTATGTGTATATATATATATATATAATACACATGTAATGCTACAGGAAGTCATAGTGACATATGTATGTATGCATAAGTATGTATAAGAACACTGTCTAGACACAGGGATACACATATTTCACGCCTAATGTTGATACCGCTTGCTATGTTTTTTGTCACCACATTAAGTAGTACAGATATGCTTTCCTGTTTATACGTACCCTTTAACTGCCAGTTTTTGATGAGCGTTGAAAAGGAAGTGGGACTTGGAAGGGAACAAATCAACGAAAAGCCTTAGGTGTAGGCTTTCCTGAAGCTGAGTATGACAATCGGTGATGAGTCTCACAAATCAGACATGCTAGATTGCGCGTAAACAAATGGAAGTGAGGGAGGACCGGAAGGCAATTGAAGACCACCCCTCAATCGATCGCACATTGCCAGCTTGGTGCCTAGTTTCGTTCGACATTTTCACTGCATTCGCGAATCATGGTGTTTGGCTTCAGGCGTGAGCATAAAATTTTGTAAGCAGTTATCCTTGTAAAGATACCCTTTTTATGCTTTCATTAGTGGCTTCACCTAAGATTTTCATAATTTATGCCCTAAAATATAGCGATTTGAATTGTAGTTCTAGTATGCCCAAGTGATGTACCTTTTAGTTTTGTGCTATGAGTCACATGAGATATTCCAGAAAAAAATATTTCCTCGATAATGGTTTGTCATATATGATACTTTCGTTTCGTTCAAATTAACTTCCATGCGAAAATGCAAACAATTATAGCGGTAGCTCTTAAGTCACTTTAACTGGAAACATTCTAATTTAATCAAAAGTTTCAAGCAAATTAGCAGTTCAATTGTTCGGCAATGAAGTTCAATTAATTTCAGTGCACGTATGCAATATGGCAACGAGCAAAGTCTCAAGTCTCGATTGCAACAATATTATATGGAAAATCTCACAACAAGTCAGTCATGTTATTCACTTGATTGTGTTGTTTCTCTTCCATTTCTATTAGAGAATATTCTCAATTCATCGTTTCTATGTTGATTGAATTTCTCGCTATTATTGCCCTAAAGCTTTGAAATAACAAACGAATCGCCTCTAGAAAATTATTCCGCTCCCTGTTGGATATTTTTCTGCTTTTTTCCACCGGATATCGATTATTTGCTTTCAATTTTCCCATCAGAATTTGACTAATGTGATAGAGTATTTAATTTTATTCGCCAACTTTTTTGCAGAGCGTTTATTACAGCAACTTCGAAGCAATTATGTATCGAAATAATCGAACCTCTGATTTTAAATGCTCCGTCTAAGATGGTTTAATAATTAGCCAACTTGGGATGAGGATGAAGTAGGGAGAGGAGAAGGAATGGGGAAAGGACGATTCGTCAAGAGCGGCGAATACTAGCCAAGGGTCTTGCTTTACGTCCTTAAAAATCGTTTGCGATTGGCTAGTTGAGTATGGGACTGGGTAAGCATTAGGCAGGATGGACTCCAATTGGCTGGGCAAAATAGCTTGTCAAAGGGTTCATTTTCATGAGTGACTTGCACAGACATTGTCAGCGCACATTTTTGACTTGCTTGATAAGGGAGCAAATTGGGCGACCGTTCATTTGAAATCGAATTGGCTGCGTAAGTTTCGTTGACTTCATTGGTTGGCTTGCTAATTGAATGAACGCCGAGTTGAATTCTCGAATGTGAAAAGCTAGTCATCTTTACAAGAGTAATATGATACTTTAAGCGCTTCAGAAATTTACAATGGATTGCCTTTGACAAGAAAAGCAACGTCGATTTCAAATAGGTGCAGTAAATTCATAATTATAGAGTTTATTATATTGAATTTGAGATCATGAAAGATACCTCAGGTATTTCTCTCTTATAAATTTATATTAGCAAGCTTAAAACATAAGTAAGTAAGGGACTAAGAAAGAAACTGCGGCTTCGAAATAATCGCCTCAAATTTTTCTTCTAAAATCCATCCGTAATGCATTCGTTAACAAGAGTATCATAAGAGAAATATATGCTCTGCTGAGGCATTTAATTGTTTCAACAATTTGTCATAACTTCCAAAGTGAGGAAGAAGAGAGGAGAGGGAGAAAATCTGCAGGAATCAAAATCGGGGATCTGCAGTATACTTCCCAACGGATATTGTTACTTATTTTCAAATGAACTCCTCATCTATGAACTCTAAAGGGGGAATTTACCGACCTCAGAAATGTTTCGATAGAAAGACTAACTTGTGCTTTGCTTATACGACTTCCCCTCGCGATCGAATGCAAACAATTGTCAAGCAGCATTTCGACGCCTAATCAACTTTAACCAATACTCGTTCTTTATCTGATTTCTGAAATACCATACAAGCAAACTGTCATTCACATTTGCCTTTACCATCTGTGTAAGTTCTTACTTCAGATTATGCAATAGCGAATAAGCGGTGTACTCTGTGGGCAAGAAGTGCTGCTCACCTCAATA
Organism: Baylisascaris schroederi; assembly: GCA_006503575.1. Lineage (NCBI taxonomy): Eukaryota > Metazoa > Nematoda > Chromadorea > Rhabditida > Ascarididae > Baylisascaris > Baylisascaris schroederi. The sequence goes on from QEWY01000293.1 coordinate 543,596, forward strand.
CACATACTTTGTCACAGGAACAAACTTTCATGCTGGGTGTTTTGCACAAAGTAAATACTTTCCTTTTTGAGCATTTCGTCTTGGTTAACGCAGTAGATCGCTATCGTTCCGAAGAATGGTTGAGATAAATAACCACTGCACCATCTAAGTTCAAATACCTCAATATTGGTATCACTTTTGTTTGAATAAGTGAAACTAACGATTATGGCGCATTCTGGGAGATCATTATTTAAGAAAGCGCATTCTTGCTCCACACTGACGGGGGAGGATGCTAAGTTTAAGAAAGTACACTGCACACTTCAGCGGAATTGCACGACAATCGAATCTTTTTGCCGTTCTGACCATCCATGATCGTTTACCTCGGTTCTTTTTTTTTTGGAATTTTCCTCTGAAAGTTTTTCATGCAGTAGAAGGATGAAATCTGATGCATATCTAATTGAGTTGCGGCATTAAAAAACATTCACTGAAATCAATGAAAACTTACCTTTCAGAGCAGCTGTCTTCTACTTTTAGAAATGAACGTCTCATACACTTGACGAGCAATTTTCTCAGCAACTGCAATTTATAATAGATTATTATCTGCAGTCTTATTGCACCCATTGCAAGATGTTCCCTTCTCTATGAGGCTTTCAAAGAGGAAAAAACATATGCTTGGATCGTCATTTATAATCACGATAATAGCTTTTCTATGGTTCTTTCGCAAACGCGCGTTTACAAGTCGCATTACGACAGCTCATTGTTTGTACATATTACTGTATATATCTGTATGTCTGTCTGAAGTCTGCAATAGAAATTGCAAAAAATGGAATTGAAAATTTTCTTGAATATAATGTACGTCAGGTAGTTGAGGTTACACCAAAGTTCAGCCACCAACTTCAAACTCGTCACAGGTAATCGTGATGAATGTTTTCCGCAAATATGTCAGAAGACATTTCTATATTTTGCAGCCTTTCGGGTGTGATTTTACACCGATTTTTTACAAAGGCGGACTCAAGTCTAGAATATTTGGGCGTGCGGTAACATCATCAAAATGTGTGTGCATTATTGAAGGTGCTTAATTACTTAGTGGCAGTTTGTGAAGCTAAGTTGGTGTGAGCGGCACTGTGGAATTGTATACCTCCCAGTTGCTATCCAATTGATTGATATGACTGAAGTGATAAATAATACGATTGCAGGCTTTCGAATACGCTTGTTCAATTTATTCATCAAGGTGCTTTCGTGTGTACTTTACTGTGTTAGAGTCGTTAATGATAATGGAGATCTTCCGCCACATGTGTTCAAGCTCAGCTACTTGCCTGGCCAAATAAAATAGTGAGTTCCAAGTTTGCTTCATTTTAGATCCGTTCACTATCAAATATCGTTTCAAAGAGAGATGTGAAAATCATGCACTTAGCACCATCCTATGAAAATATTGATTGTAATATTTTTCGCATTTTTATACGTTTATATGTTGTGCTTTTTCGCACATATTCATGAAAGCGCTCTATGAGATGTTCATATATATCAATATGTATGTGCATATCGATGTGTCAATTTACCCTTCAAACACTTTTATTCCGTGAATCACTGAAGATGGAATACATCGAATATGCACCACCTCTTATTAATAGATTTCATACCGATCATTGATCATACAGGCCACGTAGTATCATATTTCCATACATAACAAGAAATTTTAAACAATTAGCATCAATCGAAGAACAAGAAGAGAATTCTCTATGGAAGACCGAAAAAAAAACCGCGTCCAACAAAGGAGCACATAAAGAACTTTAGAGATCTGTTTAAGCCATTCCATTATTATTCGATCTGAGGCCAATATGGCATTTAATCTATGTGCATCTAGCCTTCCTCTCATTGAGATCTCATTCTAAGCATTCTCTAATGTAAACAATCAGAGAAAGTTAAATGTCTGATTGTTTTTATTGTAAAGTAGATAATGAAAAGTTTCACGTTATGCAAATGATTAGCAACTTACTTTTTGCATAATTCCTAAAAAAAACTTGTCATCCACTGTTTCTTTTGTGAATGTGTTGTTGCAGTAAAATATAAGATTCGTCCGATTTCAAAAGTGATTGGAGAAATTCAGAAAAAAAAATTGCTCCCTGTTGCAATATGACGTTATGAGCAAAATGAATATCGTTATAAGTGTTCCGCTTTGAACACATTGAGAAAATACTAAAGGTAAAAAGGAAGAAGCAAATTCTCTCGAATTTCCACCATATGGCTAAGCACTTCATCAGAAATAAATTGATTTATCGTGAAGCCTATACCTCGTTCAACTGAGTTTTAAATTTGCTTCAATCATGGAAGAGTTTTTCTCACTGATTTTCTAATCTACGCAAGCGAAGCGCTCACAAAATAGACTGGCATGTAGGAAGCTAGCCCCATTTTTTATTATTTTTGTTTCGCGCTCTTTTGTTCATAAATATGCTTCATCATCCTTCAAGTTCCATGAAAAATAGATAAAGCACGAAAAAATTAAAGAGTGCTATCTGCGGTGTCTACGCAAACGTCAATACCTTGTATAGGGTTGGTTGTATGAAAAACGAAATGCTTGTCGCATCACTTTGAATGAAAGCCTCCAGATGAAGAAGTCCCCAGTATTTTCTAATGAGTTGCTGATGCCGTGTCTCTTCAAAATTTTGGGGAGACACAGCATTCTTGCACGTCCATCACTAGACGTTCGAAAACGCATGAAATCTTTCTTTCGGGGTGTACTATGAAACCTGAGGAGGTTTGCTAAGAAAATTGTTGATCGGAATTATTTTCGGTAAACTTTGAAGAGAGAACTTTTGTTCAAAAAGGGGTTTAAGATTGTTATAGGTTCTCCTGCGACTGAAATTCCAATGTTTTAAGGCACTTTTCAATTATTCTTTCGCAATCTTCTGATAGTCCATAAGGCGAAAAATTATCATTAGAAGCTTAAATGAAACTTCCAACTGTCTTTTTTTTCAGCCTTTAAAAATAGATAGATGAAAAAGTTGAATATTTTTTGATGAAGAATAAGTGGAGGGAATGTTACAGTAGGATGTTGTGGTAGTCCTCAATGGATGCGGTGTTACTGAAGCGGCAAGTTTCTAAGGATGCACGAAAAAATTTTCAAAATGCTGATCGCACAAACTAATTCTCTGCTCCAATTTCACATTCCAAAAAAATGTATGTGTTCGTGAGTTTTGCTATTGCAATTAGGATTGATGCTTTGAAGAAGAATAAAAATTAAGCGATACGCATCGCATGATGCTTCACGATTTGTTCCCTCTTACATCTTTTTCCTCACTCTACTTCAGATCAATGAGATTGTGATGCTGTGTTGCGTTATGATGGATGTTGATGCAATAGAAATGAAAAGAATTTACAAATAATATTGCAGCCATATGAAAAATGTATTCAAATGTCAACATTAGCATTTATCTATCTCATATGAGTCGTTATACTGATTTGCACTCACTACTTGAGCAATCTAACCAGCATAGGAAAAATACGTCTTGAATTTCGGTTGATTGTCGTGTTTTTTCAGGTTACCACCACATGGAAAAGATCGGAAGCTGCTAAAGTGCAATTAAGATAAGAATATTTGTACTGTAGTCGCAGTATTTATATGAGTTAGCCATACATTTGACTAGAAATAGCTAAGTTTTGTGTTGAAAGACTAAGGCAACTTTGTTGTTAATTTATTTTCAGCGAGTATTTAATTTGGGTCGATCGTGCGAAATATCTTTGGATGGCGCAAGTAATTGTTGCCATTATAAGTATCGCACAAACAATCGTCATTTTTTATCTCAGTTATAAGGTTACTCTATTTTCAGTTTATTTTCACATATCAAATATATGATCAACAATGATTTTTCATTTCTGTTTGATGCGTAAATGTAATATTTATAACCAGTGAAAGCGACAGTTGGAGAGGTCGAAAGAGTGGTGCATATTTTTTGCAGTATTTTTGCAAAATTTTCTAGATCAAAGATTTCATATATTCTTCAATGCTGTGAATGCTGTTGAATGGCGTAATGTGCAAACTGTTGTCACAGATCGTCGAATTACGATTTACAGTTTTTATAAGAGTATTTATATTTATAAGATGAAGTGAAGAAAAATTTTCATTCACACCTCTTGATGTCTCGAGGGTGAAGATTGTCAAGCAAAGCATTCTGTTTGTGTCGAAATCACTTCAAGCGTCGTTTTGACGTCAATAAATACATCGTCGAGCGATTGCTGCTACTAAATATTGTTTTCTGTACTTAACGTTTTTTGAATATTTCCTTGAAGGCAACTCTGGAATTATCCTTAGTACCTATTTCCAGCATTAGTTGAAATGTACCGATATTACTAGAGTGGAGCATTTTCAAAAGGAAGTGAGGAAACGAAACACTTTTTTATTCATTTCAGGGAAGTGTATTTAGATTACTGCTAAATGTATCGTTCTTATTGGAACTGGTTACGAGTACTCCACTCATCGTAACGGTTAGTGCTTTAGCATTTAATAATCACTAACGAACAAAAGAAGTTTCAACAAGAGTCGAACGTAATGCTTGCTTTCGAATAGGTTCGATGTATTTGCTTCAGAAATGGCAAATGCTTAGACAAAGATAACTTTCAAGAGTCATTCATTAGTGGACGACTAGCGTTGGTGTATGTTTACTTTTCTTTGTGACGTTGGTCATTGTAAGATATCAATCAAAGGGAATGTGTGTGTGTGTTTTGGATTTCTCATAATTGGCCTGAAAATGACTTTCACTTAGGGTCGCGTTATGAGAGGTTTGTTGTCTCTTCCTTATGAAATGCAACATTTGAACAACACGTAGCATGTAGATGGCACTGGCTACGAAAAAAATGAAATAGTGTTTCAGTAAGTTCATATTTTATTGAGTGAAAACTGTTCCTGGAAGCAAATCATTATGTCTAGTCACACAAAATGTGTTTAGAATCTTCGATTCAGTTCATTTAAGGGATGATACAAACGATTATATATACTAATGTCTTACATTTCCAAGAACCAACCAGCCCGCAAGAATCCATCGTTTTCATGTGATCTATTTACCAGCTAAGAGTTAACTTCGGTGTCTTCTGAGGAACAAGTCAACTGCGTTCATCCTCCTCCTCTTCCTCCTTCTCTTCCTCCCCTCTTCTCGCCTTTATCTAAACCAGATTGCCAAAAATTTTTCTTCAAGTGCCATTTTTCTATCCAAAACTTTCTGTGCAGAAAAAAAATGAAGAAAATCTCCATTCTCATTGAAATTCAATCTGCTGGAAAATTCCATTGTTTCTTTGGCAGATTTCAAATTGTGCCTCATCGCATAATCTATAAGCGATCGATTATCTCTTCTTGCAGGTTTTTTATCCGAAATGGCGAGAGTTATTTGTTCCGATCTTCCTGAATTGTTGGCTAGCAAAAAGCGCTCTTCAAGCAATTCTCGTATGCTTCTTATATACATCATTCTATCGAAATAATTTTGTCAACACCAATAGCGTTCTGTTCCTTGAAATTATTCTATTTTGCTTAATCTAGTTTACGAATCGTCAATTTGCGAATAAAGATAATGACAAAAAAAGGAGATCTCCTAATGCACAGCATATGAAATGCAATCATATTTATTCAGCTACTTTTCTTTAGCAATGAAGATTATCTGTATTTTTGTGGATTTCATAAATCTCTGCAAAAATTTTCGCACCTTCTTCTCTGTACTTTTGCGTATGCGCTGACTGTGTGCGTTTAACTTCCGTTCGTCTAGTGGCATCAGTTGGCTTTTCACAAAAGTGAGCAAGATAAAATATCATAGATGAAATCCAAACAGTACGATAAGTACCTAATCCCAGTCTCGAAATAATTCATCCTGCTTTCCATATTATCAAATGAAAGATTCAGAAGATCTGTGAATCAAAAGGATTATACAGTTAGCTGATAGGATTCAACCCGAAAACAATCTTTTTTTAGTTCAGGTATTGCATAATCGTCACGATGTTTACCATTGTTCTTAAAGCAGTGTTAACTTGAACAGAGTGCAGGCAACACAGATGTGGCGCTTGAAAGCAGTTTCTGTTTAGGAAGTGGGAAAGCCAGTATCGAGGCTTTCCTATTTAGACAGAAGTTGCTTTCAAGGGGACAGGGTTGCACTCGAGGGCTCTATGATATCCTTATAGTCGGTTAGCTGCGTCGTATTTGCAAAAGCTTCCCTATCGATTTCTTCGTCTTCTGGAACCCCTCAATGTATTATCTTCAGAATGACCTGAATCGGGTATCGTCACGTATGCAGTCGGCACTCTTCCGGCAGATGATCATTTTATTGTCGACGTTGGTATGCTTGATCTTCACGGGCATGTGCGGTATGCAGCACCTTCAACGAGGCGGCGAAAGGCAGTTTGATCTGTTCACTTCATTTTACTTCGTTATCGTCACATTCTCAACTGTCGGTGAGGCATTAACTTATTCATCGTTTCTTTATAAACAGTCGCGATAAAATATTTAACAAATGTGTTCATATTTCATACTCAGCATTCATTTATATTCTGAGAGAAAGCAATTGCTGAATAAGCACGATGAAACTTGGTAAAGTGCATAGGAGTGATTAGTCCTTATCAACCACTTTCATGAGAGGCATCTTGAAAGTTCCATCCACTTACTCTTTTTTCCTCTTTTTTTATATTCCAGCATCACGAATACAAGTAATAAGTGACTTTGTTGCAAAAGTATTCTTTTCATTTGCATGTCGTTCTGTGTTTCATATGAACAAAACAACCAATAAATCATGATAAACTGCGAGTGAACTAAAGTAAGGGCACTTCAGCAATCCAATATTGAAATGTCACGAGCGAGGGCATAAGAAAAAAAAAATAAAATGAAGACACTCGTTGTATCATAAGGGAGTAAATTCGCTCATTTGCTCATTTCAGCATTAAATTCACGATCATTTGAAACTCCCAACGCTTCACTCTACTTCTAGCACCAACTTTTCTTTTCACCCGATAAATAACAGAAAAGTAGACTTATTTTTACCGCAAAAAACATCCTGAAAAGGCTCATTCGTTTTCGTGGAATCAAATGATCCACTTAGATAGCCCAGCACATGGGTAATAAAATGATTGCCTGTGCTCAGAATACCCACTGACGCTCACGGAATGGCGCGTTGATCCGTTATATCCCCCCATCTTTCCAAATGGGAGAGTACAGTGATTTTGTGTTTTCAAAAGGGACTGCACAAGATAATGATTAAACGTTAGAAAAAAGTTAAAACCTCTGATCGTTAACAAAGTGCGCAAAGCTACGAGGAAATTTCATAGAGAAATCATACAAAAATGTAAAATAATCGATATCTTTGTTACTAAACACGTTACTGGCATTGTTTCAACTGACAATTGGACGCCGTCAAAAGTGACATTCTGCAGCACGCAAATATTAAATGCTTACTGCGAGCGTCTGGCATGTGTCTGTTGAAGCTTATTGATGCTCATATGGGTAACTCACATATTAGGACCTTGCACAGTCAGAATTTTATGAAAGACCGATACGATCAGAAAGAGGAATGGGAAGAGGGAGAAAAGGTGCCCACATGTGAACGAGAGCTATCTTTTCCCAGGCACAAGGAAAGGGCAGCGTGTTGCAGGAAAGAAAACGTTGGAAAAGTCGATGGAAATTAAGGAACTGAGTACGGTTGAGTCAATTTCTATCTGTTATAAAGCAAAATGCCACTTGCAGCTCAATGCAATTGAAATGCTTACTGAGAAACCGCATTGTTATTCATTTTAGGTTATGGTGACTGGTATCCGGACACATGGATGTCGCGTTTATTCGTTGTGATTCTCATTTGTGCTGCTATCGGTATACTTCCTTCACAGGTTTGGTCTTTCTGCATAAACTCTATAACGTTTGCATTTGCATGAACGCTGTCAGTTTACGATAAACCACTGAAATAGGTAAAATCAAGTCACGATGCTATCAACTCTTCAAATATTTGCGATACGCCTACATTCTGGAGTAGCAGAATATTGAAACCGTTGAGCTGTAAGAAAGTGAACAAATGGAAAAGCGTGGAAAGCAGGTTGATGCGACATTTGTTTTTTGAATTCCATTCAAGTATGTCAACCGGCTGTCTCAATATCAAGAGATTGTGGGAAAATTTCCGCTGTAATGATGTGCCACCCGGTGAAGTCGGCCGGTTTTAAAATTGGCATTCATTTGTGCGTTGCAAACGAACGATTTTTGAACGGAAGTGCTGCATAAGGCTTATATCGCCGTCAACTGCTAATGATTTACGTAGGAGGTGATCAGCCAGGAAAAATTCGCCTTTACGGACGAGCAGATTATTCCTCGTAAATTCGTCATCGTTACCGTCCCCCCGAATGGCTCATAGGTTGAAGCTACCTAACCGATAAACATGCATATGTGCACGCTCGCGGATATGATGGGAGCGCAAAATACCTCTGCACATTCTCGCAAAATCGTATTATGGTGACGTTCTGTATGTGCCTGTGCATGGGATGATGTTAAAGGGTTCTTTAGAACCACAAGTACCTCAGATTTAACACGTACTTTCTGAATCATCTATTACAGATCGAAGCGCTTGGTCAAACTTGGCTAGCAAGGCAAAAGGCAGGCGGCGAATATACAGAAGGATGGGCAAGGAACGAAAAGCATGTCGTATTGACAATAACACACTTGGAAGCCGAATTCATCCAAGACTTCCTCACTGAATTTTTTGCACATCCTGAACACCAGGTAGGTTTAGCCATGCAGTTGGTCACATTTCTATATTTTCCCGGTTAAGCTCAACCTTTTTAGGTTATTGAGACTGTTGAAGGTGTTAGTAGAGGAAGTTCCTTTCGGAGTGATATTTAGCATTGTTTGCTTGGTTTTGATGGCATGGACTAGTTGAGTGATTTCCAAGAAGTAGGGGAACGAGGCAGAAAATGAAAGCGTCTGCTAAGATTTGCTATTACAACTTAGAGCAGATGAGGAGAGAGAAGGACAAAAGAGAGAACACATTCCTGCTCAAGCATAAGTCGCTCGCGAACCTCCTTATTTTGATTGAATGCGATTTCGCTCACTTCAGAACCATTTAATAATTCTCCTATCGCCATGTGAAATGGATGATCGAATGCGAATGCTGCTGAAAATACCATTGTGGTCATCACGTGTCCTCTACATTCGGGGGTCAGCGTTGAAGGACGAAGATCTGGAAAGAGCACGTATGAGCACTGCAAAGGCGTGCTTTATCCTCTCTGCTAGGCACGTCGATCAGAAAAATCGAACAGTGCGTAAGATAGATTCATTCAAATCCCAATTGCTTCGATAAATGCCCCACAGTCTCAGAAGAGAATTGATGCACTTAGGGTCGGTTTATTCGTATGAATAACGGATAGGGGGCTATATATGACCAGTATAGATCGAAAAAGAAGCGGTGAATTCGAGGCCATGAAATTTTTTACTAGGACAATTTTGAGCCGTACATGAAACGAAAAATCTGTTGCTGGGTAAACATTTTGCCCGGTTACAAATTTTGTCAAATTAGGCAATTTGCTAAACATTGAATGCTTATAGAGACCGAAAAATCGCGACAATTTAACTTCCTACTTTTTATTCTCATCCTTTTCTACACTCACTTAAGAAGCATCATTTCGTATATTCTTCATTTTGAGCCCAATATGAAATGTCGCCAGCAACAAATTTATTTTCCAAAGTGGCGCAAGTGTTCGATCAGATCAGATGGGAATTCTCACCATTCTTGTATTTTATGTTTCGCTGCAAACTGAAAGAAACTTAAGGACGAGCATACGATACTGAGATCCTGGGCCGTAAAGGATTTTGCGCCCCATGTGCCGCAGTATGTGCAGATCTTTCGACCGGAAACCAAAATGCACATCGAACACGCCGGTAAGCACAATCGCATTCACATTGTTTCGATGATCTTTCTACTGAAGAACCTTCTTTAACCTCAAATAGTATCGTGAAATCAGAAGCGAAACATAAAGTAGTGAAATTTATGTCACAATGTTCGATTACAGTTTCAAAAACCGGAGCTAACGAAATGAAGGAGAGTGATTATTTCGGGATGTGCTTTTCGTGAGTCGGAAGACATAGATTCTATGTTGCAATTACGTTTAAATAGTCGTCCTGTCATTAATGACTCATGAGCTGATGAAAAGTGTCGATGCCTATTGGTATATTCGACGAGAAATTAAATTTGAATTTAAAATAGCACTAAATTCGTAGATGTAATTCCTCCTTGCTTTGTTCTTCGAAAACTGCTTTAGAGTTGAATCAGTGATGTGGAGAGAAGAACATATATTCGAAGCAATTTATATTCTATGACATGTAATTAAGATTTTGACCTAACATGCACATCCCTTCCCCCCTCCACCCGCCAACTCCCTCATCGCATACGTTTGCAGTGGGTATGTAGGCCCCCTGTCAATGGAAAACCATTTCAAGGGAACTCTTTCTTAAGTCATTCATTGAGCGCTATCACTGATCGAATGTTAGTTGTTATATAATACCTAACATGCACATCCCTTCCCCCCTCCACCCGCCAACTCCCTCATCGCATACGTTTGCAGTGGGTATGTAGGCCCCCTGTCAATGGAAAACCATTTCAAGGGAACTCTTTCTTAAGTCATTCATTGAGCGCTATCACTGATCGAATGTTAGTTGTTATATAATACCTGTCAGCTTATTTTACAATATTATGCGCTTTTTCGAGCACCCACCAGTATCATGCTAAAACCTTAATTCCCCAAGGCAAACATTCAGTTTGAATGTTCCCACTGCTGATGCACTTCACTGTACTACGTGATCGATTTCCATTCATATAACATTCAGAAGTGGTCGTTTGTGAGGATGAATTCAAATATTCAATTCTCGCCAACAATTGCATTTGTCCAGGAATATCAACTTTCCTCACACTTCTCATTCACACTTCACGTGGAGAGTAAGTCAACATTTTCAATTATTAATCTATAAATATTTCTCACTTTGATAAAAAATGCTTTTAGAAATCTTGAAATTCTTATCCGCAATAGCTAAGCGTAATTTCCTGCACTGATCAATCGACTTAAAAGGTTTCAGCGGAGCACATTATGGGTCGCTTCTCATCCATTGCCATCGATGTATAAAAAGCATAAAAAACTATTTTTGCCGAAATATAAGGAAACAAGATGAAAGTAGCACCAACCTCGGAATTTATCAGCGTATGCAGTGCGGACGATGAAACCGTGTCGTATTCTCTAAACGAATGTACTGTGCGTTTATTCACTCAGCTATTTTGGCAATCTCAGGAAACTACTTAAATGTTTTACTTCGGGAATTTCAAGTCCGTACGGCGCAGTCTTCTAAAGAAAAATAATATTGATCAGGTTCCCGCGTTTGCCCTATTTTTGTTCTGTAGTAGTCTAATTGTTTAATGATTTTCTCGCGTTAGCACTTTATTGATGCATTTTCATGAATTGTGTTGCAGAGAAGGACAAAAATCAACAGAGCCTTGGCATAAAGTCTACGGGTTTCATTCGGGCAACGAAATATATGATATTACAGTGGGCGACAGCAAATTCTTCAGTGAATTTATCGGCAAATCCTTCACATATGCTTCTTTTCACGCACATCGAGCGTAAGTCAATGTTTTATATTTACTTAAACGTCAGAAGGTGAAGCTCGGTTGCTACAGTCGGTTTTGCTAATAATCCGTTTTCTCAGAGAGGATTGTTTTTTTTGGCAATGAAAAGATTTTAAACGCAATAGGCAAAAGATTTATTTTTCGACAATTTTTAAAGAGTTATGGCAGGAACTTTATAGACTGTAGACTGCCACTTAAACACTTACTAAAAAAATCTTCCAAAAAATGTGCAACAAATTAAACTGACGATGAAGAAGCTTAAACTTTCACGGCGATTGCAAGGACTTGCGACAACATCGTCAGACAACAGACAAAATATTGCAATTTTTTCTCATATTTCAAACGTTCATTATATTCTGAGACAATGATATCTTATACAATGGTGACCCTAACAATCTTTCATGTAGAAGACGAAATTGCTTATACTATCTTCAGAGCTGATATATTATGGCAAAATCGCTAAAATTATAGTTTCTTGCTGCATATCATGCATTTGTTTTGACTGCTGTGGTACAAATAAATAAATAAATAAACGAAAACAAATATATGTATATATCCTAGGTTTTATCAGTGGCATGAAACATTTAAGCAGAGTTATTCAGCTACGGAGTTGGTTTGCTCGGCGTGAGATCTGACGGTCCAGAAGAGCATATTCGATTGAATCCTGGTAATGCATACTTTCTGCGACCCAACGACACCGCCTACTACATTGCGCTCACCAATGAGGAATCGTTGTTCAACTTCAAGAAAGGAATGAATGCACAACGACGAAAAGCGAACGTCGCCTCCACAATTGCAAATATCGGTATCATCACATATACCGACTCTTGTTACTTGGAAATCCTTTTTATTATGCAGTTTACTTTTAACGCTACAGGAGACATGTTTTATGCAAAAATATTTTTCTCTCAACTTATCGCTCACTTCCATTCGAATGCGATTGCAAATCGGTTATGTGGAACAATTTCGAATGCAAAATCGGTTGAAAGATCGAATATAAACATCATACACTGTGTATTCAAAATGTGTTGTTGTTATCTCAAAGATTCTCATTAGAATTGAAACGCTATTTTAAAATTTGTTCAATAAAATTACTGCAGGATCGGTCGCGTTGGATGTGCAGAAGGTGGTTGAGGATAAATCGAAACGAAAGCGAAAACGTTTTCTAAAATCGAAAACACGCGATTCAGCAGAGACAAATCTAATAGAGGTAATTTCCTTTTATTCGCCTATGCACAACTTATCCATTTCGTTGATGGCGAATTTCTGCCTTCCAAAAAAAAAAAAAACAAAAAAAAAACGATTATTTGCCTGTTTGCTGATTCAGTGATGAATTTCATGTAAAAGGAACATTCCTGTTGGTGAATCCATTACCGACTGCTTTGGTCAGATAAGTCATTCACACGCAGTTGGTGACATAAAGTAGTGGGATGATTAGCTCTTTTACTGCTCTGAGATAAGCAAAAAATTCACTATAAGGAGTACGCGTGATAGACGAGTTTGCGTGAAAATAGGAGACATCAGTTCCTCTAAAAATTGCTAATGCAGAAAGATTTGCAAATCCTCGAGGTGTTTGATGTGAGCTTCCTGTACGGTCAATCATTTCAGTTGAACTATAGTGGATGTTATATCTTCTATTGAACAAAGAGAACGAGTTGCCATTTTGCTACCTATTATTGTAACATTTCCTGATTGCTGTTACTCGCATATGCGACCTCCCACTATGTTTATTCGCTCCTAATAATCTACCATATTCTCCTCTGCTTGTGTTTGGAACATTCTAACTATTTTGATATTGTGAAAATGGGAAAGTTATTATGTATGCTTGCGCTAAGCTCTAAATGGCTCAGAAAATTAGCGCAGTTTGCCTCTATATTTCGAATTTCAAATTAGCCGATCGATGTTCGATTTTTTTTTCAATTTGTTTATATAATACTCTGGGGCCTCGTTGATGTTGCCTCATTGATGAATTATTCCCCACATTCCAAATTAAAAATGTTGAACATATGAGCAGATCCAAGGTGCAGATGCGAACGGCGATCATAGGCCGAGTATTGGGCCAGTTATGAGCGAAGTTACCGAGACCGACGATGAATCTGATGACGAGAACGTGTGTACAATCTGTAAAGATGGAGCGTGCATCGAGGATGGGTCAGTCCTCCACTTACTGAACCTCTTGAAACGAACAATTTTCACATAATTGTACGTTTTAGCATCGGGCCAAACAATGTCAGAAATCATAAGCCCTCATTACTTCATTGATTAGATATGATGATAAATTCTCTATCAGCAAACTGAATGTCACTATGTTTCGTTTAACTGACCGTTGACACAGCAAAATATTATATTATTCTTATCCATTACTGTTAACCACTTTTTTTACAGTCAAATGTTTAGTTCTACCGGAAATTGTTTCTTTTAGTAGTTAGCAAATGCAAAATAAATCACAATCACAGTTCATTTATTTGACGCGCTCATTTCAACATCGGATGCGTCCTGCAACTGACAACTTTTTTCATGCCAAATAACATGAGTGTGAAGTTTTTCTACTGCTGATAAAAATTGGCCATTGGCCTTATGAAATTGTTATTTAGCTGTTATAAGCAACGTCCAATTAGCAATAAATCCTCCATTTTTTAATTTGAAGTATTGAAATATGCGATCATTAAATATTTGTAAGTTCTTGTTGATCAGATATTATACTCATGAAACTGTGCCCATATGTGAGAAACTCGCTAGGTTCTTATTTCGAAGTTCTAATCATTAACGAGCTGCACGTTTCAGAATCATAAAGACATATCCACCAGTAACGACGTACATTGGAACTAGTTTCACGGTATGCCATATGATGAAGGAGAAACGACATATATGTTGTCTGGAAATTGCATCAGTTAGTGAATCCCTTGTTCAAAATCTCTCTTATGACTTTCCACTGCGGAAACTTTCGTTATCGATGACGTGGGATTGCGTTTCAGGTGATTTGAAAAAAAAAAAATTAAATTCTCAACGATCGACCTTGCAGTCGTCAAGCTGTTTCGGTATTTTTCCCATCAACAACTTATGAAAATTTTCAAGTGACTCCTACGGGCACAAATGGGGTTCTCGAAGTTAGGATTAGTTTCCTTTAAAAAGCACCTCCTGTCTGTTTGTTGAATCCTTTGTACTTAATTTTATGTCACGCCGTCTGACTACTCAATTTGTGAATAGATATGTCAATAGCTGCAATAGCTGTTTTGCATATTCTTGAGGTTTCTTCGACCAGAATATAAAGTATTGCATTTGTCAGTGGGACACCTTACCTAAAAACTACAGCTACTACCACTAATATTGTTAGTATTTCAAATTATTGCAGTTGTTGTCATTGTAAGATCACTTAGATGTTGTATAGAACTTTTTGATCTTAGGAATGTGAGCACTGTCATTTCCGTACTGCAAATGAATATAATTGGACAACGCCAGCCATAATCGTTGCCGCAGATCGTACCTGTTCGGGTCTCTACAATCTTATCATTCCACTTCGAGCATACTATCGACCAGTTCATCAGCTACAACCCATCATTCTACTACTCGAGCTCGAAGAAAACAGCACGTGAGCATTGTTCATTCATTTCGACTACACATTTTATTTACGATGTTTACGATTAGCCTGTTTTCCTATAAATTTTCCAGCTCAGGCACCATTTTCGACGATAGCAAAAGGTAGGTATGAACTCATTTAACGGGGCCGTGAATAGGTGAAGAGAGTTTTGCGTTTTTAAAGCAATTCTATGCTGAAAGGAAAGATTATAGCTGAGAGACGGATTCTGATCAAGCAACGAAATTTGCGTAATTGAAAGAAGGCGATTTGTTCCTTTGTAAGCGTTAAAAAAACTGGCGAAATCGCTACCACTTTACGTGAATTCCATTAAACAATCGTTTTTGCTACATACATTAGCGCAGAAAAAGCGGTTACAGTATATAGCACATCTTGTACTATGCAAATGTTTATCACTTAACAGTTTTTAGAATTAACTTCTGTGAATTTTCACTTATTTTCTACTGATCAATTTGTGCAGTACTAGCCGGAAGATTGTACTTATTGCTTTATTTTTCCTTTCATTTCCGCTCTCCTTCTTTCGTTCCCATTACGTTCCGCTTAAGTTTGCGACGTTTCGTTAGTGCACTCGTTTTATGACCTAATCGTAACTTATTTTGCCCATATGGGAATTCATCTGATTGGATGAGGCTGTAGATAAAAAAGTGAATTACTGCCGAAAAGAAGAGGAAATATTACTGAAAAGGGATCGAATATATTGCCGACTGAAATGTAATTGATATAATATGCATAATGACATTATAAATCCTTCTATTTAAAAAGTGGAATCTATGGAAGAAAAGCTTTTTGATCGGTCGAGTAGGGTAATCACACGAATGATTTTTAAGAGCTCTTTGCATTTTTTCCATTTTGACTTTGTTGTTTCATGAACAATATCTTCTTTTCTTAGTTGTACTGATGTCTTATAGAAGCAAAACTTCATCAAAAAATCCTCAGAGAATAAAATAAATTTCAGGCCAAATCCAGCTTTTCTTGACGTGATCGCTTGGTTTCCTTTAGTTTATTGGATGCAGGGCAAGATTTCAAGGTGAGAGCCTTTTTTGATGAAAATTGTATTGAAAGAATTGGGTTGAAAGTATTGTATTTTTTCAAAGGAGATTTGAAATCTAATCTACTTTATGTCATAGAAAATGTTACGTTTAATGCATATAGAAGATAATGAATGAATAGTTGAATGCTCGTTACTGATACTTTTTCACTATCATATATGCTAAATGTGTAGATTTTATTTGAATACTAATTTAGATAAATCTTGTTCAGCAAATAGATATTCTGCATCAGATTGAAAGTGCTAACTGAACAAAGTTGTCATCGCTTAGTAAAGAAACTAAAATGCGAATTTAGCTGGTAAAATATGCAGCATAAGCATATCTATGGAAATATAGCTCATCATCAAAGAAAATCCTATTCTGAGTCATTCATTCATTTAAGCAACAGCTTTGAATTGCTATCACAGATGTTGCTTGACGAGGGGGTTATTCAATTTTCAGTTTGGATAATCTTCTGAAAGCTGGTGTCTGTCTGGCCGACAACGTCGTAGTGGTGAAAGAGGGCAACACTGCCGTCGAAGAACACCTCGCCGATTGTACCACCATTGTTACCGTACAGAAGATCCACCGGTATGCACAGTGTTGACACCTATCTGCAAATATCACACCAGTAATGAAGCAACCCTGCGTTATACGCATTATCAAAAACTTGGCTGAGTTTCCACTCATGAACACAGGATGGGACTCTCATAGCATAAAAAATCTCTAAGGGTTTCTTAAGCAAAATCAGTTCTTTTGAATGCGTAAGACGGCATGGTTTTCACTAAATAGCTACGTTTGAAAAATGGAGCTGACTCTGGAATAAATGAACTATTTCTTATAGCTTAAGGATTATGAACTTAGAAACTAATGAGGAAACAAACAAAAGTAAAAGGAAGAAGCAATAAAGGTTGCAAATATCAGTCACTAATGTCAGCGTCGAGTTTATGCG